>JAUBNQ010000017.1:3788251-3812517 GCA_032353495.1 Ctenopoma kingsleyae | reverse complement strand
GGGGGGGTTATGGAATGAGATGGAGCCCATGTTGTGTGGAGTGTGGTCATGTTTTTAAAATATTGAATAAGTGTCATGGCTACATCTACTCGGCTTGTGGTCACAATGTCTGTATCATATTTTCTATTGATCTGATATCAGTGGGAGATCTGTAAGTTGTGTTGGTGTCGCAGAAACAGTTGTAGAACATAGGACTCACACACACACACACACACATAACCTGAGGCAGAGACTGGTCTCAGAGATGTAAAGCGCTCTTTCCTGTTTTCACTAAAACACAATTAGTCTCACAGCGTGACTTGAGTGTTGAAGTATGTGCGAGCATGGATCCAATTGTGTGACTGTTTCTCATTGCAGGAGACGCACTTTATGTTTGAATGCGTGTGTTTGTGTGCGCGCAGGAAGAGCAGGTTGGGAGGGGGGTATCAAAGCTGAAGTTAATTACAGGCCTTGATGTAAGTAATGAGTGATAAATGCAGAGGGAGTACACACACACACACACACACACACACCTCAGCGGGATACAAATAGCCAGAGGTCAACAAACAACTATAAAAGGTTCTCAGAATCAGACAATGAGTGATGAGGGCGTTGAGAGAGAAGGAAGCCAGAAAACTTTAATTGCATTTTTTTATGCAATAGCAGAATTTCTTATTACTGCAGACAGCATTTGTATGTATAGTATGTGTGTGTGTGTTTCATGTAGATGAAACGTGTAGTAATCTTTGGCATCTGTGTGTTCTCTGAAGTGTCTTTGAAGTAAATGAAAGATAAATAGTTTTTATTAGATGTCTCACACCGTTAGAGCTCTATGTTAGAATTGTATATATATTAATTTCTAATTATGTTGATCCTGTTGCACTGTCCATTGGTGAGATTTCACCTGTCATTCGCGTTTTATGTGAAAGTACAGTTTGTTGTGAGACGTAGAAAGGGATTTCATTTGTGACACTGGAGTAAAAAAAGAAAAAACATGCACAAACAGCTCAGTTTCTGTCATACTCTGTAAGACCCTTGTAATGTTTCAGACAGTGATTGGTCCACTGAAGCCCGACACGTTGTTGTCTTCATCAGTCTGTTAAAGCGACGTCTTTCTCTCATTCAGACATTGCTCCCTTTTACGTTAATGTTCCTCGCAGCTTCATTCAGACAGACCCACAGCTGTGATTTGTTGTACAAATAAGATTGTATTAGTTTAGTTTTTAGAAATGTTAGTTTAAGACCAGTGTGATGTAAAAGTAATGTACTGAACATGAAGATTCAGTGTTTTAATACTAAAGATTAGACAAAGCTGCGTAATGCACATACTCTAAAGGCAAGACAGTTATAAAATATTTCTACTATTTTCTTCAGGCCACTTTGTGCACAGACAAACAACATTAAAAGGCGTCATATTATACTTTTTGTGTTCTGATATCCTTTTGTGAAGTTGGGTGTCCATGTTACACATAGAGACCCAAGGCTTGAGGTGAACGTGTGTTTGCATGTTTTCTGGTAGTGAAAATGCCCTGATTTCAGTCTGGCAAATTTACTTTGTTCTCAAGAGTATTTTCAAAATGTTAAACTGTTTGATGTCAGGTTTTGTGGAAAGCCATAACAGCCATCCCCCCCCCCCCAAGTAAGCTGCCACTGCTCCGCTTACTGCTCGTGCTAGTTTGAGTACTTTTCCCAACGACGTGACCATAAAACGACAGTGGATGAATGTTGTCGCAACCTTTTTTTTTTTTGAGCTTTTTTAATCTCAAGGCCAGATGAGGCAGTATTAAGAAACTATAACATATATTTGCACTTTTTAAACTTGAAAGTCATAAAAATCTTGTATCAACGGAGCCCCAGAATAAAATATACACACAAAATGAAAATGGTCACTAAAGTGCAGATTGAGACACTTTTGTTTTCCATTATTAAGCAGTAACACTGAGCCTCACAAGACCGAACTGCAGTCCACATGTTGTTGATGCAGTTCACATGAAAGTCAGCGATTAACTTTTTTTCAGAGGGAGATGTTGACACATAACGATGTGAGAAACTCAATCCTAGTCACAGTGGGAGTCAGAGGTTTGCCTTGAAACTGGGAAAGGAAAGAAGCGGACGTTCCAGAGAAAGATGGAGGTAGAGGAGAGATGACACGCAGTCTCTGTTGGGCAGATAGCACATCTCTGTCTCACACACTCACACACTCACACACAAAGCTTTGATGGGTTTTTCTCTGGTTCTGACAGACCAAAGAAGAGCTTGGATGTTTCTCTTTGCTGTCAGGTCGTGTGTGTGTGTGTGAGAGTGTGAGTGTAAAGCAAGGGGGCAGGGCGACATTATCTCTGTCAGAAGAAGTCTTTATATCTGACACCAATCTCTCACTCATTGTCTCTTTGGACCGCACACAAACAAACACAAATATACACACTGTAGAACAGTGCAAACAACAAACACATCTCAAAGTTTTGTGTTATTTATAGCAGGAAACATTTGATTGAAAGTTAGATAAACCAATTTCCAAAGGGTGTTTGTTATTTCAGAGAACAGAAAAAATATTGACAGCTGGTTGTGATATGAGAGTTTTGTTCTAATTTCATCTGGTTATAAACGGCTGAACTTGAACAAGGAGACAAAAAGTAAATACAAAACATCACTAAAGACACGTCAGCTGAAATCTTTTTGGATTGTGCAGCACAGCGGTGAGATACGATTTTTATTTGGTTTTTCAAGTTAGTGTGTGACAAATAACAAATGGATAAACGCAGCGAGACCAAGATTATATCACAGGCACTTTCTCCAGTCAGAATCCAAAACATGTTTTGATCCACGTGTGTTAAATAATCAGTGATCGATGAAATAATGAAACCACTTAGCAGACGTGAGCAGCAGCTAGTAACGTATGAACTGACTGTGAGATCAGAACTTATCAGACACTCTTATTTTCCTCCATTTTCACTCCTTTATCTCTCGTCTCTGCATGTTTTATAAAAACCTGTCCTGCAGAGCAACTTCACCTTCTCCAAGCCCATGTTTTATCAGAGATGCATGTAATAATGTAACATGACTTTGTAATGCTTTTGTTGTCGCGGATGGGTTTGATAGCATCTTATCGATTCTGAAACCAGACGCGAATCCGCTTATCGAATTTGAGTCCTTTCAAATACCTTATCTAATCTGTTTAAGCAGTTTCTTAGATGAAAAAGTGTTGTTACTTTACCTTACTCTGTCTCAGAGATGTAATTTAAACTTCTCTGCGTAACAAAAGATATAACTTGATATTATTTATGTAGCTCATCCTAAGGTGGCCTCTGTGGCAACTAGACTTGTTCTTGCAGACATTTCACCTCTCACCTTTAAGGTTTCTTCAGTTCTCACTCATGCTGGGGAGTCCCATGTATATAAACTGTGTGGAGGTGTTGGCGGTCATTAAGGTCACATGTGAATCGTTGCCTCACCTGACTGGCATGTGTTTCGTTAGGTGTGAACAGCTGTTAAAATGCCACTGTAGGAGGGCGATAAGGCGTCAAATACCCCTTTTCCACCAAAACTAGTTCCAGATTGGCACTAACACTGGTTTCACTCCGGTGTGATTGATAAAACGGTGTTGATGCTAATTAGCAATCTAATGGGTAAAGCTAACAAATGCTAACATTAACAGCCGGTGTTTAGCTTTAAAGACAATCAAAACATATCAAACGTAATTGTTGTATGTAGCCAGCGCATGCTGAGCAGTACACACGTGTTGAACAATTAGATTAGAGTTTAGTCAGAAGCGACACTCGTACAGAGATATTGTAGTCATTATTGCTGGGATTAAAGTCCCTCAGTTAATGGCCTTTTCCTTTATCTGGTTTGAAAACCCAAGCAAGTTGTTCTTAGTAGCAGCTTTGACATAATCAATCCAATCTAAATATCTCAATACTGATAAAAACAATTAAGCTAGAACATCAGGAAAAGTGATGAAATAGTGGATAACAGAACACATAAACAGTTGGTGTTGAATTATTCGCTTAATGTTTATGTCACAGTTTCATTAAAAAAACATCAGCTCATATTATTTGCTCAATTTGAATCATTTTCAACTTTTGTAGACACATCTTCATTTTGTTTCAGTGTGTGTTCATGGCCACTGAAGCTTATAAAATCCACTTCCCTTCTCACCGTCATCTTCACCTTTTAGAGAGTTCTTCACTGATTTTACTCCTCTTGTTCTTCTTGTCAAGTGCACAAGCATATTTTCTACATATCCTTCACATGCACACAGTTCATAAGTACAGTTATTTTCTCAGTTTATTGTTGGCCTCTTTATCTTCGAGCACAAACCGTTTGTTTCTTTGTGAAACATCTACCCCGTCTCTCTTACTCACACACTTTTTCAGCTCTTTATCTCCTGCTTATGCGCGCACACACACACACACACACTGATAAGACACGCCGTGTTACGTGAAGCATACAGATTCCTACTTTAGATGCAGTTTGACTCAGAAAGAGGTGCAGGAGCAGATGAGGGGAGGGAAGCGGTTCAGAAATCAAGTCAGCGCTCCTCCCGCTCCTCCTTCCACTTGTTCCCTCATCTGGATTTATCCTCGCATCTGCTACTTGTGACATCTCTGTCTTCTTCTCTTTCTCTTCAGTTTTTCCCTCCTTCTTTCCTTCCGATCTAATTCTTTATGCTGCTTTTCCTCACACTCCTCATCTACTCACCCTCGTCCTTCATCGTCCCACCTGCCCCTGTTCTTTCCTCATCCCTGAAGTTGATTATTTTGCTTGCATCTGCTTCTCTCTCTCCTCCCTCCCCCTCGTACAGTTACATACCCAGGTGTCTCAGAACATCTTGGTGGTGGGAAAACACACACACATACAGCTGCATCATTTGCAAACCAAGTGATTTGCCTCAGACTGGGATCATGCCTCCCCATGTGTGTAATGCTTGTTATTCATCAAGCAAAACAGCTGTGTGAGTCACTTTTCACTCTGCTTGTGAGGACCGCCTGTCTTTACACAAATTTTATGTCATTCCTCATGAGTATGAACATAAAATATTTCTGGGGTGGTTGGGCTTAGTGCAGCACAATTAATGAAAGTCCGTGTGTGTTTCCAGGAAGCACAGAACCTCCAGTGTTTGTGTTTGTTTGTTCCCAGTAGAAATTCGGATAAAATGAAAAAGCCTCTCTGTAGAGATTGATCTTTGTGCGTCTGCTATTTGTGATGCTAATGTCTGTCTCAGTCCTTAAGGCAAAAAGTTCAAAGCCAAAACAGAACTGGTTTAAGCCTTGTGTGGATTAGTTTTCTGAATGACGTCTAAGATAAAATTACTAACATGATTTTTTTTTCCCGTCTCGTGAACTCTTTCAGAAAACATCTGAGTTGTTCGCAATTCAGCTGTCAGTCTTTTATCTGAGATCAAACCATGTCAGATCTTATTTCTTTGAGTTGATTCATTTTATAATAGCTTTTAATAATTATTATTTTTAATACACACAATAATGGCGAAGCTCCAGTTCTTAAACTCCACATACTAACATTAAGTTCTTTTTATAACAAACAGAGCCGCTATATTTTTACCAGGGATCACCAACTAGAGGCATTTTCTGTGCTGTAGAAATATCCGCCAACATACAACAGCTTATTTTTCTAGTTTGCATATTAAAACTGTGCTTGAAACTACTGCGTTATTACTTCACTAGGTTTTAGCTTTTTGATTGTATCAGATTATTGTATATATTTATGTTTTTATTTTCTGTGTGATTCATACATTTTGGTAGAATTTTATTTGTTAGTTTAACAAAAAAGTTTATTCTCAAACTGTGGGAAACTGCTGCTTGTTTGATAAGGGCTTTAGGCATTACACAAAAACAACAGCAATCTTTGCCTTTAGGTCATAATTTTTGTGTATTAGTGTGTGTATGTGCATGCAATCTCACCATCATGACGCTAAGACCATAAGGAGACTCATCCCATATGAGTCCCCTCAGGTGTCAGTGAATCATCCTCTAAACAACCATTAAGAACTCAGCAAGGGCTCAAAGACAGCTTGAGATGCAGCACAGCTGGCGTCACACACACACACACACACACACACACACTGGCTGCAGATTTTTATATGCCAGTCATCACCGGTCCAAAGCTTGTGTGTTGACATGTCGCTGTTCCTGTGCTGTGCTGTGCTGCACTGTGCTGCGGATGCCTGCATTGTGCTGAGTGCTTCAGTTCAGTTTTAGGTTGTACCGTTGTATCACTCATGTACCACTAGATGGCAGTAGGGTCCCTACAGGAAGTGCTGCTCATTTGTCCAACGATCATGCTCACATTCAGTTTGTAACACGTGGCAGTAGCAGTGCTGGCGTAGAGAAGGTTCACTGTGGCGTTGGCTCTCCTGAGAAGGAGCTAATTTGTCAAATCATCCTGTGAAGAACCTGTTCCATGTTGTCCTCACTATCAACAAACGCTACGGGCAACAAAAACATGAAGTGGCCCAAGCAGACCAGACACGGGTTTCTGTGTAGCTTGTGAAACACGAAAGAGTGGTTGTATTTTAGCTTTTTTGAAGGCATAAGGAGTCTTGTAATTAATTTATGTAAATATTTGTCAGTAGTTTATTTTATGTACAGATGCTGGCGCATCATTACCTGTCAAGAGGGAGGGAGTCATACCATGCTGTGTTGGCCACTCAGCCTGGAAATTAGAAAATTCACTCAGGCACGACCGGACAGTGCAGGAAAAAAAAAGTGTGTGTATTAATTTACACATATGCATGAAAACAGAGCAAACTCTCGTGGCTACAGTGCAACAGCCAATACTCACGGGAAATTAATTACCATGCTACACACCAACAGAGATGTGCTGAGGTAAGCCTAATTAGGTGTCTGATAGGGAAGACTTTACAAAATTGACCATAGATCCACACATGTGAGAGCACATATCTATGCTCTTGCATATCAATGCAGTAAAACCAGCTTCTCTCAGTCACTTCTACTGTGTAGTGACTATTTTCTTTTGGGGTTTCCCTGCATGTGTTTTTTTTGCTTCAAGGCTTTTGTCTAGGGAGCACAGACATTTTAGGAGTTGATGATGACTATGACAGTTTGCCTTTAAGAACAGTATTATTCATAAAAATATAGTGCTGTTATTTTGAGGAAGAAAAGAAAAAAGTAGACACATATAATGTGTACATTACATGTTATGTACACCAGCCACAACATTAAATCTAAATCTATCTATCTGAGCATGGAAAAAATGTGTCACTAGTTATGATCAACAAGTGTCAGAACATATCAAATCGCAGATTGCTTCAAATGGTGCGTAGCTAGTCTGTTTATTAGAAAATTAAAGAAGCCATATTATGCACACTTTCAGGTTTATGAATGTATTCTGGGGATTTACTAAAATAGATCAAATAGAATAGAATACAATTCCCCAAACTGCTTATTTTTCTTATAATAGGTTTTTATTCAGGATGTCTTTTCACTGTCTGCATGGAACAGTTCATTTTGACTCCTCTTTCTTTAGACACACTCACTCTGATACAATATTTTTTTATGAATAAAAGCCTAAATTGAATCCGTTTCTTTTTAAAGCCTTGACAAATGATATTAATCAGCATCACCCCCTCCCACTGACCACTGCCTGCAGCGCCATTTTCAACGTACATTGTTTAGCAGCAATGTCTCGTGTGTGCATCGTGAGTAAACAGTGAAACAAAACTGTGTGTGTGTTCAGCTTACGTTTTAAATCTTTGGCACTGTTGAACATGGACATCCATCATCACAACAGTGACTTTACAAATCTTAAGATGTAAGAATGGTAACATGTGAGTGAGCCGATGAGGATGTTACAGGGGAAAAAGTGGAAAGTAAGAGAATATGAGATTGAGAGGAGAGGGGGGTTTAATTCAGCCGTCTGCATGTTTCTAATGAAAGCCGTCTAATGTTATTCATGAGTTTTCCTACTGTGCCTGCAGAGCATGCACGGGCCTGCCATGCACAAGACCATCACTTCACACAACATCTGACAGCGAGACAGAGGAAGAAGGTCAGAAAAAGAAAGGCAAGGGAAAAGTAAGAAGTAAGAGTATACGAAGTATACGATGAAAAAAGAGGGGGGCATAATGGGAGTCATAATATGTGATTAAAAACGAGCAATTCTCATTAATAAAACAGTGTGGCTCTGCTGCATACTAATGCACCGAAGAAGAAAAAGGAAATATATAGATTAATCTTTCTGTATATTTTTTCCATCTTTTCCTGTTTGTGTTTATCTTTCGTCCTCTGTCCACATCTATATTTGCTCAGTAATAAATCAGTGTGTACTGTATGCTCTGTATGTAGCGCACTATGCCTTATTGCGTAGGGGCAAGACAGAATAATGTTTATGTATTTAAATAATGTGTGTATTGTAAAGTGTATGTGAGTACACAACATGTGGGTGTTTATTTCTTACGGATCCCACATGATAAATAGTAAAACTGTAAATTGTTGATGTTCTGAACTACAGGATTGTACCATGTAATATGTATTTGTTGTTGTAGTTGCTGGCATGGAGCTACAGATGTTGACGTTATTGCACATTAGTGTATCACAAGAGGACATTTCTTGTCTTATTCTCTCACCTGAAATTAACAAATACAGCATACAGCATAAGTCTTACTGAGAGGAAATACTATATTTTTATTTAGGCTATCTTATTAAGATATGACCTCAAAAGTCCTGCTGGATTTCCTGATTGATATCTGTAAAGTGATGTATATGTGTACGTGTGTGTGTGTGTTTGTCTGTGTGTGAGAGAGTGCATCATTAACAGCCTGGAGGCGGTCACCATAACAACAGTTGCTGTGGTGCATTACTGGCTTAGTAACCACATATAGAGTAATGGATTGATATTCTGGCTTTTCATTGACTCCACTGTTACATCAATATTTTATTCTTATAAGCTCTGACAGGAAACTTAAAGACACAGTATTTAATCTTCTTCGATTTTTTTCCCTAGACATGTCCCCCTGAAACTATGGAGAGGTGTTGACAAAGCCTACTTAATGTGTCTGAGTGAGTTTTACCATTACCCCAACCAGTCAGAGAATTTCAATTATTTCAGCTTGATTAGTAACTTTTGGAGCATTTTCATTTCTTGTAATTTTCTAACAACAACAGCCTGAAGCTCTGGGCTTAGCGCAGCAGAGCACACTGGAGCAGGGAGAGAGAGGGTTGAGCGGAGCAGAGTGTGTTGATTTTAAGTTGTATAGTGTAGCTTTAATTTGAGTAACAGTACAAATGAAATAACCAAATCTGTTTTTGGCTGATCCAGTGAAAATCAGTGGGATGTGATAGATTCCTCAGTAAAAACAGGAGAGTACGTGACAAATTTCTGTTGGCATATGGCATCTTTCTATTTGTCAGAAACCTTTAATGTTCATGTCATCAGACAGTGTCTAAGCCATTGTGGGCATTATGGAAATCTATTTGATCTGATTTGAACAACACAAATCGTCTAACTCTTTAAGCGTGTGAGACATTTCCCATAAAGCTGAGCTACAAAAACAAGTTTAGAAATAAAAAGTGAGTATTGTATAGCGTCATCCTTTCTGTCTGGGTTCAACAAAGATAGATGGACGTCCTGCAGCTTGGACTGTGACCAAACTGTGCCTGTGTTATGTTCTCAGTCCATCCGTTGAAGCTGCACAGACCGTGACTGTGTGTTTAGGTCTGGCCTGGTCCTATCTTTTGTTATTGCTTTGTGTCTCATAGTGCAGGCATGTGTTTCTAAAACCGTGGGTGGCTTTCCAGTGTCAGGTAGGTCTCAACATGACAAGACTAGCTATGTTTTCATGATCCTTCGTCCCATGGTGAGACTATAAATTCACTATTTGGTTCCTAGCTGGAAAGGTCATCGCAAATAAGACACAGTGGCATAACACGTGGAGGGGAGGAGGAAAAGAAGAGGCTGATGGAGAATCAAAGAAAGAGAGAACATAAGAGACGAGTGCGTTTTGGAAGCTTGTCCAAGCTTGCAGGGGCCTCGAGCCACAAGCATCACACTATTCTGGTCACACGCAGACAAACTGTCACAGTAAAAGCTTAACTTTTGTCACCAGTGTTAACAGACAACAGCCATCGGTGTGTCTGCTGTTGCCTTTTTGGTTTTTATAATGTCATGTACTGCATCCACAACTATGTCTAATCTAATCAAATGCCTCATGTTCAGCATGATACAGTACTGTGGAAAAAAAACTGTCCAAACCTGCCTTTGACATATGTGATTTTGTTACTACTACACTTGGTTTTCCCAAAAAAGGTTTTTCAATGGCAACTGGACTTGTTTTAGTTTCTTGACAATGTTTCACCTTCCATTCCAGAGCGCTTTCTCAAGTCTGACTGACTGGTAGGAGTAGCAGGCTTATAAACCCTGTCGTTAGTCCTTAGGTGGTCACCTGTGGGTTGTTCATTTATGTCACTGTGACCGCCTGAGCCAGAGTGTGAACGACTGTGAAGAACTGCATTATACGTAGCTGATAGATTATGCAAAGCGTTCCTGCTTTGATTTCTGCCAGACACTTTTGTTGCACTTCATCTCTGTCAGTTTTATTCTTTTGTGTCATATATATTATAAAACAAAAACAAAATAAAATTTGTATGTTCATTTTCTCTCTTATCTTTATCTCTCTTGTCAATCAATCAGTGAAGTTCCAATACTGAATAAATGCTAAACCTGCCTGTAATAATGTATATTGCAAGCACCTATGTGTGGATTGTGTCTGGGCAGACACACACACATGCGAATACACTCTGTAAGAGTTGCTGTGACTCAGATCTTGTGTTGTATGTGTGTTTTAGTGATACACTCTCAGTGGCTGTAATTGGCTGTATGAAGCAGACAGACACTGCTGTGCCCTGGCTTGTTATCAGACTGACGGGCAAACTGGAAAGGACAGCAGTGTCACTCTGAGAGACGGCAGATCTCGGAGGCAGCAAACATACATACACACAAAAACAGACATAGACACTAGTGGGCACACATAACAAACACACACAAGCACTCAGACGCATGCAAGTGCTGTGACACTAACTGGTGGTGACAGTGAGGAGAGTGTACTTAATGTACTGCCCTTAGATGACAATCAAAAAGACGATGGGAAGGTGAGGTGGATAAAACTAGATAATGGATGCACACAGGTCTCTTAATGTAGTAAATAGAAAAGGACAAGACAAGGTTGTTAGATGGGAACAGGTCAAGACTATGACAGCTTAAAGGATGCTTGAGTGGAGACGTGAATATGTTTGGTAATGTTGAAGCTTAACTGTGTTTTTATTCAAACATTAATATGGTGCAACAGTAATGAGAGCCTCACTTCTGTGATTTTAGAAATCTAAATATCTGTTCTATTCCAGCTCACTTTGTAAGGGGAGCTTTAATATTTTTCTACCTCTGGCCAAGGATCTTTTGAGTAACAGCGAATCATTTTATTTTCTCTAGTGTTGAATCTGTGAAGAGTTTACTGATGTTTATCTCTCTCCTTCTGTCTAGACACGAGACCTTGTTGAGGTGTTCCCAGTGTAAGATGGCTCGCTACTGCAATATCAATTGCCAGGTATTGTGTGTGCGTGTGGGTGTGTGTGTGTGTTTGTGTGTTTCTGTTTGTTAAAATGTCCTTCCCCTGCAGAAAAAAGCATGGTCTGACCATAAGAGAGAGTGTAAATGTCTGCGAAGCCTCCTGCCCAGAATTCCCACTGACTCAGTCCGTCTAGCTGCGAGACTCATCTTTGCCTTGGTATGTTTCTGGAGTTTCTTACCATTACACAATGAAATAATGTGCACAAAGAAATATACAAAACAAATAGGTTAAAATCCCATTCTTCTTGTTAGTTGTGGAATGTTGCTGTTGTGTCAGGGTATTTTTATGTGTTTACTTTCACTAAAGAATCAAAAGCACCTCACATAGTTTTTGAAAGTTTCACTTGCAGTACTTTTGCACTTGAGAACACCTCTTAAAAAGCCAGTGCATACATAATAAGTGTTTGTATACCAATGCCCTGTTCATCTTCTGCCTTCTAGTTAAGTCCATCTAAGGGCAGTAGTGAGGAGCTCTACACTTTGGAGGAGCATGAATCACGTAAGTCTCTTCTACAGGAGTGTGTGTGAGTTTATGTTGCCTGAATGTAATGCCAGCAGACTGAAAAAAGTTGCCCTTTCCATCATATTTTAGCTCTGATATGAGTGTGGTTCTTTTTAAGTGTGAATGCAGTAGATAAAGTCTGTTTGTGCTAGTCAGCAAATCCCCTTCTAGACAGAAGCTGGGAGAATTTTTATTTATTTATCTTTTTTACAGACCTGATTTCCATGTCTGAGCAGAAGAAACAAGGTCTGTTGCAGCTGGCATCTATGTTAGAGCTGTACCTACAACCGGAAGCACCTAACCTGGCACAGGAAATAACCTCCCTGCCACCTTCCTGCAGGGAACCCCTCAGCCTTATTGCAAAGGTGGGCAAAATGCATTTAAACACAATCTAAACGTGTTTGTTCTTGTGAGATGGTGCTGATGTCTTATCTCGATGAACTGTTCAGATAAACACATTCATCCTACCCGTGCACAAAAAGACACACAGAAAGATACAAACAACTGTTCATTACTTTTAGCATCCCCTGCCACGTTTGGATGGACCCCAACGTATGTCTAAGATTATTCCCAGCATCTGTGATTAGTTCTCTGTGTTTGTGTGTGTGAATTCCCAGAACGACCTGAGGTCGTGCTTAAAACACACCAGCTGCCATCACTAATATTAAAACCACAAATCGTCATGTGTGCGTTTGTCTGGATTTCGCTTTACCTCTGTTATCTGCGAGCTTGTGTGACTCCTCTTTGAGGTTTCGTGGCTCCAAGGTGTTTGACTACAAATAAGTTGCGTGTGTGTGTGTGTATTTATTGTTTGCCTCATTACAGTGATTGCTTCAGAGTATTAATTCAAAGCAGCCACAGATATTTATGAGCCAGGAGTGTTTCCATAACACAAACATGAAAGTTTCAAATGAGTGATAGTTATCCATAAACCAAAAGACACTGATGTTCTAAACCCAAAACAATAAAGCATATAGTTATTTCATTATATTTTTCTTTTCTATCTCTATCAATATCAGTTTGACACATTGATTTACCATCCTGAGAAGATGAAACTATGATGTTCTGGCAGATATTTGTATTCCCCACAGGATAAAATGTAATAAGATCTAAATTTCAGTTTTGTGCATGCCTTATGACGTTATTACAATTTTTATATTGACTTCATCAAGAGCGTTATAGATAAAACTTTGCATCATACAAATTGGTTTACAATGTGTCTCGCAGAGCTGCTGGGGTGGTTGTCACTGCAGAATCTCTCCAGCACTCAGAACTGTAGAATTTAATTTCACAAACACACGTTTCTGTGTTTTTGCATAATTTATTAAGAATTATGGAGGTAGAGTGAGAAAATAAGTGAGAGATTGTAATATCTCAGCTGAGATATTTGTGTTTCGTGTGTGTGTGTGTGTGGAATTAGATTGCGAAGCTGCGAAAACTGCAAAAGCTGCTGATTAAATGAGGTTCAAGACTCCGATGGGAATTCGGCTCCAATCTGAGTGAGAGAGATGAGCGAACAACACTGAGTGGATTAAAGAGAAGAAGAAAGGGAGGAAGAAAGACAAATGAGCAGGGAAGCAGAGAGAGGTGAGGGAGGGAGAAGAGAGGAAGTCATACAGATAAAGGGGGGGGGGGGGGATTAGAAGAGAGCAGGAAACGTACCAAGTGTGTCACAACATGAAAAACTAAAAATTGGAGATAACATCCTGCCCGGGTTAGCAGCTTTCTGAAAGTTACTTGCTGAAAATGAATTTGTCAGTTAACACACGCTGTCACCTTTCGAAGAGAAGAGGCAGGAAAATGAGATGTTGATCGTTTGTGAGGTAGACACAGCTGGGAGAAGCACAAGGAAAATTACAAACAGTGGATGGGTTTTCTTTAATACGTAAGTAAACCAGTTGATCTGAACACCTTCTAATTTTTACAGGCGGAAAAAATTACCCAGTTTTTTTTTTTTTGTAATTGTGATGATCTGGATAACACCCACTTAAAATGCCAGTCAGGACAAAGAGGTGACTGTCGACATGTATCTGATAGTAGTTGGTAAAAGGGCTTTTTATGATATCAAATAAAGTGTTGTTAATATCTCCCCCGCAAATATACACCTCCACACCCAAAACTCCAGTTACATCACATCGACATGGCCGTTAGGTTACAAAATAAAACACAACTAAACTTTCCAGAGTGGTGTTGTTCAGGTTGCCAACAGAGGGCACTGTGATTGCATGAAAGGCGTATTGTATTGACAGTGTTGAAGAGCAGGGAAGTCCTTCATTTCACTTTCTTTCTCATTTCATCCTGTAGGATATCTTCTGTGCTCCCGTAGACCCGTTTCTTTTTCAGTTTCTCTCACTTACCGTTTCTCTCTACTGCTTTAACCGTCCTGATGATTCTCCTGATGATAATTTTCCTCTTCATTCTTCTCTATACATGCAGCATTTTTCCTCTCTCTCCTCCCCCTCCCGATATGCTCTCCCTCCTTAATGGCCCAAGTACGTAACAAATGAGGAGTTTATTATTGTGTACTTGGAATGTTCAGTGTGCTTTACACAATAGGTCATTACTTTGAGTGTGTGTGTGTGTGTGTGTGTGTGTGTGTGTGTGTGTGTGTTGGGTGTTTAGTCTTTTTTTACTGCTGGGCAGTGTTTTGTGCTGTGAAGTCATTTTTTTTAATGCTAATAGCTACTTTCTCCACGGCACCAGTAGTGTTACACAAGCATACATGCATGTGCACTGACACACAACATCATTACTGCTCGTAATATTCCCAAGAGAACCAACAGAGCAGGGAGGGATTTGTGCATTTGTGTGCATTTGTGTGTATTGTGTGTATTGTGTGCTGTGTGTGTGCATGTGTACACGCAGCCCGTTGCAGCTATGTGATTCAGAGAGAGTGCAGTGGCGTTTGTGTGTGTGTCTCTGGACTAGGTTCCGGTCTGTTGAGTTACTTGAGACTACACTACGTATTGTGTGTGTTTGTGTGTGTTTTTGGTCAGACTGCAGTGGTGCAATAAGCAGTGACAGATGAGATCTGTCCACAACACATTTTATTGCTTCCCTCAAGCAACTTCCCCTCTCTGGAGTGAGGATGCGTGAGTGTGTGCGTGCATGTGTATGTACCTTTGCATACTTTTGTGCATTTTTGTGTACATGGTAAAGAAAAGCATGTGAACCCTCTGGAGTGACCTGATTTCTTTCATTAAATGGTCATAAAATGTATAGACAAACACAGTGTGCAGAGTTATAATTATGTGCAGGGAGAAGCTGTCCAGGCCAAGAGGCAGTGAAGCACCAAACATGATGGCCCCTGTGTCGTGCTTCACTATTAAGATGATGTTTTCCATGTTCCTATGTGTAGTGCTGCGTTTCATCAGCCCACAGCACATTTTCCCAGTAGCGTTCTGCAGTGTCAACACAGTCTTTGGCAAACTTCATACAGTTTTGCACAACATCAGCTTTCTCTGTGGTTTCTGCCACAGACACAATGGTCCATGTAACCATGCACCATGATTTGTGAATAGCAGACCAATAAACAGAGACGTTAACCAGCTCCGGTGATTCCTTTAAGCCTTTAGCTTTTACTCTGGGCTTCTTTTCATTCAGCATTCTGCGTTGTGTCATTGGAGTCATCTTAACTTGGTACTAACTTCCAGAGGTGTATAAAGTACACAAACTCAATACTCGAGTAAAAGTGCAAGTCCTTGCTCAGAAAAATACTCCACTACAAGTAGAAATACCCTTTAATTTTATTACTCAAGTAAAAGCACTAAAGTACATGCTCAAAATGTTACTTGAAGTACAAAAGTAAAAAACAACAGTGGAGTAAAAGTACAATATTGTCGTCTGATTTATAGTGGAGTGAAAGTTACATAAAAAGGAACTAGTCCAGTACAAGTACAGGTACCTCAAAATTGTACTTCAGTACAGCAATATACTTAGTTCCTTACCACCTCTGCTCATATATACCACAAGTAGTCACCATACTGATTTATCTGTATTTAAAGCCAGTTTGTCCAAGGGTGGACAGATGAATCCAGTTCCTGGACTCTTTTAAAATAACTCTTTAACCATTTCCAGCTTCATGCAAATTAACAATTTTCACTAGTCTGCTGAGACTTAGTTTTTTTTCAAGGCATGTGCTCCACACACCATTCACACCAACAATGCTTCTTGTCAAAAGTAAACTCAAAATGAAAAGTGTATTTTATGTGTCAAAGTACAGATGGGCCCGGAAGTATCTGGACAGTGACACAGTTTTTAATATTTTGACTTTTTACACCACCACAGTGGATTTGAAGTGTTGACTTTCAACATTTCACAAAAATACGACATTTACCATTTAGGAATTACAGACATTTTAAGCAGAGTACCTCCACTTCTTACTGGCTCAATAATATTTGGACAAAGACATAATTTTTAGCACTTGGATGAAAATCCTTTGCAGTCAATGATTGGCTGAAGTCTGAAACCTATGGACATCAAATTCAGAGTTTCCTGTCTGGAGATGCTTTGCCATGTCTTCACTGCAGGCACCTTCAGCTGCTGCTTGTTTGTGGGTCTCTCTGCATCCAGTTTTGTCTTTAGTATCTGAAAAGCTGATATGTTGGGTTGAGACCAGGCGACTGACTTGGCCATGGGAGAATATTTCTTTGCCTTCTGTGCCTTCACATTTGGCTGAATGTGAGCAGAGAGTAAAAACCCCGCACACCTCAGAATTAATCTTTGCTACTTCTGTCAGCAGTCACATCATCAATAAACACCAGGGAGCCTGTTCCATTGGCAGCCATACATGACCATGCCACAACACTGCCTTCATGTTTGACACATGATGTGGTATGCTTTGGATCATTAGTTGTTCCTTTCATACGCCAGATTTTTCTCCTCCTATCCTTGTGGTAACAAGATAATCTTGGTTTCATCAGTCCAAAGAAAGTGCGTGTGTGAACCTGTTGTTACACAGCATTTGCACTTGTTGCAGTGAGGCCCATTTCTCACACACACGCACACACACACACACACGTCTCCCTTTCTCAGGGAGCCAGCATTTGAATTAAAAAAATGAGTTATATGGCTTTTTAAAACACCAGCAGCAAAGCATAACATACAGAATACCTTTGTGATATATTGTTTCATAAAACACTCACTGCAGAAAGCTCCTGAATCATTTATCCTAAGCATAGTTAGTGCACAGAATTAAGGGTACAGTCTACTTCACAGTCTGTATCTGCAGTTTGAGCATGTAAGAAAATGTAAAATCGAGAATAACTGAAAACTGAAAAGCACAGCTGTCACATTAGCTACTTAACATTTGGTAAATACCCAATAAGGTGTTCATTGTGACTCTTTCTGCGTTTTCTGTGCGCATTCAGGACTTGTGCACAGTGGTTTCAGATAACGCCTGTGATAAATACTTCATTCATTCCAGGAGAAAAATGAAATCTATGACTCTGCACAATAGCTATATTGTTGAGTCTTATCTCAGAGGAAACACTGTCTTTGTCTTCTGTCAGTGCTTTTCAGGGTTAGGAATGACTCCCAAAGTTGTATTAAACAAAAGTTTATCAATAGAAACTTTTTAAACTCTAATTGTGAATTTCTCATGCTCCTCATTTAACAGTCTAAGTTTGACTCCACAATACCCACAATCCATGACTTGCTCACTTGATTTGGAACTACAGAAAGGAGTCAAAGAAAAGGAGGAGAGAGAGGGGTGGAGTGAGCGGTTAAAGAAATGGGGGATGAAGTATTAAAAGTGAAGGTAAAAAAGAGGGAACAAGTAGAAGAAGGATAGGAACAGAGGGTACAAATAGTGCTCTGCCCGATTAAAGGTTTGAAGTAGCTGTATTTATGGTTCTGAGTAGGGACTCTGGGGAAACACACACACACACATCTCATTTGACCAAGCTGAAAGCAAGACATCTCCCTGTGGAAAAGTATGTTGTATTGTTTATTACCTACATAAAGGGACAATTTATCACAGATAGACAACAGACACACACATGCACGCATGCACACACAAACTACCTCATGTCATGTGTGAGTGTGGGACCAATAAATTTACACCCCTGCTGAAAACAGTTTTGGCTTCAATTATACAAGCAGAAATGAGAGTGTGTGTAGGTGTAATTCTCTGTTTGTGTGTGTTGACTCTCATTTTTTGGTTGTTATAATCGTCTGTGTGCTGTAATATAACTTGTGTATAGCTGTGTGTAGGTGTAGTTTGTAATTCTCTGTGTGGACAGATGTGAATTTTTAGATGTGCGAGTGTAACTTCTTGTTTGTGAGTAGGAGTAATTTATTCTCAGGACTTGCCTTTATATCTATCGGCCATCTGTTGAGCAGCTAAATGGGATGCAGGCACCGTCAAACTAGGGTATCTTAACAAATAGAAAAGTTATCACACTGCAAACTTTCCTTAAGAGAAAGCAAAGGATGTCACGAGCGTGAGTAACTTTTTAAATGACCTAAGGAAGGAAGAAGTTAAGGAAAGAGGGAGGGAGGAGATTATAGACCAAGTTTTTATGTCATTTAAGGATTTAAAGGGGATAAAAATAAGATTCAGTGTGATAGAAGATAAATGCCAAAAGTATAGTTTGTATGTTTTCCCATCTTCCATTAGCATGTGTCTCTGTTCATGTTGATGCTTGCTTGTATTTGGGGTGTTAAGTCATTACAGTAATTCTGTGTTTGTATACGTTAGTGTGTTCAGCCTTATCTCTCCAACATTTCTCTGGTCTGCCATTTTATCTGGTAGTGCCATGGGTGCTACCTAATTAGCTTAGGCTTTACAAAAACAGACACGCAAACACACACAGGCAGCTTAGTGTAATGACTTTAAGTCCATCATGAATGCAGTCACAGACATTGTAATAGGAAGAGAGAATAAAAACCATTTGTTTAATTGACTTAGATTGGCTGCGTGTGTGGGCTCACTGGGAGAGGTGAAGAAGGGAAGAGAGGGGAAGCAAGCTGGGAAATGAGCGAGCTGGAGGATAGAGGTGAAAAGAAGGCAGAACCGAGGTGGAAACAGTCAAGGGCAAAAATAAATGGGGGTTAAGGAGATGTAGGCATTTTAAAATGAGGGGTGAAAGATGAGAGGGGGTGGAGTAAAATGGAGTAGTGGCAAGAAAAAAAGAGAAGGAAAGTGGGAAGGGATAAAAAGATGAGACTGTGAATATTTCTGAATACAAATCTGGATGATGATGTTTAATTTTGCAGTGATTTGAACAGTAATATGCTGCAAGAGATACACACTGTGTTGGTCTATCATGTGCTGCAGTGTAGGGTGAGTGTGAGCTGGGGGTGGGGTTGCCTAAATGAACAGCTTTTGGCTCCAGCTGCGATAGCCGCTATCTCTCTCGTCTCCTTTTTATCCTCCCTCGTGCTTTCTCTGCTCTCGCCTCTGTCACTCCCAACATTTACAGTAATCACTGTTCTTTGGTGGTTCAAAGGGATGGAAGCAGCGACAGAGGCTGATAAAATAAACCAAACAGTGTTTGTGTATTTTGCCTAATTTCCTGAATCTCCTTTAGAGGGATGTCCCAGAAAGGTTTTTTTTTTTTTTTAAAGCCTGTGACTTAGACGTATCCCAACATAGGATCATAAATCTTCTTCTGACCTTCCACAAGGATTTAAAACTGCTCAGCATTATTAAAGTTACTGCGGTGTAACCTCGTACTATTACTACTTCCTCCTTAGTTGTAATTCTGTTGCCTACTTTTTAAATTTTAGCCATATTTTAACATAATTATGGAGGTTTAACTACTCTATAATAACTACTCTAACATTACAAGGTGACCAAATAAAGAAATAAGGTGCAGGCATTTTATCTGAACTGTACTGCATGTTCAGTCTCTGTTGGAAAAATTCAACAATATGTGGTATAATTCTGTTCTTTAGAGTTCAGCTGTGAAGACGGTGTAATCATACGTGTGGTCGCATTTTTGTTTTCACTGATTATGCAATCATCTGCCAACTCTGTCTCCTAAAAAAATGCAAATGCAGTTACATTGTGGTAGGGCAAGTAATCAGTGGATGATTATGTTTCATTGCAGTATTTTTCAATTATGGTGAATGAAGAGCTAAATTTAAAGACTGTAAACGAATCACAAAGACGGAAGCAAACCTCACGACTGTCACAGACCCAAGTTCAACCCTAGAGTCCCATATGTGCTAATGTTTAGGCAAGAAAAGCGCTTTGATTAAGGTTAGGAGAATATTGTAGTTTAGTGTTTGTATTATCCATATGAATCATGGTTGCATCAGCGGTGTTAGCCCTTGGCTTTACATTCAGACCATGTAAGCTGAAAAAATATATAAAAAAACATTTACATGCCAAAATATCTCAACACCAGGCATTTGAGCTTGTCTTTTCTTTTCCTCTGCCCACATTTAAGTCCAGAATAAGAAATTCTCCTCATACTGCTGCAGAGGAGCATGTGGAACAGTTTGTAAACTTAGTTGGTCTTCCCCTTGGTGCAGCTTCTTTACACACAAAAAACAGAACCTAAATGCATCACTTCAGCCACATAACAATAGTCCCCTCAGGGGTTAAATTGATCTGGGGCACGAACAAGAAAGTAAAGGCAGAGAAGAAGATGATCCCATTCTGTCCCTGTGAATAATTGTCATTTGCTCATATCTGTGGTACTTATCTTTGCAATTCACCAGACTAAACTCTGCCAGCAGATTGGTTAATGCAAAAAAACACAGCACCACTTGATAAATGCTAATGTTTCCTAATAGCTACTGAGCAAAAAACATGTTGATTTAGGCCGGATCACATTCTCATGAGAAACAAACCCCTCTAGAGTTCAGACAAGAAGCCCGATGAAACACGGTACGTGTGAAAACATAGTTAGTCTGAAAATATGGCCAAAAACGAGACAAAACAGCGTGTTTACAAATTTAGCCAACTTCACGTAGCCACAGTCAGTCTTGTGTTATCAGTACCTGTTCTCATTATTCTTTTATCAGTCCTCTCACCCAGGACAAATAAGAGCTCAGACTATCAGTGGATTAAGAAACATATTGTTTGTTCCTTTGCAAACAACGATGTCCCTTAAATTGTGCTTTTAGAACTAAATTAGAGTCACATTTTACCCCTTGTTGCTCCAATGGTAATGGTGTGAAAATCTATGTAAGTCTGTTTGTGGTAGTCATTGTATACCTGTCCTGTTTACTAATGCTACAGCAGCAAATTATTCACAGTCTTCTGCATGTTTACATCATTTTATCTGGGTATTATTACAGTGTATGAATAATTTGTATTTATTACAGTATTTATAATTATTTATTCATTATATAGTGTGTGTGTGTGTGTGTTACATTACAGTTTGGAAATTTAAGATTGTGTCTGTGTTTTCAGGTTTACCATTATTTTCTATGCTAAAAGCATAACTCTAGTGTCACTTTAACATCTTTACAGTAAATCTGGTCTGTGTGGGGAGATGTACTCATGAGAGTATATCCCTGCTATTCACTCACAGACGCACACACACCTGTCTGGAGCCGGCTGACTGAACTAATGTGAGATCAAACACCGTGGGAGATTTTTTAATCTTTTCATAACAGTCTGACTGGCCCATCGGGAGAAGTGCAGGTACTCCAGATGGCCAGACTGCCACTGATAGCAGCATTATTTGTAATATTTCACAGCTTATGTTTTTGTGTTTACTAAATAATGCTTTAAAGTTATGTTTGCATAGGTGTACTGTGGGGATCTACTGTGGAGAGACAATAATATATACGGTATATAATATTGGAAAATGTTTTGTAAAATGCACAACATAGTTATGTAGCAACACGGCTGTAAATTGCCTCTGCATGTATGTAGAACAAATAGGGTAGGATGTATGGATTGGCTAGGTACAGGTCAGACAGATTCTCTATGGACATTCCTTTGCAGTTCAAAAATGTGTGTCTGCGTGGACTGTCCCACAGTGCCAATGCACAGAGTGCTCATGTGCCAGAAAAGTGGCTAGTTTCATATCTCAAAGGTATAAAATACTTATTTCAGCGTTCTTGACGCTGTTCTTGTGAAGCAGTTACACGTATGTTTTATGTTCTAACATAATTTGTATTTGTGCATGTGTATGTACCAGACCAAGCACAGACAGTTCTGTATTTTGACAGTTACACTACACATTTTACACAGCATAGATATTTTTAGTGTTTATAGTTAATTTGTCTGATGAGAAGAAATATGTTAGTCTAACAGACACACTATAGCGTACAAATTTGTGACTCGATATTACTATCTAAAATATCACATTTATTTCGTATCATTGGTAACTGCAAATAACTGCAAATTGAGGGGAATTAGATCCTCAGAAACATCTGAGAAGCTGTTCTTTAATCAGTGTTTTAGTTAACGACAGTTCGCCTTGGCTGTCAGTCTCAGTGCCTCAGTGAGCATCTGTCCATGTTCGGGTGCCTGCACAGGTTCAAGTAGGCACTCATCCTCCCACCCGTCCTGTCTCCCTGTTCTGCAGTCTGTCTCTGCAGGTCCTTAACGAGTTACGTAAACCTGCCATGAACGCTGCCTTGTGAAACAAAAGACACTGAAGCTTGTGAAGTATCCAGCTGAAGAATGCTTAACCATCAATCCTTTTATTTCCATCCTGAATATAAATGAGTTTCCTCGGGGGGTTCATTCCGTCAGTCTCCCTCTCATCTGTCTCTCATCTCCCGCTCTGTGTCTCCTCTTTTTAAAACACAGCCAAGCACAGCTCTAAGTTCTATTCAGGGACAGTGAGACACACCTCACACACTTTCAAGTGTTTGCAAAGTTTGTGTTTTTGCCATCTTTTAAAGTAAAAATATGCAAACAAATTTTGGAACCTCAGAAGTCTATTTGCTGCACCTAGTTAAGAAGAGGATGATTTTAAGAGTCAAGGGCCAGCAAATAAATTTGTGTCTGCTTGTGTCTTATGTACATTGAACATGCAGCAGAGATGAGAACTTGCATTGTGTAGTTGTGGTTCCTGCTTTTTCCTTGTTAATGGGCTGTGTCTCTTCT
Source organism: Ctenopoma kingsleyae (assembly GCA_032353495.1). Lineage (NCBI taxonomy): Eukaryota > Metazoa > Chordata > Actinopteri > Anabantiformes > Anabantidae > Ctenopoma > Ctenopoma kingsleyae. The sequence goes on along the minus strand of JAUBNQ010000017.1, from coordinate 3,789,415 downwards.
TGCTAATAATCAGCAGCTCATCACAAATAAGACATAAAACACAACTTATGTCTCTCCGCACTGTGCCATACACAGACATCCAAACACATATTTTTGTAAATAAATTCTTGTGACATAATTTTAGATTAATTTAGAGCATTTAATTAACTTGATACATTTTTTTAATCTCTTTGCACCACTAAATATTACTCAAACTGTTGTCCTCTAGACCCCTCAGTTTGTTCCTGACATATATAAAACGTAGCTCATGCTTAATGTCAGCAGTTATCTTGGTAATATCTGAATCTGTCCTTATGGCAAAGATCAATCTCTGAATGTAACAGGACCTCACTCAGACAAGACAATAAGCAACACCTCTGAAGCTCAACATTTTGCACTTTATATTTCTTTTGTGTCATTCATGCAAAAAACTAAACTGCAAAATCTGTCTTCATGGGGTTTAGTGCCAGATAACAATGTGACTGCTTCAGGCTGTCATTAAGGTGACATGACTCCAGGAAGTCACTGTTCCTTGTTAACATGTTAATTTGCACCTTCGGATAAAGCCAAGCCAGGTGTTTCCGATTGTGCTAAGCTAAGCTAACAAGGTACCCAGTTTCTGGCTGCAGCTTCATACTGAGCACATGGGTGTGAGAGTGGCTTCAAACGCTGTTGAAATGGCTGCATTACCCAAAATGTCAAACTATAGTTTTAATGAAATGTTTCAGCTGCAATTCATTTTATACAATGGATGGGAAAATGTCAGAACCATGGAAACATGGTGAATAGATGTGAAAAAGACACACACACACACACACACACACACACACACACACACACACACACACACACACACACACTCAGCCAGCCTAGAAACTGCACACGTTTGCTGTTTTCTTTCATGCCAATTTGTCACCCTTACTGCTCACTATCCTCACCATCTCCTCTCCTCTCTACTAAAAAGCTGAAGATGCTTGTATGTTTAGTTAATAATACAAATTTGTATCATGCTATGCAGCATGATATGCGATGCAGGTGACCTGACACAGGGGGGGGGCAACATGCCAGGATTTTCTGAGTGTTTACTTTCATCATGACCACGCAACAGAAGCTCAAACGCACCACAGAATATAATGCAGTCTGTTATCTTAGACAAAATGTGTGGGTTTTTGTCCCCCTCCTCAT
>JAUBNQ010000017.1:3748910-3782318 GCA_032353495.1 Ctenopoma kingsleyae | reverse complement strand
ACCGACGGGACTGAACTCACTGCACTGACGGGACTGAACTCACTGCACTGACGGGACTGAACTCACTGCACTGACTGGACTGAACTCACTGCACTGACGGGACTGAACTCACTGCACTGACTGCAATGAACTCACTGCACTGACGGGACTGAACTCACTGCACTGACTGCAATGAACTCACTGCACTGACGGGACTGAACTCACTGCACTGACGGGACTGAACTCACTGCACTGACGGGACTGAACTCACTGCACTGACTGGATTGAACTCACTACACTGTTGGGACTGAACTCACTGCACTGACGGGACTGAACTCACTGCACTGACTGGACTGAACTCACTGCACTGTCAGGACAGCATTTGTGTGCTCACAGAATGAATGTTTTTGCTTTTGTTTGTGACCTGTCAAATGTCATAAACTGACTAGTGCCTGACAAATACTTCATTTTTATGGTGAAATTCAAAATGTAAGGCGTGATACTATCATTTTGGAAAACATGGATTATCCACCTGGGATGAGGACGAGGAACAGACAGAGGTTTTTAACATTTGAGTTTAATTCCCTTAACTGGAAAACAAACAATGGAACCAGAGGGAACGTGGACCAAATGCGTGCAGTGTAAATCATTTGTATAGCACTTGCCATTCTGCTGCTTTGAAAGCATTTATAACCTTTAATTTGAAAGTTATTAAAAACAAACTTTATATGGGAGAAGGTGTCCTTGTTAAAATACGCAATGAATCATAAAGAAATCCAGTGTAATTTCACAGCAAATTGAATAATATTGTTATTCTTTTATTTTGCTGATATATAATGTTTCTCTCTACTTTTGTCATGTTGGTTATTTTCTTGCTCCTTATGCAATCTTATTTGTTTGTCTTAATCTGCATTTGTTTTCTCTCGGCTGTTTCATCATCAGTGACTTTCTCCTTCCCTTCATCCTCTTTTCGGAATATTTTGTGTCTATCCCAACTCTCTTCTCTGCCCCTGGGGCTCCTGGTTTGTTCCTGAGACAAAAAAATATCAGACATAGAGTTTCACTAATTAATTACTGTGTGTGTGTGTGTGTGTGTGTGTGTGTGTGTGTGTTGTTCTGCCTCTCTTTCCCAAGGTAACAATCTGTAAGAGGTTAGTTCTACTTTTTGTTTTTAATAAATAAGTCGGAATAAATAACTGAATTATTAAAAATATAAATTATAAACCAGACAGCGTTTCTGTAGAGAACACAAACAGTGAGTCAGTAATAGTTTGCTATAATCTACTGACCTTCTTTTCTTATGTCAGTAACACTCAGTAATTGAATTTGACAGGAACATATTCTTTATTACAGCTGCAGCGATTGATCAGTCCATTCAATAGTTTATTAAAATGAATCAACAGATTCATCATTTATTATTTTAAGTAAGTTTTTCTCGTCAGTCCAATATATTTGCAGTACATCTTGGCCTAAATTCTTCCCAAAGTTGCATCTTTCTTGCTATTTCTGCTGCTCCCCACTGACCTTTTCATACCACCTTTGATTACAGTAGACAGTAATTTGTATTTTTTGTGTTGTGTTCTGTAATAATTAAACACAGGTTTTGACATTTACAGTAGTTTTCTCTGTGGAGATTTAACATCACAGCTTCCCGTGTGTGTGTCAGGTAGTATCTTTAAACGCAGTGTCTGCTGTAGATGTTTTTTGGAGTTTTTTTTTTTTTTACTCGGGAATCTGTCAAAGTACTGTACTGTACCCTGCTCAATGTCTCCTCTTCTTCTCTTCTTGTTGTCTTGTCTTGTTCAGTGTGTGTGTGTGTGTGTGTATGTGTTGTGTGTGTGTGTGTGCACATGCATGTGCGCTGTATGAGATGGATGAGGGTAATTTCTTTGGACCATGCATTACTTTATCACAATAATGTACACACACATACACATGTGTTGTATATACATACACATGTAACCCAAGGCACTACTCTATAAGAAACACAGGGTTTTAAATCACTAGGAGATTACATTAACCTCTGTACATGTCTGTAATACATAGTCCTTGTGCACAGGTACACATAGACACACTCACATGTGGTATATGGATGCCTATAGCAGCCACAGGTGCAAACATAGTGTCTCCAACCTCACAGTCAGTGTGTTTACTGCAATTAATTAACCAGATTACATTCGGCTTTCTCGAGTAAGCTGATTTCTTAACCATCATATAAACAGGAAACCTGATTTCCCCAGGTAGATTTCTCTTGAAGAATGCTGATTTCTGTACCATACATAATCACATTTTTAATTGTCTTTTTACAACAGTGGGAAATGTGAAAAAAATATCTGATTATAATGACAGAAGTATTTTGTAGAATCGATAAACAGATTAACAGACATTGATAATTTTGTCAGACTGGCAGCAAAACGCTGCATTATTATCTGTGACTCTCGCTCCCAGAATGAGACATAGAGGAGAAATCCTCTCCTCTCCTTTCCTCTCCTGCATGTATATGCAGATTTTGGATAAGTGCATTTAAAAGTCTTCCCTGATTTCCATTATCGCTGGATTTCTCCAGCACAACCTGGAGTATGTGCACAAACACACAAGTTAGAGGGATGAAAAGCAATTCAATAAATGTCTACATTTGTTTTTTTGCCAACTCTAATACTATCATACAAATGCTGAAATGCCAAAAAAATAGTTTATTTAGAAAAAACATAAGTTATATAGCTAAAGAAGGACTGTATTGTACTAAAGTTCCATATTTCTGGTTAAATATTATTTCAAGATTCATTTAGAGATTTTTTTTGGGGGGGTCTCTCCAGGACGAGTCTATTGATTTTCACATTATTCACTGTTATGCTAATTCCCCAACTGCATGTTTTTATGCTAATGACTCCAGCAAAATTAAAAGTCTCTGTTCTGTGAAGGGCACACAGATGGATGTGTGTAAGTGTAAAGACACAGCATGTAAGTATATGCAAACACAACAATAAGCTGTAGATGACAGGGTGGCGTAACGTGTTTTGGTTCCTATGTTCACTGTTATAGGATTTATTAAAAGGTCAAAGGATGCACAATCGTGACTCAAAGAAATCAGCATAAAGGTCAGACTAATCACTTAAGTTACAATAATCAGTCCGTTTTCAATTTGCATGATGAACAATTCCTGTTTATAGGAATAAATAATAGTAAAAAAAAATGGTAAATTTGACAACATATGCATATTGGTTGTTGGAAATATTACTCACTGTTATCACTTTCTGTATCTTAACATCCAACTTCCATTGGTGAGATTGAAGGTCCTCACTAACTACCGGTAGTAAAACTATTAGTTGATTTACATTTTAAAGATGAGGAGGAACCTTTTAGAGTACTAGATTTACCTCTGATTTCATAGACCTACTGCACAACATTCAACAAGGTCCATTGCTTAAACATTGTACACCACAGTAAACCTCTGCAACTATATACTTTATATTCCTGTAATACCAGAGAAGCCGAAAACAACAAATCCAATGACTGTGATGGGAATGTCATCATTGTAACACAACTATACTGTATACACCTCCACACAACTCTGAACACACAAGTGTGTATGATGCTACACGTACACTCAACACAGTGTCTCTCTTAAACACAGCTGTAATGGTTATGGTGTCATCATTAGGATGAGTATTGATTAAACACTATCTGTGCCATAAAAACACCATTACCATTACAACCTACTCCGTTCAAAGCAAGCAGGAACACATGTAGCATATAAATGCATGAGCTCTTTGTTGCTGTGAATGTTATGTGTAAGCACTTGGACCACGCTTGTGCACATAAACACACGTGCAAACACAAACACACAGGTCTACACACAGATAATTACATGAAGCATTTGACCTGTAACCTGACGGTCATCCTGGAGTGGGAGATAATTATGGCTTTACAACCTCAGGATGTGTTTGTCTATAAGAGACAGGCGGACACAGACAGAAAGCATAATGTGTTTTTTTTCCCATGTGCTTAAAGATTCCTGACTTTTTTTTAACATTACAATCTGGATACAATTTCTAACCTGTTAGTAGAGTCTATACATCTAAACTTTCTATACGTTAAAACCTTCTGATATGAGACAAAGTCCTTACAACAGGACCAACACATGAAAACCTGATTATACTGTGAAGTCTGATCCAACAATAAAAACTGTAACTTAACAAATTTGAAGTAAAATATGTATCAGCAAACATTAGTCCTGTGATGAAATAACACATCGTGTTTGCTGATGCAAAATTATCAATTTGAAAGGCTAATTGATTATTATAAAACCCATTCATAATTATGTTAATGATGTTAATACACCTGAAAAAACATGTTTTCTGTATGTACATAATTACTTTATTAAGAATTCAGACATTGATGGTGTTGCACTTTGCCCCATTTTCATTCATACCCAAAACCTTAAGGATAGTGCGTCATATTTAAATCACCATTTAGACCTGTGAGCTCAGAAGGCATCAGCATACCTGTGTCTTCATCTGCGAAGGCTTTACTATCTAAACTGCCAAGATATTTAAAATCCCTAGTTGAGTTCAGAGCTCATAGCAATGAAACCAGATCCAGGAGAGGCTTTAAAGGTACTTCATGTTGACCCTGAGCTGTAGAAGACTGGATTCCAGTGTGTGTGCCTTATTGGTGGAATGAGCTCCAGCAGAGGGATTGAAGTTATTGTTCCTCCACCGCACCGGCTTGATTCTATTTGCCTTTTTTGGTTTTCCATTAGGAAAAGGTTGTGGATAGTACCTGGTTCCCTTTTTTGGTATCACCTTTATTGAGGATCCATATGAGCTGAGGCGATATGAAAAGGTGAGGGGTGAGGTACCGATTGGTCAAAGAGAAGCGTTACTATCACTGTGTAACCACAGTCGTCTCGTTGTCTGAACTCTGAAGAAGTATTTCCCAAACTCTTTTCCTCCACTCTTCCTGCTTGTGTCACGCGAAGAACAGTCGAGTTGAGCAGGTCGGGGAGAGACTTTAAAACTAAATGAAATTTATTAGTTTTGCTTTATTTGATTTAAAGGTATCAGGACAGAAGGTGTTGTTGTACAGATTATAAATCCCACTGAAGCAAACTGACGATAGACTGAATTTTATGTTTGTTTATGTGAATAAATGTGTGTATTATTATTGTCTTTATTAGTTTAAATATACAGTGTTTTTATCATTCATTCCCAAGTCTCTTGCAACAGACCAAATCAGAAAATCTGCTCAGTCAGACTTGAAGCTTTTTGCAAAAAAAAAAAAAAAATCCAAACAAAATCAGAAGACATGAACATGATGGAAAGAATGGGAAGAGCGAGAGATGGAATGCATTAATCTGTCATCAACTTGAGGCATGCTGGTAGAAAATGTGTGTTTTTAATTTATGAATCATTAATATATAAATCTGTGTGGTAGAGAATCATAAAACCCAAACCTGCTGTAGTTGCCATGGAGATGCTCTCTGCACACCTGTCCTGTGTGATGATGCAAATGAGCTCTGCTCATGAAAAAGCCCGACCATTAAAGTGATGCATGTTTTCATTACACATTAAAATCCATCAAAAAGCCAGCGGTACATTGCTGTATGTTGCTGTGTGGTGCATGATAGAAATAAACAACCTTCAGCAAAACCTCAGCAACGTGCAGAAAGTTACAGACTGAGCTTGAATATTAAGTTCTACCAACTAATGGATAACTGCACCAGTGTATCGTGTCATGACAAAGAGACACGAGTTCAAAATGCCCGGAAGTTGGAAATTAATTGGAATGAGCTCCGCAGTTGTTCGAGCACACCACGAACTGGATGGGGTATCAGTTGTAAAAATGGATGAGGGCAGAATAACCAGTTACTTGGCAAACATTACAGTGCTGACATGTTTGCACTTGAAAACGTGTACAAACTGAGTATTTGTATCCCCCCGGGACTTGCTCTGATCAGTCACTGGCCTGATCCCAGTACACTGCTGACATCTTCCTTATGAGTGTCAGACTCTCCTGGGGGCACACACGTCAATCAAACATGCAACAGTGTCAGCACTGAATGCTCTTCATACACCAGGTCTGACAGAGGGAAACTGAACCTACTTCCAGTGTTTGTACACATTATTGTGTTGCAGCTTTAATTTGAAATGGATAAAATTGAAAAATGGTGCTGAACCTTGTTCATCAATGCTTGAAAGTATCACAGCAAATAATCAAATACGTACAGTACAATGTCTGTCACTCTGCATTCTGCAAACAAAGCACACATCACCAAGTCGTCACCTGTCAGCATGTGCCCTAAAACTCTGTGTTTGGAGGATATTTTGTGGATATTATTCGGGATAGCAGTATAGGATGACACTCTCTCTTTATTAATTTGAAGTTAATTAATAGCTGCTTCATGGGAACGCTATGAAGAATCACCTCCAACCAAGGAACATACCGTGGCCTCATAGATAATGTTTCTTAGTTGGAGGTGATAAACATTCAAGATGGAATTTCATTAATAGGAAATTATGTTTATATATAACTAATTTACAACAGTAATTACATTTCAAATAAAGGTAATGTGACCTGACAAAATTTTCTATTAATGTAATGAGGACATGGTGGTAATTTGCATATTTGATAAGTCACAAATATGCTGATGGCCAATGTGTGAGTAAAATGCTCAGTTTGTTTTTCACCAGAATATCCAATCTTGCAGTACAGTCTAGTAGTCGAGTCTACACAGAATTAATACTGTAATTAAAATTTTAATAAAGAGAAATGTATATGTTTTATTTACATTTAACCAAAACTCAAGATTAGTGTCCGTTGAAACTAAAATTTAAGTTCTGTAAGATACAAACCCCATTTCAAGAATAGTGGAAAGATGTTCTGTGGTTTCAGCTTGTATTTGGAACAAAAATGATGTCAGGTTCTCTGTGCTAAATATGAAAAAGTCCATCCAGAGTGTTAAGAATGAAAGGTGCAATATGTGTGATGGTTTGGGGTTGCATCAGTGCCCATGGTGTGGGTGACTTGAATATGTTTAAAGGTATCTAAACAAAGGTGCACATTGGGATTTTAGAGCATTTCAAGGCAATGCCCCCTTTTCCCAGGATATTTCAGCAGGACAATCCAACAATTAAAAGTATAATTAAAAAGAGAGGTGATGTAACAGAGTGGTAAACATTCCTTTGTCCCAACGTCTTTTGAGTTTGTTGCAGGCATCAGACCGTAGATTTGCTCATATTGTATTTAGAAAATAAGTTGGTCTATGAACAAATCACAGTTTTTATTGCGTTTTAGAAAATGCCTCAGCTTCTGTGGAAACGGGGTTTGTATTTATAAAGCTAATTCAAATGCTGGAGCTTTTGGTTTCCGCATGTTCAGTAACCTGTGATTACCTTAGTGTTCACTCAGGGTTAAGGATGAAATGGATGTTTGAATCTGTGAGACAGAAGTTAGGGGTGCAGTAAATGCACAGAGGAAAAGCCATTCAGGGCTGACTGACTGCTGCCTTCAGAGTGGAAGGAGGAATAGTTATTCCCCCGTGAAACACCCTTTGATTCAGACTACGGCAGAGCAGTCAAGCAGTAAAAAACGATTTCCTACAAAGAATACTGCTCTGGAAACAATAACCTGCTCTTTTTATCTTTTCCCACCCCTATTCTTCTGATTTAACCTGGCCCCAGACTGTCTGCTCGGCTAAACTTTGCCTTTTTTATTCATTTTGTTCTTAGATTCTTGCTTACTTCTTCTATCTAAATATCTCGCTTGCTTTCTGTATTGCGTAATTTCTTTTTTCTCGTCTTGCTACTCTGCAGAAAATCAGTAGTGAGAGAACCGGATTAACAGAGTGGAAAGAACCCGGAACTATATTAACCTCTCAGGTCATGTCTGTGTGTAAGCAGCAGTAACATTGGATGTGTTACCGCTGTAGGCCATACGATTTTCATGTATACACACTCCTATCTGAGTGTGTGTTTGACTTTGTATGTGTAGCATGTGTTTTATGTGGAATATGTGAAAAGAAAAATGTGTTGGGCGCTGTGTAACCTTTACAACTCACTGATCAAAGGGGTTCTGAGAGCTACACTGCACTCAGTACTCATTATAGTCTTCCAGTGTTGGGCACTGAGCAGCTTACCTGCACTGCTGAGTGACTGTTCAGCATTTATTATTGTGGAGGGGGTGCTCAAGGAAAGGTTCATCAGGACACTGTGGCATCTGCTGCTGCTGTGTTTTATCCATCTAAGCTACCGGATCACACCGGACATGGAAGATTTAGTGTTTCTGTTTGCATACACACCTTACATATGCCTGACGTAAAGCAATCCCAAGCCCCCCACCCTAACCTCACCCACAGCTACGTACATCCATGACTGTGAACAGCCTGAACTCTAAAACGAAATCTCAATCCTCAAGCAGCCTTTGAAATTGTGAGGACTGATGAAAATGTTTTCATGTTCCATAAATCTGCTTCTGTAAACTGTGTGTTTGGATGAATTCAGTATACTGTGTGTGCTGGTGTTTGTTTTTTTTTTTTGCACACGTGGGTGCAGCAGCTTAGTAGAAAAATCATCAGCTGAAAAAGTGCCAACTCCACAAAAACACACGCTGACTTTCTTTCCATATTTTCTCTCAGAGATGATTGGCTATCAGTGTCAAAATGAGTCATTACGGAGCGGGAGGCAATCTCATGTTCGGCTACTACACACACAGCCCGCGGCTAATGGGGGTGTGAGTGTGAGAAGTTTTTAATTCTGTGTGCACGCACCACAAACGCGCACACATGCACAAACATACATACACACACATACTTTACTATATGTGTGTGTAGTTATGCCGGTGCAGCAATTCCAAGTGATCCAAACACACATAGCCTGAATGTTGTTTATTTTTCTCCCGTCCTTATTCTGTATTTGTGTGTGTGTGTGTGTGTGTGTGTGTGTGTGTGTGTGTGTGAGTGTGCGTGCATGTGTGCTGAGCCTTGGGGCTTGACCACAATAATAACTTGACCAAAAGGTTAAATCAATGTATTTTTACCAGGGGTATAAATAGCAAACGCAGACAACAAATAACCAGTAGCTAAGTTAACAGGAGTCGATTTTTTTGTCCAGCGCTATGCTACGACTGTGTGAGGACACTAAAAGTACGAATGATCAGATCATGAGCTCTTCAGTCTAACATTTGCAGATTATTGGTTAACCATCTGTTACATGTAAAGAATATATATAGGAACTAAAGACAACCATGTGTCCCTGGTTGATTATTCCCTCAACTTATTTATACATTTTTGAGTGATTATTCCAAGATGTAAATCATTATAAGCGAGTCAAAGTAAAAAGACAGCAAATTGAAGCACTATAAAGTTTCCTGTATAGATATTACCATCTAGCTTCAAGCTGCTACAGTTTTATTCTTGAAGATACCAGTCGGCCTCTCTGACTCAGCACACACTGCTGAGTCATACCATATTACAGTAATGCAGAGCAGCCATGCTAAATGCAAATTACCGTGCCTGAAAGATCCTCTTGACTCCTGGCTACACTTTTCAAAGCTGTTGCTAATACTTGTTTTTTTTTGTGTTTTTTTTTTTTTCCTTCTGTGACCTTCCACTCAATATTCTGCTCAGTGTTTTCCCAGGGTGCACCTCTCTAATTCGGCCCGCCTGCTCTCGTTCACGCTCAGTAACTTCACTAACAAGTTTACTAACAGGTTTAAACACATTTCTGCTCTCTCTCTCCTCGCTTCTCTCCCAGAGGTGTTTTGGACGTGCGTGTGTGCGTGCGTGTGTGTGTGTGTGTGTGTGTGCTTATTTTGTAAAAGTTTGGGTTATATTTGCATTACGTTGATTGACGATTTCTTCTGTTTTTAAACAAATGTCATTTCTGTTTCATGTTTCCCTAATTTGTAGATAATTTAACTAAAAATAAAATCAAATGAATAAAAATAACTTGACAGATAGATCTGTGATTTAGGATAAAAGAGGACAGAACCTCGTTGGATGGAGGCTGCAAAGAGCAATGTGGAAAGCTCATAAGGAAAAGTTGTTAAGAGAATTTTGTGCGGCACTATAGGAAACAAATGAAGTTATCTAGAAGTTCAGTCATGGCAGCTGGACTTCTTTCTTGTTAGGCTGAAACATTTCACTACTTATCCAAGTAGCTTCGTTGGTCTAAAGGAAGTTGGTAGAGACTACAAATGTATCCTGCAGGTTGGTTTCTGTTCACCACTGCCCTGATGAAGCCCCAGAGTTAAATATTCAACTGCAAACTCTGTGGCATCAGAAATGCACTGATGGATAATAGTATGAAGAAATACACCAGCTTATGTAAAGACTGTATGTTGCTACAGCGTAGGTGTAGTGCAGGGCACTGGGATAATAAGGTAAACTTCACTGTCAGCTGTCGACTCCAGCAGTCGAGTTGGACACTGATTTAGTTCGAGCATGTCCTTCACATGGTATACTTCCAGTTGAGACCTCTGGCTATAAAACAATTTTACTGTCGCTCTTGACAGGAGCTTTCTGCAGTGTCGCAGCCAAACCATTTCAGCGCACACACCCGAGTGCACCGGCTGCCAGGACAGTTAGCAGAGTGCTCCTGAGGGGTCATCTCATCGGGACATAACCTCTGTCACCTAGCAATAATCCAGTCTGAGTGAATCTTTTATAAAGGCTCAATTCAGTCTATCGAGAAGATAACTTCAACATGAACTCTGGCTCCCTGCGTAGTAGTGGGGAAACTACATTTAAATGTGACTAGGAGGTATATTTTACTACAGGAACTCATGTATGCATGTAGAAAAGAACTTTATGAATTCTCCTTAGGGTATTTTTTGTTGTATAATGTACATACACAGGTTGTTTAGCTTACGTTATTATTATGCTGCAGACTCCATTGTCCTATAATTAATCTGTGTGTGCTTGTGTATTGAGAGATGAAAGAACCATGATTAGATCATAAATACTTAATCAAAGCATTATTGGTGTACACACACGTACCCATGCAGTACACAAAAATGTGGCCTTTGATTGAGTCTGATGGCCTTTGTAGTATTTCCCAGATTGACAGTAATTGACCTGATTCCAGCAACATTAAAGACATAAATCATCTAGTCACAAAGTTTTTTTGAACTGATGTGACAGGACAAAGCAATCTAACTTCTGGTATATGAGATGACAAGGCCGTACTCCCCCTCCGTCTCAAACCCCCATTGATACACCCAGAAACGTGCCACCCGTATATGTTTGCCAAATGTCACTGAAATCATTTTGATCTGCATCTTCCTCCATTAATACTTAATGTTAGCACAGGCAACCACAGTGGCGTCCTGCAGCCAGCTGGAGTTTACAGCGAGTGCACAGTTTGTTTTAACCAGCTCAGTGTTTTCCTAGTCCTGTCATGTAGCGATGATGGATGTGCAGGTTTTGGTTCTGATTTAATCACGTCCATCCTCATTTCGTGTCAGCAGTAAATCTAGGGACGGGTGCGTTTCTAGGATACTTTCCATGTCTGTATTTCTACTGTGAGAAATTGAAGATCAAGCCCAAGAGAATAAGTGAGAGTGACAGTTTTTATCAAACAAGTCTGTAGCTGAGTTACTAATTTATGAAAAGCTGCTCAGTTGATAAACAGGATACACTTAGAGTGAACATTTAATCATAATCTCAAGTTTTGTCTCTCTATCCTTAATTTTTTGTCTTTCCATTGGCAATGCCTCAGACAGCTTATGGATTGTCAGTCATCGAGGTCATGGTTTTCCCAAAGGTGCTGTTCAGTGGCAAGTGGTCTTCTTGAAGTTCTTCATCCATTCTCACTAAATTATAAGGCAGTTCTTTCATCTCTCCCGAGTCAGTTTCGCAGCCGATTCCACTCTGACTCATACGAACCTAATGACACGCGTGAATGTTGGGTGGAACAACAACCCACAGGAGACCATCAAAGTGTCAACAACCCCACAGCGTTTGTATGTGTATCACTCCAGCCAGTTAGACCGGGGATATACTTGCTTTTTACCTACATGTTTTCGCTCTCGCATAGCCTGAGCCTGATTTGAGATGTCAGTTGTGCACGTTGTCAAAAATGAACACTACAGCGCTCTTAGACGAGAGCCGATCAAGTGAACTCCCACAGCAATAGCAGAAAGTGTGGGAGAAAAACCTTTGGAGTTTGTCCACTACACGTCTACTCTACTGCACAAACCAGGTCATTACTGCCGTTTTCTCTGCAGTCATCTAAGCATTAACCTTTGTTGCCAAGATTTCTGTTTATATTGTGGAAAAGTGGAAGTTCAGTCCTCCAAATGTGCACAGTTTGCACAAGAATGTGTGTGAGGAGATGAACAAGTACTGCAAAGAATTTTCAGTGGGTGCAGTGTAGTTATTTATCTATATGTAACATCTGCATGGTGTTTATCAACCTTATTCTAATGTTTTGAGAGCTGACAGTTTGTCCAAAATGTATCATTAGCTTTGAAAAAGTGCTGTTTTTTTTGTTTCATATTCTCCACCCAAGATGACATTTTGAATGCAGTGTTTTTGATCTTATTTTCCATTTTCCACATCACAGGCTGCTCACCACACCCTTCGCTCCCTTCCGCGTGTCTTTGCCTTCATTCTTCTATCTCACATTCATCATTTCTACACATTTCATCTGAATTTAATCAGCAGAAAAACTGTGTGTGACAGGCAGGAAAATAAAAGAGCAAACCAATAAATGGATGTGGGGACTGACATATTCTGCACACAACCATTCCATTCTGTTGTACAGATACCGTAATTGTGTAATTCTCCACAATGAGAGTGGCTGAATCATATCAGGCTTGTAAACACAATTAAGAACCTGCTGTTAAGAATGTCTGCTTAATCTTTCACAGGCTTTTCTTGTCATTCTGTAGAATTCCCTTCATTTACCCAAGATGGAGAGAAAGTAGCCTTCATCTCTCTGGCCTTCTCCCAAACCGCTTCCTCCTTACTGTCACTTCACCACAAAGTGTCACCTCATTGAACTCTATAAACTCTCGGCTGTGGAAGACTCTCCTTATTAACGGGGAGGTTATACTGTAAATAAGCAGCAAACCGTAACTGAAAGCTTTTATCATCTCTCATCGTAAGTAGGAAATGGTGTCACCATGGTTACAGATGGATACGCTCGACCAGCTGAGGTGCTTTATTACAGTATATGCTGTTTCTCTGCAAAAGCAGATTATTTCTTATAGACTTAATTTTAGTTTTTTAAGATACTAAACATATCATGTGTAAAAAGGAAAGATACAGGTCACTTAAGGGTTTATTTTTATTCTATATTCTGTAGGTGTGTAGCTAAAACTACAGTAATTATAATTATTTTCATGATCAATACCTCTGCCACAAATAGTCTTCAACTTAAAATGACATGTTGGATGAATTATGTTCTGAGAGTTGGCTCGACTCATTAAATTAAGTTGATAAAAATACCCAAACTACCATATTAGTAGACTCCCCAGCATGCAGGCAAGTAATGTCAAGGAAATGTGGAAAAGGTCCATGTTACAATGACAATAAACAACAATGACAACAATTACAATCACCACTTCCAGTCCTCATTAAACACTTCAGGACAGCCCTGTGATGGTTGGAATCTGAATGTGTGAAAACTGCTGCTGCATCAGGTGGTGTTGTAAGTTTATGTAGAAAGATTTTCATACTGTAACCGTATTTTACTTGCAGGAAGGAGAAGAGAAGGCCAAGGGAGGCAGATAGAAACATACAGGAATTGCAGGAAAGGCTGTTTATACATCTGCATGTTTTTGTTTGTGTATGTATTTGGGATTCAAAAAGTGTCCACCAGCCGGTTCTGCAGATGTGAATGTTCTGCTAGATTGATTTTCATCCCCTGAGAGAGAGAGAGAGAGTGTGTGTGTGTGTGTGTGACAGAAGAGCTCTATGCCCAGCTGAGTGCCCTACCACTGTTTGTTTAAATCTTCTCTTCACTTCATCATCCCCTCACTCCTCTGTCTTCTCACAACCATCTTTTCTGTTCTCTCTGCACGGCCGTTCCTGATTCCCTGCTGTCCCCACCAACCAACCAATGCTGCCTTTTCCTAATGAGCTGAAAACTCCAGGGGGATCAAACATCCCTTTCTATACTTGCAAAGAACCATAGTTAAGATTGTTTTTCTCTTTCTCTGCTTTTTCTCATTTATGAATGAATTCTTTAATGTCATTCAATCTGTTTATTTAGATTTATCTGCTTTTCTTTGTTTTATGTCATTGTAAACTTAATATATTTTTGCCAGCGGGGCTCAGATGCACGCATGCAAGTTGTGGATCAGTGTCCTTGGACAAAACACTGAACCTCAAACCCTTGGCATCTTAAATGTAGATGCCTGTCCACAAGAATTTACCCATGGTGGTTAATTAAAAGTATATCAAATTCAAAGTAACTTTACAGCATGTTTGGCAAACGATGAACTGAAACTGTGCAGCTGCTTTATAAAAATCACACAGATTATCTAACTGTATGTTTCATATAACATATTGCTGTATAATATGATGTATCCGTCTCCACCGCTTGCTTTACGCCACAGATGATGGATGTCTGTGAGAACAACTGAATAACAATGAAGTGTTTGCAAGTGTGTGTGGGCAATGAACAAAGGATGATGTGTGTATGTGTGAGAAAAGGAGGCATGTTTCCCACTGCTGCCTCATGTCGGCTTTACAGTGACTAAAAGCCCCAATTTACTCTGAGTCCCTTATTAATTAAAACATTATTGGTGTTTATAACAAGTACAGATTCAAATAGAGTCATTTTGATGATGAGTTCAGGTTCTGGTTTGAATGTCAGCAGGATGGAGAACACCTGTCTGTGGTTTACTTCACAGTGAATCTCTCCGATCTTGCTGCATGCCTCTGGCTGCCTCTGTCTTTGTATGAAAGTATTGTAACACTAATAATATAAAAATTATAATTATTTATGGAGTTCTCTGCACAGGGCAGAGGAATGACAGCATCTAACACAAACACATTCGCAATAGCTCAGTAATTGACACATCAAACACATTAGTGTCATTTTTTTTTTAGCTTTCAACTCTTTGTTAACTTGTTTCATGTTTTACTGTGTTTATTGCTGTTTTCTCTTTCACCATCTCTCTCTGTCACTCTTATAAACAACTTTTTCAGACATTTTATTATTCAAACCGTCTCTGCACCAACTCCATCAGTTAAAAGAAACAAACCGTCTCTGCCTCATTTGAAATCCGCTCTTTGTTTCTTGGAAAACTCTGGATCTTTTCACTAACTCGTACATGAAACGTGTCCTTTAAATCACGGAGACCACCCAGATGCTTTGTGGAGTTACGTTAAATCTTCTCATGCTTAGATTTGTAACAAGCTAACATTGTGTTATAGTTGCAAAGATTCTTCTGCTTCGTATAATGAAATTGGATATTTTAATGGGTTTTCAACATTTAAATTGTTTTGACATGAAATGGTTGTAAAAGTAGATCAACTTAATTTAATATCCCAACAATGTGACATTGAGGAATCTCACAACTTTTACTGCACAGTTGTTGCTGAAACACTGAAGTAAATGCTGAATTGTAAAGACCAAGAATAAGAAGACAAAGACTTTACAGCGAGGACAGCAACTCTGTGATACAGCACTAACGATTTATGTGCATAAGACTTTGTGTCACAAGACATTCCCTAAATATTTTTATGTGACACAGCTATGTGTTTGACTTTCTTGCATAAACTGTCTGCTTCAGCTTCTTTCTCAACATTTCTATCAGACCAAGGTCAGGAGTTCAACTCTTTCCAAATCAGTGCACTTTTTCTGATTTAACACTTCTTTGATGGAACAACTTTACGGCTTTTGTCTTTCTGCATGATCCATTTTCAGTTGTTCTTCACTTCACTGATGGATACCTTGACATTTTCCTGTAGAGTTTGCTCACACAACTCAACAGCTTCATGAGTGCTGGTAAATGCTCAATGCTGCCCTGGTCCAGAGACAAAGCAGTCTCACGATACTGCTACCAGCATTTTTTACACATGGGATGAAGTTCTTATGCTGGAGTGTAGTGTATGATTATTATATTATATTAACGTAACGCTTCTCCTCCAGCAGCCTTCTGGCTTATTCACGTGACACAGTGTAGTAATGGCTTCCTCCTTTGATCCTCCACATTGATATTAGCCACTACAAGAGATGCCTTTAGTTCCCTAGCTGCTACCGTGGGATTTGTTCTTCTCAGATGATTACACACCTTGCTCTCACTGTGATCTTTGTTGGTCGACCACTCACACACAAGGCTGCAGTGAGGCTGGATGTTCTACAAATGATTTGTACACAGTCTGCCTGGCAGTCGTCTGGTGGACTCTTTCTAGTCTGCTGAGCATCAACAACTCCTGTTTTTCATCAAATAATAATCCTAGAGATTCACATAATTTTAAATATTGGCTCATTTTTTTACATTGAATTTGTGAATATTTGTACACTGTTGTTCTTGTTTGTGTAATTGCATTCCCCTTTATCTAGTTTTAGGACTTGTGTAAAAAACAGATTATGTTTTAGATCATATTTAGGTAGAAAACCTTCAATCGCCGTTGTGTTCTGTTTTGCTGAAGCCTTCTTCATTAGCACCTCTGTTTCCCCACTGTAGTGGTTCCATTCACATGTGCTGGAAAAACTCAGGGTTCGTTTTCCTTGGTACCTTTAAACATTTAATTTGCTCTGTTAAAAGTCTGAAATGGTGTGCACTAGTAGCCTAGAGGTTGGTGCACATGCCATTTAAGCGCAACATTGCCGGTTTGTGTCCCAGGCCTGGCACCTTTGTTGCATGTCTCCCCCTCTCTTCACCTCATGTTTCCTGTCTGCCTCTCTCACTGCCAAACTGTCAAAGGCCTAAAAAAAAAGCAAAATAAATCATCTTAAAAAAAAAACTAACTGAAATAACTCGTTTTATTTTATGAACTAATAAACAACAGAAGACAAATATTTAAAATTTCTTTTAAAGAAAAATTTCCTAGCTCAAAAATAACCAAGTAGTAACCTTACACGGTTCTAATTCCCTGCATCTCAAAGCGCGTCATATTTCAATCGAGGTGCCGTTGGGGCTTTTGCAGGTACCAAAGATATGTAAAGATGTTCAGACCGTAGGATTAAAGCTATTGTTGTTGGTTCCCTGAAGCAATTTGACGAATAGTCTTTTTCTCTTGTCTCCACTTTTTAACCGTCTTTGTCTCTTTCAGGTGACATGCAACTGTTTCACCGTCAGCGATGGAGAGCTGCAAGAGATTGGAGTTGGGCTGTATCCGAGGTAACACACACACACACACACACACACACACACACACACACACACACACACAAAAGGCACGGTGTGTGTGATGCACAGACATCTAAAAAGCATCATTAATTTCAATCTAGCTCATAATCTTTTTTTTAAATGCCCCCCCGTCGCTCATAAAAATGCCACTGAATTTTTATGCAGTTCTGGAGATACCTGCCAGATCACCGCACCCTAACCAGCCCCACCCATCCTTTACACACACACACACACACACTTTCAACCCCCCCCACTCCCCTTAATATTTTTCTGACAGTTCTTTGAAGTACCAGGAAGACGGAAAGAAGAGAGGAAGTGATTTTTATTGTTGTTGTTGTGAAGCTCAAACTTGAAAATGAATGTTGGCAGAATATTGCAGTGCTTGTTGGGGGGGAGACAGGCGGGGAAGTGAGGGGAACACATGGAGAAATGCGAGGTTTGACTCGTATGTGATTCTTGTTTGGCATCTGTGAGTGAAACAGACGCGCGCGCAGACACACAACAAGGAAGTATGCACTGTAATCCTTGTATTGAGTCCTGCGTGAATGAGTTGGGATTTGGCCTGTCGTTTCACATGGTGTTAGTGTTGCACAGTGCTACACACACACACACACAAACACACACACACACACACACACACACACTGCAGGTATCCCAGCCAGTTTATCTGGCCTGTGCTGTGGTGTCAGATGGTCACAGCTCAGCCAAACCATGTGTGTCTGTGTGCGCGATTTCTGTTGTAACTCATCCATACATGATGGGCCCGTTTTTGCAGGATGGTCCCCTGCCTATTCATATTTTGGGTTGCCTAGCAACCATGGGCTTGCAGAAGAGAGGGGGATTACTCTGGCGAGGCTACACCTCTGTTCACCCCATCAGTCTGTTCATTTTTCTCTCTCTGCTGTGTGTCAAAAACCTTTTTCTCATTTGTCGACTTTCTCGTTCTCCTCTGTCTCCACTAAGCTCATCCCTCACTCTGTCTGCCTCTCAGTCACTGTTAATTGGCCTATTGAAAATATGATATACAATCCTGTCTTCTGAGCGCTTTATCAGGTGCAAACTGATTCACATTTGGATTGATAACGCACACCTTTGTTCATTTGTTGTACTCTACCCCAACCATGTACTTCATGTCAACTCAGAGCAGCTTAAACTCGTGTGTAGCTGCAGCCAAATCCTCACACAGATACACGTGGAAACAGGAGGACGAGATTAGCTGACAATAAGATACAAACACCCGAGAGATGTTTATTGGTTGTTCACCACTCAACAAAGGTGTTATGCAGCAAGATGAGTTTTATTAGTCTGGAGACTGACAGTTTCAGCAGGGAAAGCTCCTTCTATAGCACGCGTGTTTAAATGACACACCTCGATTTGCACTCGATTTTTTATTTAATTTTAAATTAGTAAAGTCGTGACACAAAAGCTACAAAATTACTGAGAGATAAAGATGCAACAGGAGAAGAAAATACTAAACTTGTTCTCTATTAAATGTCATTTTATTAAATTAAGCACAGTGCTCCTGTACTGTCTTTACACTCACACTCGTGATGTTTCCCTCAGATAGTCACAGTTAGTCTCAGGTATTGTTAGCAGATATTGTTAATGTGAGATGTGGTTTAGTTAATTAATCTAATTAGTATGCTAATGAGCTGCTCTCCGTCAGATAAAAGCACTGTTCTGAGGGCCTGATTTCTAGTTGATATTCAACCTGCAACTTCCTGACTGTAGAACAAAGCCAGGGGGGGCACTGATGGTTTTACAAAGGCTCCGCACACACACACACGTACATGCACACACAGACACACATCATCATCTTTTCCTTCTTATTGTTTTTCTCTGTGAACATGACAAACAAAAACCACCACAATAGAGGGAGTTACAAAAAACCTCTTCAGTATTTTTTCATTCATTCACATTCACTGTCACATGTGTGCAGTGTGACAGTGAATGTTTTTTTACAGTTTTTTTTTGGGAGGGGGGTCTCAAAATCCTTTTTGTAAATGCAACAATAACATGCACATCAAGTTTGCTGTTGCCTGTTGGCACTATTTAAAAGACTTACATGCTTTTAGATTTAAATTCTTTCAGTCGTCACTGTGCACAAAGCGGTGTTAAGACAAGTGCTATCAGAGTACTACACTACTCAGTTAAATCTAGGTAAAGCAAGAGATATGTTTCAGTTTATGGAAAATAGTCAAATTATGACTTTATTTGTAATTTTTTATTTTAAATGTAGAATTCAGTTTAGTTTTAACTTCACTTTTTTCCTGTACTTTTTGCCGTCTTCGTCTCATACGTATTGATCATCATTGACGCCAGTCGAAATTGGCAATCTCATGAGAGTTTAAACCTCTCTGGTTTCTTAAAGTCTGTTGCATTTTAACATTTGGTTTTTTAAACTGCAGCTTGAGGTGCAGCTTTGGGATCTGAACACGGAGGCTGTTTTTCCTTATGTTAAAATACAGTACACTGCAGTTTGGTTTGATTACAGCACACGTTCTCTGTGGCATCATTTCAATAAGCTTATTCACTGTTGCCACATTTAATTCTGTCCAGACCTGAATTCATTTCTCACCAGCCTCTTGTACTGATGATGGGGCTGTGTTTTCTCACTGAGGTCAAGGTCTGGATTTCCTTCTCCTTTTTCCTTTCCTTCTTTCCTTTTCCTTTCCTTCTCCAAACAGTTTGAGTACAGGAGAGAAATCTCACTTGTGAAGATTTCCTGTGATTGCCTCAGAAGTCAGTTTCATTGTGATTTTAATAAAACCGCAGTTGGGTAACACTGGAAATATTAAATGCGAGCAGAAAAACGTGAATAAACAAGTATAAATATAAAGACTCATGTTTGGCGTCAGTGTCTTGATGCTGACACGTGTCAGAATCAGTTTGCGTGTGGACCGGTGAGAGGATGCGTTGAGTCTATTATATATTTGGGAAATTAGTCAAAAGCCTTTGTTGTGACAGAAGTGGAGTACCCAGTGTTTGCTGATTTATGTGTCTGTGTGTGTCTAAGAGTGAGAAGCTGATAGACGCACAGAAAGAAGTGAAGAGTGACATTTGTTGTGACAGAACCAGTGTACTCATTTTCGTACCGTGCAGGGAATTACCGTGTTTGTGTGTCTCACTTTTGCCTGGTTGGTTCATTTGAGCACCAGTCCTAACTTGTACATCCATACAAATGACTCACATAATGACTAGCCAGTGGCATTTAACCCCCTTATAGCACCATGGACATAGTGATACCAGCTACTTGGAGTCCCTCTGCTGCCACACTAAACTAGCTGATAGATGGATGATATGCTTGAGGGAGCTCTGTCTTCCAGTCTTTGGGTTTTTCTTCTTTTCTCTCTCATAAATATGTTTACTCAAATTATCATTTCAGTCGACACTGCTCTCAGTGATTCGAGAAACCACGAAACAGTTGGAGACGTGACAGTTAGTGGCTCAGCAAGACGAGGCTGCTAATTTAGTGTGCTGCACATGCACAGTGACAAGCAGGCAACACTTAAAGAAGATGAGATGTCTTACCAAGTTTGCCTGGAAGAGTTTGTAGAAATAATGTGGAAGTTAAATATTTAATCACCAAAAAATCTAATTTTCTTCCCCCTCCTGCTTTCTCCTCTCCCGGTTTGCTCTCCATGTATTCTTACTGGTGTCTGTCTTTCTCACATTCATTTCCTCTCTATCTTTCCACCTTCTTGACTTCTTGCTTCACTCTCCTCACTCCTCTGCCTCTTCCACTCTTCCTCTCTTTCCTTCACTGTTTCCACACTCTGACGCTCGTTCTCCCTCCCGCCCCTCACCATCGTGTTCGCTCTCCCTCAGTCTGTCTCTGTTGAACCATGACTGTAGGCCAAACTGTGTGATGGCGTTTGAGGGAGCAAAACTGCAGCTCAGAGCTATTCGGGATATCAACCCAGAAGAGGAGGTATGAACAAGAAGGAAAAAAAAAGTCATACTTCATCTTCACAACATTAAGCACATAGAATATGACTGTGGTGGATTTTCTACTTTCACATTCTTTATGAACAATATTTATTGAATGTTTTTTCATTTGCTGTTGTTATAGCTGGAGGAGCCTTAGGCCATTTTGAATGATCTAAAACAAAAAATAATATTTTCATTGGACATAACATCACTGCTGTTATTGTCTGAATCTAATTGTATAATTTGTTATAAATATTGATTGAACTACACTTAACTCGGTTATTAAAAATATTAAAAACTGTGACCAAGTGAAATATCACTTCAACACGAACAGGATGACACATCCATACATCATCATCCCTCCTGATTAAATGTAATGAGATGCATCTGTGCCATCTGGAGTGAGACACACACAATTTGCTCCTTATACAAATTCAGTTTCAAATACAGTATCTTAAGTAAGCAAACCAAGGCAGATATTCAAAAGTCATATATAAAAAGTACAAACAAATAAACCAAACCGTTTTATCTATATCCAGCTAACTATAAGTTACATCGAGACATTGTCATTGACTGAAGATCGACAGAGACAGCTGGAGGACCAGTACCACTTCACCTGCCACTGCCAGCGATGTGACTCCCCAGACAAAGTAAGACACACAACAATTCACGACATTCACTGCTGATGCTGTATTTCGGGGTTATAGATGTTTGTCTGAGCAACACTGTGTTGCCAAAAGTATTGGGACACTTGAGTGGCTTCAACCTTTCTGGCAAGGTGTGTTTATGGGAATATTTGACCATTATTCCAGGACAACATTTGTGAGGTTAGGCACTGATGTTGGACAAGAAGGCCTGGCTCACTGGTCTCTGCTCCAACTCATCCTAAAGGTGTTCTGTCGGGTTGAGGTTAGGGTTCTGTGCAGGCCAGTCAAGTTCCTCCACACCAACCTCGCTCATCTATGTCCTTATGGACCTTTTTTTGTTCACTGATTTGGAGGGGTGTCCCAACACTTTTGGCAATATAGTGTGTGCATGGACATAATGATTCAAATATGAATGCTTGCTCTCCCTAATCAACACCACTGTGGTGTCCTTGAGCAAGACACTTGATCCCAAATGTCCCTGTAGACCTGCTCAGTTCCCAGAAGGTTAGACTGTGGTTGTACTGGGCAGCTTCCAGGTGTGAATATCATCAGGCCGAAAAGTTGAACTAAACAGATTCTCCAGAGAAAACTTATCAGGGATGAAACTCACTCAGTGTAGAATAGAAAAACATATTCTGCAAAGCGGTTGGATTGTGGTGTCTCACTCTTATGTTTCAATATGAAAAACTGCAATAAAACTTTTGTATAATCCAGTGCTGATAGTTACGCACTACACATATCTTATTGTTTCTTATGCACAAAAGTCTAAACCTAATTATGACGGGATAATTATTATTATTATGCATGTGAAATACTGCTTAAAGTACAGAAAACACAGTCACAAGCACACTAGTTTTTATTTATGTATGAAAATGTTTTTCACTAAACCAAACCTAATGCAAATTTCTTAATCTTTTTCTTTCTTAACTCTGCAAAAATGTTCTTGAAAGGTGTAAAATGTGGTTTTCATAGACCAGAATTTCAAATACCCTCATACTGCTGTGGCACTGTTGGCTCAGACCGTGTATCAGTGCATAACGCGTTACAGTGTACCCTCTCCTGTCCTCTCCTCCTTTTCCTCCTTTACTCTCACATTCTGTCTTATCTCCTGCTGTCCTCCTCTTCATCACTCTGTCACGCTCCACCTCTTCTCCTCCTTCTCTCTCTCTCTCTCACTCTGTGCCCACCCCCCCACCCCCCCACCCACCCTCTGACCACCTACTGAAAAATGGGAAAAATTATCTCGTCTTTCAGCTGCAGTTTTCTTTTCCATCCATCTTAATCCACTTCATCTTTCTGTCCCGGTGTCTCACTTTCTCTCTTTCTCTCAGTCCGTACATTTTCATTTCTCTCTCTCTTCATCTTTGTTTTTTCTGCCTTCTTTTCTGCCTCTAGCTTTGTTCTCTGTGTGTTGAGACACTTTGGTCCTACTCAGCCGTGACATAGCAGCACTCTAAAGTTTAAGTATGTTTGAGAAGAGAGGATCTAATCTTCAGATGATGATGGCAGGCCACTGGTTTGTGACCCAAAGTTTTAATGGTGACAGCTCACTGTTGACATGAAATGTGGCAAAGATGGGGGACGGTGTTTGTGTGTTTTTCTCTGTGCATCCTGTATTTGTGTATGTTTGTGTGTGTGTTATGCACGTGTAAAGAGTCACACAATAAGACACATGTACAGTATGTCTAACCAGTGTTGGATTTCTTCTCTGTCTTAGGATAAACTCATGCTCATTGGAGAAGAAGCAACATGGCAAAAGTTGAAGGAGGCTCTTCCCAGACTGGAAGGACTGAAAGCAGAGTCAGGTATCCTTCAGCCAGTGGACACTAAGCACTGCAGTCATTCATCACTCGTCATTGGACGATTGCTTATAAATCAGTCGAGGCTTCCCCCTGCTCACAATTCATCATCCACTGTGCTGTTAGAGATAAAAATGTTTCAGTGTTACAGTAATTGTGGGCTGACGTGTATTTATCCCAACAGACAGCTGTGAAATAATAAAAAATCATAATGGTAGTGCTATTTAGATTAGATAAATTTAGAAATGTTGAGGTGCATTGCTATGTCCTGTGTTTTCATGTCAGGAAAATAAGAAATAAAAACTAAACCTAATCTGCACAACCTAGTAGGTGTTTGTGCCAAAGAACATACAGACAGAAAAAGGGGGCTGCATGCATCCAAATCTGCTCCTTTTGAGCAGGGCTCTCGTCTGTGATTTTTAAGATTTGAATCAGCCAATGAGAGTTGAACACTCTTGGGTCTTTTGGGTTCCATTTACCTCAGAAATTGGAGGTGGGAGTGATTGCATTGTAGTACAGGGCTCAGGTTACCAAAGTAATACCAGTTCTAGTCATGTCAGTCAAGCCATTGTAAATGTGGATACAAACACCATAGATGTCCACAGATACAGGAGAAGTTGGAGCATACTTCATTTATATCTGTTTTAATGAGACACAAATAAGGCAGAACTGTTTAAATATTATATTTCTACAGCTTCCATGCTGTTAATACCTGGGGGCATCCATCTTGGATTTTGAGGTTGGGGTTGGTGTGGGTCCACTGACTTTCCAAGTTGGAAATCCAACTTCAGGGGCTGTTCCAGCTGAAATGTCTGACTGGAAACTCGCAGCTGGCTGGTAGAAATTAATATCAACCTGTCCTCTTAAATGCAACACTTAAGATTTCCCTTAGATCTAGATTTCCCTTAGGAGATATGAGGGTGCTACTTCCCTAACATTTTCCTCAATATAAATGTCACTCTTCCTTAAGTGACTTTCCAGATTGGCAAGCACTCTTGGACAGCTGTAGTCATTTGTTATCAACTGTCTGTGGCAACGTGCCTGATGAAAATCTCTACAAGCTCAGACTGACTGACATGGCTTTAGACGCCTCCATCCACCTGGGACACTGGGAGGAAGCTCTGAGATACGGGGAGAAGACACTGTCAGCATACAGGTAAGTCAGTGTGTGGCTCAGTGTATCAGCAAGGACATACCCTCTTGGATTGAGAGACTTTGTCCTCCTGATTCCTGATTTTACAGACAAGAGGAACCCATGCAGAGTGTGGATCCTCAACAGCATCAGCATCAGCAGCTCTTCCTCTAACATCTCCTGAAACCTCCCTCATTTGAGCCGTGACACACTTGTGTTGTCATGATCAGATTTTCACAGTGAAGATCTAGAGTTCTGTTCTTAAACAAAAAAAAGAATTTCCTCGTTAAATTAATTGATAATTCCAGGAGTTCTTAGTATTTATGACTGGATAGTTTTTTTTAGAGTAAATTAATGAATGGGTGTGATATTTTTGTTTCAGTTGTTTTATTGGGTTCCCTTTTTCTACTTTTTTCAACATGCCTGCAAATCTGATCAAGTTTTAGTTAGTTGTTTATGCAGATATTTATTCTATGCAGCCCCTTTACATACAGTCTTTAAATCTGTATGTCAGATTTCAGTAAACTGCATCAATAGTTTTCTTTTTCTGGTTTAGTTTGTCCAACCCTCACACCCCATCTCTTCTTTTCTGCAGTATGTTTCACTTTCCATCGCTCAAGCTGAACGTTATCCCTGCCGATTTTATGTTTGTGTGTGTGTGTGTGTGGGAGAGAGAGACTAATTGATCTTGTGTGAAGGGCAGAGCTCTAGTGGCATAGGAGTGCTCCCTCTCTCTCTCTCGCTCACACACACACACACACACACACCAAGAACAACATATCCACAGGAGAGAAGCAGCAACACAGCCTATCAATAAATAACTAGACAGAGCAGCAGCAAGAGAGAGATGGTGATGAGAAGAAGGCGATGGAGAGATCTGTGTCAGTTGAAAGAAACTGAGAAAAATGTGTCTCAAGGAAGCAGAGGGGAAACAAAAGTGAAAGATGGTTGTGGGGATTTTTTTTGGGGGGGGGGCAGAGAAAGTGGTTTGGTGAGGATGGAAGTGAGAAATTGGAGGTGAGGAGCAGATAAAAGAAAAACGACAGAGAGGTAAAGAGTGCGGTGTTGTGGAGGGAATGGTGATCAATAGAGAAGAGGGAAGAAGAAGAGGCAGAAATGAAAGGAAGTAACAGAATCGCAAGGAAGATGAGGAAAAGTGGTGTAAAATAGGGAAACGGAGAAAAGTGAGGTATACTATAAGGAAAGCAGACAAAGGGCAGAGAGAAGCATGCAGTGAGCATTAGCATGGCTAAGAGAAAGACAACAATAAAAGAAAAGGAATGTAAGAGAAGGAGAGAAAAACATTCAGGAGAAATAAAAGAGAGAGAGTGGGAGGAAGATCCTCCATATTCATCTCCTATCTTCCTCTGGGCTCTTCAGATGGCAGAGAAGAAAGATTGCTGCAGGAAGTCTCGATCTCTCTCTTTCTCTTATCGTTCCCCTCATTCTGTATTCCTTTCTTCTTTCAGTCTCTCTGCAGGTCTTTTCGATTTCTCTCTTCAGTACGTGATATGTAGAGAGGGTTTTTCCCTGTGCCTGTATGTGAATAATGCACGTCTGCTGCAGGCTGTACATGCCTGGTTATTGGATGTATACCGTCTTTATATGAATGGATGCACATTCATGTAATCATGAAAACATGCAAATATATGTGTATCAACAAGTGTATTCTGTGACTGTTTGCACACAGGAAGCAAATCATCTCCCTGAAACACTATACAAACAGCTATTTTGAAATCTCTGGGTGCGTTTTATTGTTTAGTGTCGCTGTGTTATTATTTCTATGTGTAACTTACTGAACAAAAGTTTTTAGAGCTTAAGTAATACAGTAACAGCTAAAGCTTTGTCAGTAATTTATTGCCTCATTAATTTCTATTTTTGGTTGGGAGAAACAAGAGAAGCGAGGACTTACTGACTCCCGCTAGATCCACAGTTTTGCATTAACCTTCAACAGTTTCAGAGAATTCTGTTGCGTAAGATTTCTGCATCAGTAGTTGCTTCAGTGAGCCAGTGAAGTTCAGCCACGTTGCTGGAGTTTGTGAATGTGTTGGTCGTAGCGTGATAAATACAATATGTCTTCTATTCTCTGGTGAAGTATTTTAGACAAATCTGTGGCATGAAGAAAAGTTGAGAAAAAGAAAATACATAAAATAATTTTTACTAACATGTCACAGAATAACTGAACTGTTTTAAAAATCACAAACTGAAGAGCGGTGTGGAAGATTTTTTTTTAATCTGATGTAAATGTCTGGCTGCACAGCGCCCCATGTTGTTACCTAATTTTCACTCTGCATTAAGTACATTTATATTTAATGTAATGTGAAAAGGAGCAGGTTTCCAGCCACACAGATGTACTGTTCAGTACTGACCACCTATACAGTAAATCAGTACTGTAGACAAATCCCTGTTAAGTGCACACAGCTCGTAGCAAATCGACAGATGTTGATTTCTGTTAATGCAATAATGATATATAACAAATAAGCTGATACTGAAAATAAAAGTTTTTTTATTTGACTACAGCAGGGTTTTTTATACTTTCGTTTAGGTACTCATCACACTTAGTAAAGTGTGGCAGTAGAAGTGACCCCTGGTGTCTGTTGGAACAGTTGTGTTCAGAGTGGGTTAATAGACATAAGTAATCCAGGACTGCTAAAAGGTTTGGAGCCCCTGTTGTATATGACTGTGATGGGTTAAGATACACACTTTTATCTGGATTCCAGCAACAGTTAATGTGCCTTAATTTTTCTGGAAAGAAGCTTCAGCGAAATAGTTAAACTATGGTTTAAAGCTTATTTAAATGTTCTCAGATGCATGTCAGTGCTACGTTGGTTAAATAATGCAGAGGTAAAACTACTGTTGCACTGGACAGAAAACACCATACAATTATGAACAATACTCATCGCTAATCTTTTCTCAATGTTTTTGTTCTACTTCTTTTGGTTTCTGCTTAGTAAGATAATCCATGTTTCTCTCTCTCCCTCCAACATCAGGTCATAGATCTTTCGTTCACAACAAGAGCCTCATTAGTTCCACTGCATTTGCCTGGAAATGCTGCACTTTTCTACAACTATGAATTTCTCCCTCTTGTCCCTTCTCTTACTTATAGCCGAGAGCTATGGCTTTCTAACTAGCTGCATAAAACAAGACTTTGTCTTCAATTTACTCTTCCAGGGAAAATAAGGAGGGGAGAAAACGGCAGACAGCAAGTTAATGAAATTATTTTAATCACTTGTGTGGGTCTGTATGCAAAGAGGAAATATAATTGGAGTTTGGTCTTCATTATCTTCTACTGCATGTGTGTGTTTGCATGTCATGGCAGACTGGATCAATGACTTAGTAATTAAATCAATATTGTAACTTGTTATTATTCATGGAGGACTAATATTGTTGGTTTGGTCTTCAAACTTCCTAATTAATGATTCAATTTTAACCACTGGATGAGACCTCACCTCAGTAAGTGGTTAGGATTATCAGTTAGTAGGCATGAAGGTATGAACAAGTGGGCTATTAGCATTATAATTGAAAACTCTGCTGTAGCATTTAAAATTAAGCCTACTGCAGCCTGGAAGTTGATTAACTTTGATTTCAGTCCGTTCAGAAAACAGATTTTCATTTGACGTCAAAGGGGGAAAAACAATGAGCCAAAGATTGTTGCTGTTTTCAGTCCATAAAGAAATAATTAAGATGAATGCTCCTTTAACAGCAGATGCAGTGAAGTTTCTATTTACCTTTGATTCTGAGAGAATATTGAACCCTGTCGTGGTGTGTTTTTTCCTCTGGAGAGAAGTGAAATCTGCCAAAAGCGTCGGTCACAGAAGGTGTAGTGGATTCAAATTGACCTTATCTTTGTGCAGGTGTGGTCGTACATAAGTGCTGGTGTGTATTCATGTGTCTGTGTTTACTTACAGCTCTTTTTATTCCTGTGTGAGAGCGTCAGACAAGACATTTAAATGGAGGAGGAGAATGGAAATGGATAAGGATTTGTGTTTTGTCTGTGAGCATTTTAATGTGACAGAGGCTATATGAATAAAAATAAAAACATTGTGTATGTGTAATCGAGAGAGAACAGCTAATAGAGGGAGGACAACAAAAGCAGCAGATGTAGAGTTGAGGAGAGGAATGAACAGAAAGCATCAGAGGAGAAAGGGACGCAACCAACATCACCAAGTTTAATTCCTGCAGCTACCGAGGCAAGAAGCACGAATATAACCAGGTAGGAGCAGAAGAAAAGAGATGTGAAATAGGAACAAAGGAGAGATTAGAAGAGAGGGATGGAGATGAAAAGAGGATAAATGACGACCAGAATGAAGTAAATTAGTGTTTTGGGAACTCCAGTGTTTGCAAACAACAAACCCTGACGTCCAGCGAGTAAGAGTTTGCTCTTCCTGTTTCTCTTTCTGTCGCTTGATTGAAATCTTGGCAAAGAAAGATGCTGACGGGAGAGAGGGCGCACATGTTTATTTTGTGCATAATAATCAGTATATTCACAGACACAGTGCACAGGTACACTGTGTACATGCCTGTCTAAGCACAGTTGTGCATGTAGTATGAGGCTATATACAGAATGTGTTAGTGTGCCTGTGTTTTTCTACAAATCTGTGTCTTTTTGTGCATGTACGGTATCTTGGGAATATGTGCAGTATTTGTTGTGCTTCTCCGTCTGCACATGTATGCCATGTCGGATGGCGTAGTGAAGGAACTGAATAAAAAAACCCAACTCAGACACATAGACGTGCAAAGCACATACGGTACATATACACACCTCCACATCGGCGCAGGAATATTCAGACAAACATGCATACATAATGCATACTTTCACACTCTTAACTATTCTTATTCTTTCTTGCTTTCATGACAGTCAGTTCTCCTTTCTCTCTCAGTGCTACTTGAGTATGTACACACCTGCACACAGACACTAACTGGCGAAGTGAATTGTATTAGACTTGTGTATTTAATCCTCTGCCTTGTTGTCCAAGGTCTGTGCTGTGAATGCATTGTCTTGTGAAGGTGGACAGTTAAGTGCATATTACACTGCTCATCATTGTTGGGATAAAGTTTGTCAGGCTGCTGTAGATAAGAAACTGAGGAACAATGTGGATTTTGTTCTGATTGTGCAACGGTTCTGTTTACACTTGCAAGGATCTCGAAGGGATGAGGGGACTTTGTCAGTCTACATGTCTTTTGTAAACTTGCAGAGGGTTTATAATCATGTCCCTCAGGGTGGCGTGGCTGTTGAAATGAGCCATCAAACCGTGCATAGCCAGAGGGAGAGTAAGTTATTACTGGTCTTCATGAAGAGCCAGAAGACTTCGCTGGGGAGAAAGTAGGCTACTTTGCTTAGATTGCTGATTCCTCGTGATCTGGGCCTGGATAAGTGGCAGTAAGTTAGTGAATTGATGGACAGATTACTTATTACTAATAAGCCAAAGTTGTTATGTATATAAACGTTTTTGTAGCAGACAACATATACAGTAAAACCAGCAGAACACTGTAAAAGGAGTAAAAACATATTTAGGCACTTTTACTGACACATGATTCACATTGTTTCTCCTGTCTTCTCTGTGCTTTTTTCTAAAGACAATACCATCCTGATCCCCATCCAGTTCACGGAGTCCAGCTGATGAGAGTTGGGAAGGTGCAGCATTACCTGGAACACATCGATGACGCTCTGGACACATTCAAACAGGTGTGAGGGATTGAATACAGACAAATACAAAAATAAAATTCTATTTTCTGTGAAAGTGGTGTTATTTTGGCAATTATTCTTATCAGTTACAACATTTTACTCATTCTATAGCATAACATGAAATCTACAGTAAAATAATTACCCAAAGTTTCCTTTGTAAACATTTAGATATTACAGTTACATCCTAGTACCATGCACACAGTATATCATGTTGTTCTAGCATGTTTACTTCTCCTCTTCCAGGCCTATCAAATCATAAAGATCACCCACGGTGAGGATCACCCCATGACCACTGATCTAATGATGAAGATGGAAGAATGTCGTTGTGAGATGGGTCAACAGTCATCGAGCAGTCACTAAGATACTAAACTTAAATGTTTTACACAATTAATAACTCAATGGACTGACTTTACTCTCTGTCTTAATGAAATGAGTGCGTTCATTACCTTCAACCATTAAGTTTAGGGTAAATAAAAATTGCTGTGTACACTGTGAGGTCTTATATTAAAGTTGGCTTTGTGTAGAGACTCGTGTTTTAAAGACCACCGTGAATAAACATTTGTTAAAATCTATCAAGATAAAATTCCCCAAACACATAAAAAGAAAACAAAGTATGTTAAGTGCATAAAAACTGTTGCTGACACTTTATTTTGACACTTTCGGGATGTGATATTTTAGCGGCATTCGTCCTTTTATAGCCTGTTATTCTGTGAATACACAGAGAGCAGATCCTAAATTGTCTGTGTGTGTGTGTGTGTGTGTGTGTGTGTGAGTGTGTGAGGAGGGGGGAATCCGTGGACCCCCGTCTCCTGTGTGTAATCTGTAGATTCCATCATGATGACTAATCTCATGACCATAGCTGTGTGTCTGTGTGTGTGTGTTTTTAGTAAAGTCAGGTTTTGAAAACATCCATCTTTCGTCTATACATATGCATCACACACACTTCCCATGTAAATCCCTGTCTTTGTGTGTTACTCTTGTCAGCGGGTGACTTCCAGAGTCTGACGGTGATGGAATGTGGTTATGTGTTTCTCTCTCTCTCTCTCTCTCTCTCTCACACACACTCACACACTCACTCAAACACACACATACACACACTTCCCATGTTAATCCCAAAATTCTGCCATTTGCAAACTGATGACAGCATTTCCTCTGAGGGGGAAATGTGTGTGTGTGTGTGTGTATTTTCAGTACTACTTTCAGTATGAGCACATGGGAATGAGGATAGTGAGTGAGTATATATTATTTTGTGTCAAAAACACAGCAGAAGACCAGGACACATGTAAAACTAGAAGCACATAGAACAAATGTGCTGATTGTACTTACAGTGAGTATTAAAAACAACAATCAGCTATGCAACATGGAGATATTTTACAGCTGCTTGTTCATTATATAGTCTGCATTTGGTATAAATGATCCCTTATGTAACATTTTATTAGCCAGACTGTACAGAACGTACAGGCATTAACTAAAGTTTAGGATAAAGAGCTTTCCTGTTCACAGCAGTGTTACGTAACAAATCTAATGGTGTTTGTTGTCGACCTGTAATTTTCCAGCTTCTTTTACAGTCCTAGCCAATTAGTTTTTATTGCCATAGTTAGACAATCATACCCGACTGAGAAGTTAAACACCAGGATAGGGTCCGTCAGACTGTCCTGCAGAGTGAGACTAACATCACAACCATACAAAGACAAACAAATGGAGGGATTAGAGTGATATTATGTTTGCTTTAAGGTTCTCACAGTACTGCACTCAAAAACTGCAAAATGTGTGTGTACACGTCATTCTGTGGTTTTGTGGGCACTTTTCTGTCTGGAACAAAACCTTCAGGAGGCAGTTTGAGGGTTAAGAGTTGGTTTTCATGTTCAGGTTGATATTAGATGTAAGCTAGACTAAGACTTGGGCTTGTGATGGTTTGATGTGGCAGAAGGAGCGAGAGAATGCATCACTTTATAACGTCCTGACAAGCATACAAAGACGTGTGTGTGTGTTGGAGGATTAGAGTGATATTACGTTTGCTTTTAGGTTACAAATAAAAGGTTTCGCTTTTCTGACAGTCTCAGTACCGCAGTAGTCGACATGTTAGAAACCACAAATCCTTCATCCGTCCTGGATTAGTCGGCTGTGAACTGTTCATTGTCACATTCAGCTATTCAGCTCTTGCCTTGGAAAAAAAAAGCAGTTGTGGTCAAAACGTTGGTCACATTAATAGATTATTGAAGCTTAGCCTGCAGGCGTCTGAATCATTTTTCACGTTCAGCTTTAAAAATAGTTTGACACATGATATTTATTGATAGTTATTACAGAAAACAGCATATAGAGTAGATGATCCTAATTTATCAGTGGGTTCAGATGTCACAATCATGATTTCCCTGGTGAAGTTGAGGTGATCCAAAGGATAAGAAGTGATTTTCTGTATTTTTAGTATTGTTAACAAATCCTATAAAAAGAAATTAAAGGATAATGCCCATTTAACATATTTTTGCTATTTCTCATTTTCAGTTGTTCACTGTTGACTTTTGTCTCTGTATATTTTTGAAGATATATAAATGTAGGATAGGTACATTGCTTCTGCTGAATGTAGCATGTGATTTACATTACATGTCTAGGTAGATACACATTCATTATTGTCAGAAAACAATTAAGAACACATTAGTGAGCCACTGGGTGACATGTTTCTTTATTACAGAAGCTCTACAGACTAATAATGGTCGTCATTTTCACAGTATCTGGAGATAATGTCCTGTAATGCCGGCTGCAGATTACATGAAATCAGTCCTATATAAGCATGAGCTACAGATGGGGGCACAATTATTAGGCCCCCTGATGAAATCACACAAAATCATGAATGTTTCCATGGAAATGATCATAACAAAAACTGTTGATACTTGTATTGCTTCCAAAAGAACAAAGACAAAATCTCACAAA
>JAUBNQ010000017.1:3728081-3748810 GCA_032353495.1 Ctenopoma kingsleyae | reverse complement strand
TTTCTTGTTATAATTCAGCACAGCAATAAAATATTTGAATCAAACTTTGTGAGATTTTGTCTTTGTTCTTTTGGAAGAAATACAAGTATCAACATCAACAAGTTTTTGTTATGATCATTTCCATGGAAATATGCATGATTTTGTGTGATTTCATCAGGGGGCCTAATAATTATGCCCCCATCTGTATGTGTTTTTAATAGATTTTGGACAACAATGTAAATATATGGCACAGTGCACATTCTCTGGATTCTTGATCCATACACTGTACAGTTGTTAGATGCAATTCAGTGTTGGTTTTAGTCTCTTTCGAAGTAGAAAATTGCTTGAATTATCCTTTAAGTGAACACCAGGTTAAATGGTAGTTGTTGTTTTATAGACAGAACTTTGTACCAAGGGATTTTAAGTTGTGGCAGTAACAGTTTTTTTCTTAATATGTGGAATAAAAGGCTAGTCAGTCAGATATAACTTGAGGAGATGGTTTGAGAATTGAATGGAGTGGTGCAGTTATGGCACTCGTGGACTGAGAGAATCTGTCCTGCTGTTTCTGCCTCCATCGCTCACTCCTTTGGCTCTGTTGCGTACTGCCTCCCACTCTTTCCCATTCTTCTCTCTCACCTCATAATGGCCATCAAATTAGATTTGCTAAGGCTTAACCATGACTCTCTGTCTCTTTCTCCCTCTCTGTCACTCTCTCTCCCTCCCCCCATTCTCTGTCTCTCTCACTCCCCAGAGGCTTTCAGATTAAACTCACTGTTCACTGGTGTCTCATCTCTCTCTTTCACTCACCCTGCTGCCATTTGCTCTTCCCCCATTTTCGAGTTTGACTTTGATTTCGGAGACACTTCCACTCTGTGTTTTCCTCCCTTTGCGCCGTATCATCTTTGCATTCTGTAATCTCTATTTTCTTCCTCTTTCTTTACCTCGCCATTCTTATTGTGTCTTTATTTACATCCACGATGTGTTATCCAAACCAAACCCTTGACTGGACAGATTTAACAATACTCTCTCTTTAATCCTCTCTCCTCTGAGTTCAGTCTTCGTGCAGAGCTTCTGTTCGAAGGTGTAATAACAGCAGGAGATGGTAGATTTTATCCCAGGTTTCATCGTTTCAGGGTTCAGTGATAAGGCATTGGTGGATATCACCATATATTTGGGATATTGGTGCAGTCTCCCAAGACGCACTGTATGATTGTATCACTCGTTTAATCCATTATCTCCTCATGTCTCATCCACCTTCCTATCGTCTTTGATTGGGTTTCCTCCTCATCATAGGCTCTTACAACCAAAGGGCTGTTGAGCTGAACAGTAATTGCATGTATTCCAACCATCGGAACCCACGACGGCTTTACCACGAGCCCTCGTTGAACTGAAAGTTGCACATTTCTTGTCTGCTGACTTCACATATGTTGTTTTGAGTGAAATGAAGGCCAGGTGAGATCCGTCCAGCATCCCTGGTGTCTTCTCCCAGTCTGATGTGCCCAGAACACCACCAGCGGAAGGTGCCCAGGCGGCATCCTGATAAGATGCTCAAACCACCTTTTTTGAGTTTGTCTGTTGCTAAAAACTTAAGTTGCTTGAAATTTAATTTAAAAAAAGATCAGAGTGGGATTGAAGAGAACTTCGGCTTAATTGAGTTTATTTAGTTTGAGCGCAAATCACAACAAAATTCATCTTGAGGCACTTTGCAATGTACGGTTTAAAACCTTACAGGAAGTAACAATACAGAAAGAATGAATTTTACTATTCAGATAATATCAAGGGTTAATAAGTGGGAGAAACAAATTCGTATTCTTATTTATAAAGCCTCACTCTTTTTTTTCCTCGCCAGTTATTAAAGTAGTTTAAATCCATAAAGGCACCTGATTACAAATGGCTGTTTTGACCAATGAGATGATTTACTCCAATAAAGCGATTACTCAGCCTTTACGAAGACTAAGTGGACATTAGAGCAGATGGCTTCCAGTCTCAGGAACAACGACAGGGACAGCCTGACTTTAGCAGGGAAATTAGTCTTGCTGTCTTGGACAGGAAATTAAAGTCCTCCACTTGCCTGAGGTAAATAATTTAGTTGATAAAAGAGAGAACAAGCCCATTTGGCGAGCAGTTATGTCATATTACAGTATTTGTCAACAATTACCCAGGAGATCAGTCCTCATTTTAGTCTATATCTCTATATATACTACAGTATTTATCAAATTAAATGTTGTATAACCTGAAATCCTCCCTGTTTTCTCCTCTCTAATCTCATCCATCTTATTTCTCTTGCTCCAGTTCAGCTCTTCCACACCTCACCACACTCTCCTCCGACTCTTCCGAACTGTAATCCTTTACTCCTGTTCTGACTTCCTTGCATTTTCCTTTAGCTGCCTTTATTCCCCTGTCGCCTCTCATGTATTCTCCCGCTCTATTCTCTCATTCCTTCCTTCTCCTCCTTTCTGTTCCCTGCTGTGTGTGGGTGATCAGAGCAGGCTCAACGCGGCAATATGTCAGCTAGCAAGCTGCCTACGGGCCAGTAAGGTCCACACACACACACACACACACACACACACACACACACACACACACACACACACACACACACACAGTGGAAATGATGTGATATCTACACAGGCACTTGGTCAACACCTTTCCCTGAGGTGCACCATTTTTCATCTGACTGATCTAAAATTGACACAGACACAAGTTTATAATGTGTTTGTTAGATGATAAGACGTGCAGACATCCATGGTTCATTCCAGTGAATTAAGGGTAAATCCAAAAACAAGACATTAGTGCTTACAAGAGACATTTTTACTGCAAAACACCTTATTATACCCCTGCATTTCATTAGCCAGTAACAATATTATGAGGTGTAATGTCAGCACAGCAGTGCTTGTGAGAGAGCCATTTTTGCATGGATACGTCGGTTTTGGAGGAGAACTGAAAAAAAAGAGACAGTGACAAGTGACGGATATATCAATTGTTAGCATCTGCCACATGAACAGTATTTTCCACACTGAGTTAGCTGACTGAGACAGGAGGCAGCAGTGGGAATATTTTCTCTGAGCCGATCAGTTTATTCTTGAATTCTGTCCAAGAGATGAGGGACAGTGATACCATATCTGGCAGACGTACTATAACTGGTTCATTAGAAAATGCAAAAATGGATGAACCATTTAAGCTTTTTAGAGATGAGCGTGGCATACATCTATTATCCTAAAAACAAATGACTGAAATGAGTGTGATTATATTATATTCCGTAGATGCACTGAGGAACACCAAAACTTGAAAAATCATGAACTTAAAACTAACTTTATTGGTTTATTATGATAAATAACAACGATAGCACCTGGCGCGTGCCAGGAAGTTTGTACGGAACCAAGTAGGTAACTGAGAGAACGAGCCAAGAAGTTCTGCGGTCAGCTGGTTCATTCTTTTTCTTTATTTGGATCACTTTAACAGTTCTGTCAAATTGAGACAGATACATTTTAGGGGCTGGTAGTTGGTGACTAATGTGGCTTTTGAGGATGTGTCGGTAATTAGCAGCTCGGGTTCACTGAGCATCTGTCACAGTTTTTTTTTATGTGTGTTAAATAGGAAGATGCAGCTGATTTTTCTGTCCCTGTGCATGGAGCTGTTCACCAGCTGCCTGATTTCTAAACGTGTTATGTGTTTGAATCATGACATGGAAATGGATGCGTGTCGTTGGGATTGGGCAGACCTCCTGCTGGATGTTTAGACAGTACCGCGTCCAAAGAAAGAAGAGTCCGATGTCAACCTCTTTCAATACATTCCTTTATTTACATCCCTCCATTTTCCACATTTTTCAAAAACCAAAAATCTGCAGAGGACAGTATGAATCACGCATTTTACGACACACACACACACAGTGAAAATCTTGCACTTCATATTTTCTGATTTACACTGATCATGTGTTGTGACCCTGGGTAATTCTGATAGGAAATAACCTATTCTTCCACTGAACAGATTGGCACTTCAAACTGTCACACACAAGTGGTTTTATTCAGTTCTGTAGAGAGAGAGAGACAGACTCTAAAAGCATCTCCTACTGCCACTGATAAAATCTGGTTTTGCAAAATGTGGTCTTACCGAGACTTTAACGCACAAAACTCTTCAAGAAGATGCTACGTGTCAGATTTCGAGATAACACATTATAATTCCGTAACGCTAAGGTTTAAATGAATTATTATCTAATCTATTAACAACATAGGGTGACCAAAATGTCAGGTGTTTTACACAATTATTGCTAGAATTATAAAGTGCTATCACAGTACATTTGGCAGTGACAATATTGAGGAAGAAACCTCACACATAGCATCTTAAA
Source organism: Ctenopoma kingsleyae (assembly GCA_032353495.1). Classification (NCBI taxonomy): domain Eukaryota; kingdom Metazoa; phylum Chordata; class Actinopteri; order Anabantiformes; family Anabantidae; genus Ctenopoma; species Ctenopoma kingsleyae. The sequence continues at coordinate 3,744,486 of JAUBNQ010000017.1, read as the reverse complement.
TCTGGAGACAAGTACAGGCAATTTAGCTCATCCAGAGGTTGGGGTTCCCAAAACATCCACTGGTAATTACACAACACTGATGTTAATAGTGCAGAATATACTGGTGTTTCACTTTAAACAACACAGCATTCAGACAAAACTTACTTTTAATACATTTTTATTTTTCATTGTGTATTTCATTGACTGAATTTCCACAATTGCCCTGGATGTGGAGGTTTTAGGAAACCCAAACTCATCAACATGCCAAACGGGAACAACAGGAGCAAATGAAATCAACAGAAAATATATAAAATAAAGATGAGTGTATATACGATATGTGTACAGTATATATATTTATATATGACATGGGCTCAGCTGAGTATGTACACTTATTTTGTCTTTTTCATAAATGCATAGTAACCCTTTTAAGATCATAAGGTGAAAATAAATAAGAACACTAATCAGCGACTTCTGCTCTCTTGAGCACAAATAAATAAAAACTTCATTCATGACTTGCACGGTGAATTGCGAGATAAAAAGAGGAAATGATTAGAGATATCAGAGGCCCACTTTGCCCACAAAACACTTTATGGTCCTAGTCTGTCAAAAGCATCTTAGGTTCCGGGGTAATTTCCCATTTAGATTACCTCTTTGCTATCACTGCAGGTGTGCACCACATGAAATGAACGACTGCTTCCTCATTACACACAAGATGATATAACATGAAACATTTAAAGACTGTTCCTGTGTCCGTGTCGGTCCAGTCAGAAAGATAAAAATGAAGCTTTGTTTATTAGACACATTTGGCACTGTGATGCTTCTGACAGATCATACTAATAGTCTATTCCTCCTGTTGCCTCTCATGTAACAGGATCTCCCAGAATGTGCTCAACTTCCAGAGCACAAGGCATCCAGAGGATGGGTTGTGATGTTACAACAGAACAACAGGTGACGGTGATGTATAAGAAGCATTCAGCGGGTGTTGTTCTGCATTTCAGAGGGAAACGGACTCTTTCATATATTTATATTTGTACAAACATTTAGATCATAAACATCTCAAGCACCATAGATAATAATATTAACAAATCTTCCTATGCATCCAAAATCATGGAACCAGGCAGAGATCTACGTCTCTAATTTGGTCGTCACCCTTTTCTTTCTTTAGTTCTCTTTAAGTCTTTTAAATACTGTATATACTTTTAGTTGTTTCTTTACAATGTCTGGACACAAAAGTGGAACCCGTTAAATAAATCCAAGATCAGTATTTTCAGTCTAATTTCACTACTTTGTTCCAGTAATACAGGCCTTAAAGAAATGACCTTTTAACACTGTATTTCAGAGGGTTTATCCTGTACCTGTGTCTTCCTCCAGCTCTTTATTCTTATTGGTCTTGCTTTACATAGTCTCTCTACATGGTCCCATTGTACTCAAATAAAAAAGGATACCTTATTATAAAACACACGTATTGACAAATCATTCAATTTCTTTTAGAATAGATCAGAACAACACAGATACAAATAAGAGACGGTCCACCTGTCACTCAGAAAGTCAGTCAATCAATGGATGCACTTAACACTGGGTCAGAGAAAAACATTTTCATTTCCACTCCCATGCGACTCGGATGTTTCATTGCTTTGTGAACATGAAAAAGCCATCGTCTGTATCGAGGGAATACACTGTACGTGTGCCCCAAAAGGTCAAAATTCAGATAGTGCTTGCTTTTGTTTGTGAGTAAAGTTAAGGGAAAAACAACATCACAGGAAACTAGCGTTAGTGGGGTTTTTTTTTCTTTGTTAAAACACACATACGTATCTCTGTGTCCTGGAAAATCACGGACGTTTTTCAAATTCAATCAGTTTTAATGTTTTAAACTGAACTTTGTGTCCTGAATGTCTTCTATATATGTAGGGATTCATCCTGTACCTCATCAGTACATTAAATACAATTCGAACATACTGTATAATATTACTTTGGTTATGATATAGTGAAACACTGACCCACAGTAAAACATCACGTTTAGCAATGGCTATAAATTCAAAGTTTTTCCAAGGACACTGATCTTTTGTGTTGTTTTTTTTCCTAAGCTAGCACCATACTTACTGCATGTACACAAATTCAGAGAGAAGAAAAGAGAATTGGTGTTGGTATTGTTGAAATGTTCACAAGGCACTTATCTAAATCATTTCCTTTGTCCTCCTGTCTTTCTCTTGGTCAGTCTCTGTTATCTGCTGTGCCAGGCCGCTGTGTGGTCGGCACGCTGTGTTTACAGTCAGTGGCTCTCATCTGTGCATGCTCTAAAAAGTGAGGGAGATGAGAAACTTTTCTGCTCAAGGAAATGGCAGTGTTTGTTCCTCTCTTCCCTGCTTTCCTCTCCATACATTCCTAAATATTCATCTCCATCTATGAGGTTTCCCAACGGACCAATTATTTCGTTCTCTGGGAAAATGTGGTCACTTGGTTATTTTACTCATTCAACATGTTCAGCGTAGCATATCTATCTGATGTTGTTCAGTGTCCGTTTCTGAGGTTGTTTCCAGGCCCCAACACAAAGTCTACAACATTTAACATCCGTTGGTCTGTAAGATCTTTATATACTGCATCTCAGATCCTTCTGTCCACAGCATCTCCATCCATCTGTCCTTCTGCCTACATCTGGAGACTGACAGAATGGATCAAACGGACTGTCTGTGCCTCCTTCTGTCTGTCCAGTCATCCAGTGAGATGTATTTAGATCATTTCTGAATACAGTACGTTTGACTAATCATGTGGCAAAAGGTCCAAATCTTGACATCCGACAGAGTCCAGCCCTGTGTCCAGTTCTCCGTCCTCCCTCCCGTCTACCGGTGTCTTGAGGACACATCGAAGCAGGTGATCATCATGAGGTGGGCTTTGCAGAAGTTGACTCTCGTCTCCAGTTTGTCTGTCACTGTCTCAAGAGCTTCTAAATATTCCAGTGAGTCCACTTCGTAGACCTGTTGTAGCTCAACTGGACATGGACAGACAAGTAGAGAATAAAGTTACAACCAGCTAAAACACTTTAGCACCCAGATTCGCTAGTTTAGTTTTGAATCAGTTGAACTGGCACATTCCTAGAGCACATTTTGTTGGAAACTACACTACAGTTCAAAGGTTTGGAGTCACGTGCTGTTAAAATGTCTGATTTTATAACATTAAATTGAGACACTGTTAATGATATAAATGACTCCTGTAACTGGAAATGATTGTTTTTTTAAATGCTGTACAGAACCCATTATCAGCTAATATAAGTGCTGTGCTGCAGGGGTGTAAGGGCATGTTGTGTTAACTTATGTAGGTTAATTGATCATCAGAAAACCATTTTGCAATTATGTTAGCACAGCTGAAAACATGTATGTTTTAACGAGGACGGGTCAAAGTGACCTCAAACTTTTTCTTTAGATTACTCTTTTCAAACTTTATTTGATAGTGTTGAAAGGGGAGGGGCAGCCCAGAAACATGAGGAAAGAGAGATGGCGTGACATGCAACAAACAGGCCCAGATAGACTAAAAAAAAAAAAAAATCAGTCTCCAGCTGTTTCAGGATATTACTGAACCCTTTTTAAAAGCCAAACGATAATTTGTGACCTATTTTAAAAGCTTAATGACAAAAGGAGGGACATGTAACTGTGTGTCTAAAACAGAGAAGTTGGAAGGTACTGAGATGGACTAATGCATTTTTAGTTTTGGTCTTTTTCATTAGATTTTTTTTACCAATACAAAAACATAGAATAACATTGGTGTTATTCTTAACCAGAAGTGAACACTGGTTCAACTGACAATTGGATGTGACCACCGTTACACTCCATAGCGTGCTGTTGAATATCAACAACAGGCTGACATCAAGCAGTAAAAAAAAAAAAGTCAAAAGCATGATAGCATGGCGATATTTTCCTTTGTCCTTCACTCCCTGACATGTCAGCTCTACACTTACACTCAGTGGTCCATTTGTGTGGCTCCAGCATCAGGTACTGCTTGGTTTGTTCCAGTTCTTTCTTCAGACACTGGTACTTGGCTCTGACTTCACTGATTCGCTGCTGGCGGTGCTCCAGCAGACGAAGCTTGGCACTGACATACACTACCTCCTGACACACACAGAGAGAGAGAGGACAGACAGATGTGGATTTTATTCACCTTTATTTATACAGAGGAGTGTGCTGTGAAGCATATGGGACTCTGTTTCAGCAGCAGCCTGCTTATCATTCACACTGTTACATACATTCACACCTCATTGACTGTCGCTGTGACCGCAGTCGAGTACTTCCGGACACCGAGCTGCTTCACTGGAGCTGTTGGGGGTTAAGTGGCTTTCTTAAGGATGCTGCAGGGAAAATCTATATTTCATGCTTTTCTCTCCCTCCCTCTTTCACAAAGCTCACTATGCTCCCTCCTCTGAATACATAAAGATTCCAAAAACCTGCACCGTGCATGCATTTGCAATCATTTCGCACTACTCTGTATTCTGTATTTTGCAAATTCTTATGATTTTATAAAAAGATACTAAGTAAAACAGAAGTACAATGTAGATGTATTAAAAATGTTTATTCTAGTCATACAGACTAAAGTGCTAATGTTTATTCATTCCTTTTATAAAAATGCTTACTGTTATTTTTTTTAAAAATATGTTTGAGTCTCTTTCCTCATTGGCTCAGGTCCTTTACATACCTTTGTATCTTGTCTTCTCCTACTACTCCTGCACTCCCCAACACACCACTTATTGCTTTTTAATGTGTCCCACAACTATTATTCATCAAATCAATTTCATTGACATGTGGTGCAACATGCCTCCTGGCCTCTAGGCCCCCTTTTCTGCTCCTTTGCTCTCCATCTTCTTTAATTCTCTACCCACATCCATTCTTCATTTCCCTCATGCTACAATACTGTATATTGCCCTCACACACGGTCTCCTTTCTTTAACCCTTTCCTTCTTCTTTTGTTCCCTTTCTTCTTTCTAAGCAATGTATTGTGTAATGTAATGTATTTCCCCTTTCCATTTCCCAGTTTTATCTTACCCTTTTCCTTCACTCTATATGAATGACTCAATTTTACCTCTTGAGATGGGAAGTGATTTAATTTTAGGCCTGTATCTAATTCTTCCAGAATGTGGCTGCAGATGTTCTACCTTCTTTCATCTGGACAACCCATGAAAATAACCTCTGGTGAAACTTGACCTTTTTGAACATGGAATACATTTGTCTCCAGGTTTCCTTAGTACTTTATAAACCTTTGCAGACCTTTTGCAGACACCTTCTGCATGCTAAATGTTTGTGTACTGACAACACTCACTCTCACTCCTGTTTCTGTATTTTGGAAAGTTATGATGTTTTCCTGTGCAGCGTGGACATTAACACTACTCCTGGTTTCTCCCTCTCACCTTGCTCCCTGCTTTGTCTTTCCTCTTCTGCAGTCGCTCAACATCATCTATCTCATACACCTTGATCTCAAAGGTTTCCGTCGTTGCAGTTGCCCCCCGGAGGTTTGGGGGTGCTTGGGGACCCAGAGGGCCATCTACCCAGCATGCACCTGGGCTGGAGGAGGAGGAAGAAGAGGAAGTGATGGCCTGTTTGGAGGAGCGATGAGAAGGCGAGGAAGAGGATGAAGAGTCCAAGGTCAGTGCTGGAATGAGACGACGACGCTGGAGGCCTGAACGAACAAATGAGATAAAACATTTCAAAAGTACATCACAAACATAGAAACACACTTTGATGTTATAGAATAACTTTTAAACTTTCCCCTGATGAATCAATTAAATTTGTTTTTGAGCAGTATGAATTAGACCCGTTGTTCAATACATTTTTACATAACTGCATTTAAAAACCAATACTTTAACATCTCTCTAACAGCTTTTCCAAGTCATACATGAGGTGAATTGTGTTAGTGCTAAGTCTGCATTAAATTTGTCCTTCAACTGACCAAACAGCAAATTCTAACAATTTAAATTTTAAAAACATATAAACAGTTTTACAATTGCTAGCTTGATAGTCATTGATTTTAATAGTTAAGTCCAATACAGGATCAACCAAGAACATTTATTCTGCTCAAATAACGAAAGAATAAAGTTTCTTTATCACAAAATAATAAATATTTATTGATTTAATTAACTTATAATTGTTTGTGATATGCGGAAGTGTGCTTATTTGTTTCTTGCCAAGAGGTTTAGGTGACAATGTCCAATAATTCAATATGAGGCAACGGGCCAGCAGATAGAAAAGGTCAAGAAAGAGTCTGGCATATTTTTACATTTCATTTTTGTATGATTAACAGAAAAATGTATATGTGTAAAATACTCCGTGTTATTTAGAGAGGTTTAGAGGCACTATTTGACAGATAGATATAAGCGCTTTGCATAGAAATAACCAGCCATATTAAAATGAAAGTGAGTTATCAGATTAACCAGAAACTAAAGGAGTGTGTGTGTGTGTGTGTGTGTGTGTGTGTGTGTGTGTGTGTGTGTCTGTGTGTGAGACAGAGAGAGAGGAGTGGTGATTTTTAAAGGCTGCAGCTGTCTTTTGGTCTCAGTGTGGTGCAGAAAGGTCAAGCACAGACATATGTATTTCATTATGTAGTAGGAAGCAGCATATAGAGACAGAGACAGACTGAGAGTCTACAGGGAGGAGAAGGTGCGAAGAGACAGACGAGATAAGAGGAATGAAAAAGTTGAAGAGAGGGAGAAGAATAGAAATAAACATAGAGAGAGCAAGTGAATCCAATATAATGGAAGTTGAGCGCATAGAGAGACTCAGCTGGAGATGTGATTAACATTTTGATTGCACGAACATTGTCACATATTACTTCTGAATAGCACACGTCCTTTCTTACTCTTACTGTCTGCCCAAACTTGGAACTGACTTGTTGTATCTTTCTTGAGCCTTCACCTCCAGTGAACACATAGTAAACCCTTCTGTATTTGTGTCTTCACGTGTGCCTTCTACCACAGAATCGCTTCAGGTTAAAGGAAAATGAGAGTAAATCCAGACTTTATGCTGCATAGCTGGAGCTAAGGCTGCATTCTACACATGTGGATGGAAAAAGTTATTCCAATTTAAATCAATAATCAGAGACACACCAGGATGTGCTGCCCGTGTCCATTTCGCTTATATGCACATATCCATCCTTGTGGTTAGCCAGTGGAGTGTAAATTTGTGGGCACATTAGGAGGCTCTCTGTGTGGTGTTCTGGTGAATATATATTCATTATAGCGCACACCAGCGGATTCCCTTTACCATTTCACAGATGAGTGGTCAGGGTCACCTTTCCTACCTGGGTGCTTCTGTAACTGCAGCTTTCTTCACTTTTCTCCCACGTGTTCATTGTCTTCTGATTGTGCTTCATCACCAATGGATTGTTCTCATTTCTTTCCCTTTTTATTTCCTTATTAGCTTCTTGTACTTTAAGTTTCAGCATTGTGCTAAGCGTGCATTTTAGAATTGGGCATAATATAAATATATGTTGAGAACAGGATAAAAATGTGTACCTATGCATTAAGCATTAGGACTGTGTTCACTCAGGTTCAGGTTATATTTGATTTCTAATGATTTGTGTTGAGTTTGTGTTCTCATTGCCACAGTGTATGTAGTTTCATGTATTTCCCTTGAGTGTGATTTAGATAAAACTGACAGGTTTGTTGGGGTATTTGTAATAGATAACTATAATAAACTGATTTCCTAAAAAACATAATTAAAGCAACATTTAGAGAATAGGTTTATTTGTGACCTGTGTTGCTCCTGCTCTTCTTGCTGCTCTTCGTGCTACGTCTGGAAGAGGTGGTGGCTGAGCTGTGCTCGCTGAGGGAGTCCTGAGCAGAGGAGGTACTTCCTGTGTTCTCGCTGCTGTCTCTTAGCATGCTCTCATATCCACTGCTGCCTCCGCTGTGATAAAACAAGGCCGTCTTCCCCATGGCCGGGGGGAGCTCCCCACTCAGTACACTGCTGTTAGAGGCAGAATGAGATCGCAATCAAAGGTACAGTCAAAAAATAAAATGTTTTAAGTAACACAAAAGGTATTTTGTGAAAATTTTAATGAGCTTGAGCTCGTACCTGTTGTCGCTGGCATGACCGCTGCTGCAGCGATGTGGTTTTCTGGGAGCGGTGATCTTGCTGTAGGGAGAGGGCAGCGTTTGGACAACTGCTGCCTTCTCCTCTCCCAGGCCACTTTCTCCACTACCTCCTGTTCCAGTTCCCCTTCCACTGAGAGCAGTAACATAAAAAGAGTCAGAAAACACCATTACAAAAGAGTTAAAACTGAAACAGGGTAATGGCATTTTGCTTTTTTAGGTAATAGTTGAGAGTGGAGAGCAGAGGTAATGCAACAAAAGTCTCTGATGGTCAGATTTTTGCAGCTTGTACCTTTGTTGCACCGGCTCTGTTAGTCACAATATTCTTATTTTATGTAGTTATGTAACAAACTCATATAAGCCGCTATATGAATTTTGCATGTGTAATTTTTTCATGTAAAACTGATTAACCTTGCTCCTGCAACTCCTCTTTCCTCCCCAGGATCTGTACCCCCGGTCTGAGCATGACTCCTGGAGCGGGAGCCTGCACTTCCCTGAAGGAGTTCTGAGATTCGACCGTTGACAGCCCGGAGAGGTAGCTTAGCAGCCAGGCTACCTCCCCGACTGCGGCTCAGAGACTGGGTAGACCAGGATGCAGGGGAAGGTCCCTGTTGCTGCAGAGGGCCCTGGGCTGAGCTCTGCGGCTGAGGAAACAGATACATGAGTTGGATTACTTGCTCTGAGGTGTTGTTGAATATATTCTGTATTTCTTATTGTGTATACCTGAAAGTGCTCAAAAAGGAAGGTTTCATATGGGTTGATAAAACTAAAAGGTTGATCTAGTTTAATCATTTAGTCGCTTACAGATGTTAAGATGGATAAAGAGGGTTTATGAATGGTGAAGATGCATTATTACCTTTCCATTAGGAGGAAGGCTGGAGCTGCGGCTGGCAGCTTGGCTTAAAGATTTGGTAGAGAAGCTCAGAGTCTTGGTGCTAGAGGCAGACAGACTCCTTGTCTTGGGGCTACTAGTCATCAGCAGCTTACTGACAGCAGAGATCTTTGACTGACTGGTGGTTTTGGCTGGAGACTGTGGAGCGCTGCTTGGACCCGGACTGGTACTGAAAGTGCTGGTGTTTCCAGTAGGAGAAGACACTGACCCGGCACGGGTGAGGCTGCGTCCAGTACGTGGCATGGTGCTGTCCCCCCTCACTCCTGCTCCTCCTCCTCTCAGGCTCTCACCTCTCTCCAAAGAGAAGCAGTCATAGTTGTGGGAGCCTGTGTGGGAGCTGGGGACCCGACCCAGAGAGTTTGTTCTGTTTGCAAGCTGTTCCAACTTGGCACTAAAAAGTCTACTGCTGTCTATGCTGGAGCCTCGTTGTCTGGCGACACCTGCAGGACCGCAACCAGATATTCCTGCATCATCTGCGCTGTTGCCCAGTAATGAGACTCCATGGCTGGTTTGGTGGAGAGGGCTGGCAGCCCTGTTCCGCTGGTCGAGGCTGGACTTTCGTACTGGTGGCAGTGGTGGGATTCCCCCCTTCTTGTGGGAGAAAAAGCCATGTTTTCCATTTGATCCCCTGCGGTCAAGTGTAGCACGAGGGCTGCAGGGAGTTGAAGTTGTGACACCAAGATTACTATAATCGATTCCATTATCTAAGCCGTCATGGCGGTTCAGACGGTGCCAGCCGCGGGGAAGGCTTGCAGTACGGTGAACATCTGGGTTGTAGATACTCATCAGGCATTCTCCCTGGGCAACAAGACTGACCATCTCACAACCATCCACCACCCTCTTTAAGGAATCTGGAGACGACACAGCCTCACCACCTGAACTAGAGCTGCCGCGATCCCCACCTGGCAATGGAAGAATAGCAAAAAATAAGAGCAAAAACTTAATTTACAAAAAGTCTAAATCTTTTCACCGTTTAAAAGTTGCACCCTTTCTTACCATCCCTGCAGAAGCTCCGGTGGTCACCACTCCCAGCACCAGCCTTCTCTCCTGGGTGGTTCTTCAGATGCTCTGGCTCCCTCTTCTCTGGCTTCACTTCACACACAAGCTCTCTGAACCTCCCATCATCCATTTTGCGCTTCAACCAGGGGTCTTCAAAACTCATCTCACTGGAAATAGAAGCTAAAAGTGGTGCATTAAATTTGCTTGAATCTTTGATCAAGCTGGTCTTAGTGGGTGAGGAAAGGATGGTGGATTCCTGTATAATCATAGGTTTGACCGCCACACATGGGTGAACGCTGATGGTGCTTTTAAAAGCAGAGAGGTTACCAGGTCCTGCTAGAATCTGAATGTTAGTTTTAGCCATGGAAGGAGGAAGTTTCCTCAGCCTGTCTTTGGTTGGAGTTCCTTTATCACTCCCATTTTCTGACAACATAACCTCTCCCTCCAGACTCCCCCTCCTTGGGCTGCCGAGTCCCTCGAGTCCAAAACACTGGTTGGGTTCGGGTTCAGCCAGGGCCTCCCCTTGCTGGCTCTGGGACTGACTGAAACTGTGAAGAGACTGGTCAGCTTCACTGCCCATGCTCAGGTCACTCATCCAGGAGGAGATGGGTGAACCACAGTTAGACATCACTGTTGCCAAGGCTTCACCTTCTATCCTCAGCTTGGACATTGCCACCTGCAACAGGTAGCACGTCTGCTTTAGAACACACACCCACATACTGATCTGAGTTACTGTAAATGCAAAGTAAGCCTGCCATACTAACCTCTGCCATGGCAACGACCTCTGTAACTCCTGAGGTTGTTGCCATACCTGCAGGCATGTGATAATCCTCTGCAGCTCCGTCCTTAGCAGTACTGATGACGCTCACGGGTTGAGAGCCTGAGGCGAGAGCACCTGCAGAGCCGCAGTCACTGTTGAAGCTGATGATGCTTGTCGGACGACAGGTCAGGCCCTGAGTCTCCATGAGAGCTCTAACATCAAGATCCACCCCACCTCCAGAAGCTACAGTGTACACCAGTTCATCCTCCCCCAGTGAGAGTGGCCCAATTGTTCCTGCAGATACTGCCAGTCCTGAGGCTGCAAGTGGAGAGAAGAGAAATGAGAGTTACATCTCTTCATTTCTTTGTGGCATTTGCTGCTTACGTACACACATATTGTACACATCTATAGTTATAACGGTTTGTGTGTGACTCATAACTGATTTGGAATCTCACTTGCATTTTCGCGTGTAAAAATAGTGTTTTTCTGCAACTCACCATCCTTGTGTGTATCCATGGGTATCGGTGGGACGTCATCGTCACAGAGTGTCTCAGCTGAGCCCAGGCTGGCAGACAGAGACGGAGTTGGCTCTCCCACTCGTGGGCTCATGCCCACAGGAGAGGTCCTGGACAGCGGAGACTCTGTGGATGAACGGCCACTGTCTGCAGCCAAACTGTCTGCAGAATCAGAAATACACATTTGGTGTCATAATTAATTTGGTTTTCCAAGTGCAGAACACACGCACCCACTGGTGCACTGACAATTTAGGAAACTGGCATCAGACTATGGTGCCAATTTGTGCTTAGATGAGTCAGTGTGAGATTTGGTCTTATATGTCTTATTACAGTACAGTTACATAGACTCTTGTAATCGTCTTGTAAATGTGCTGTATAAAACAGCAACAGCATTACCTGCTACAATAGCAAAACTAAATATGAAAAAAAAACAACAATACATTAAATGAGAATATCTAAGATTTAGTGAATATCATTAGTGCAGCAATGGTCTTGGATGGTGCCAAAGTAAGACTAATAGTAAAAAAGTATAGTGGTTTATTCTTGGTCTTTATCTAAATGGGTACAACATTAAACAGAGGAAACAAATCTATCTACGACAGATTTGTGTATTTGTAAGTGAACACAGAAGTGCTGCACCACAGTTTAGTGAACTGTCTCTGTGTTTAACTTTAGAAGAAAAATGACTTAATCTAAAACATAGCCAGGACATATTTAATAGTGTGTGGGTCCTTAAAACACTGTTTAATAAACAAAGCAAGTACAGTGTAAATGATGAGCGACACATGTGCTCAGTATTGTTCAAGAAAGGGAACAGAACAAAACACTGAGATAGAAATAAAAAAAAAACAAAACTGAGTCATAATAAATATCAGTAAGCACAAATCCTAAGACATAAACATGTAGAAAGATGCATACTGTCTGAGGTCAAAGCGTCTGTGGCTTGGCTGTCCTGAACCAGAGTGTGTGAGGACAGAGGGGGGGTTGTCGGCATCACGCCTTTCTGGGTGTATACTTTACAGCGCTGGGATGGAGAAGACGGAGGCCTGAGGAGGAAGGCAAACATCAACATTATGTGGCTGCCGTCACTGCTCAGGGTTTAACACCAGGATAAATTAGATTAGGTTTGTGTTCATATTTCAAGGTTTTTAGACATTTACCAAATTTAACTTCATTTAAACTGAATGAACTGAAGATATCTACAGCTAATATAATGTCCCACTACATGCATGTACCTGTAGTCTGAGGTTTTAGTCAAGCTGGCGATGCCGAGACGTGGTGATCCTAGTGGGCGCCCCTTCCCGTCTGTGTTAATGCCCACATTTACATTCTCATGGCTGTTCATAGAAACAATAGAGGAGATGCTATGTTAGTTAAGATTAAATACAATCCAAAGGCTAAAAGCAAGTTCCTTCCACCTTTTTTTTTCTTTTGGGCATGCAGTACCACCTGTCCTCACCTGTCATGCAAATGGGAGCTCATGGCCCTGTGCAGGGGGTTAGAATTAATGCTGCTGCTTCCTGTAACGCTCCTGGTACTAGTAACTATGGCACATCCAGAACTCTGGGCCAAACTGTGGATCATTGTCTGGGCCAGCTCTGCCTCCTCCACCACCTCCTTGATCTCCTGCAGCTGCTGGTCATTGGTTCTCCTCCTGGATGCAGCTGCTGCGGATAAGGAGAACTGCACAGCGCCTCCTACGGCACATGCAGAGCCTGGACATGTTGGAAAGAACAGTGGTTTCTGAGTTGGGACCCAAAAGTTGTGTTAACTGTTGATTTTATGCTGAATTACATTTTGTTTCGTTACATTAGACTTGTTGCTCTAAGCCATTTAAGCCATTTAAGCCAGTTTTGGTCACCAATAATTTGGACCCAAAATAAACTGTAATAAATTTTTCTTATAAAATATGTGTACATTTAATGAACATTTGTACCTGTTGGGGTTTCTGTATCCAGCACAGCTGCAGGAGCAGAAATTGCGACAGCTGAAAGTCCTTCACATGACTCCTGTTTGGCACCATGTTTGCTTGCTGGAACCTCTTCAAAGGGGAACTTTGACACCTGAATGTACAGGTAGAGTGACAGGTAATTTCTGCTCAAACGCCTTATTTTATAGCACAACAGAAAGCAGAAAACAAGCACAAACAGACAAACCCATTTTTCCATTTGCATGGGCAACACATTTAACTTGTCAAACCATGTGTCAGACTCTCATTATACCACACAATACAGATCCCATCACACTGTTCAACGGGACAGTCCAATCTAGATTCTCTGAATTCAAACAGAAAACCCATCACCTCTTCGCTGCCATCAATGCAGTCCAGTCTCTCCTGCAGCTCAGCAAAAGTGTTACACTTCAGGCACTCAGCTCCTTCCTCTGGGACGGGGGCCAATGGCTGCCCGAGCAGTGACTGTGTGGGCTGGGGTTGGGGCTGAGAGGGGCCGCTGGGCTGGTCCTCTGACTGACACTGCACCTGTTGGAGTAGAAATTGCACCAGAGTCACCAAATGTTTCTTTACAATAAATATTCTTTTGATTACTGCTGACTGTCTAAATTCTATATGTTAATATATGTAAATTACCTTGTTCTGGGTTCCAGCTTCCAGACTTTGACTTTGATCAGGAGTTTTTCCTCGAAGCAATGCTGGAATAATTGGCACAAATTCTGGGGGCCCTTCATTGTCTGTCAGCTCTCTATCTGACACCGCAGCTCCATTTGGGCCCACATAGATCACTGTGTCACAAGACTGCTCGCTGCTCGAATACTCGTCTGGGTCACTGGACAGTCGCAGCAATGGAAGGTCCGAGTCAGCGTCACCGCGGTGATGGAACGGACGCAGGTGGGTCGGACGACGCATGCGACCCTCCTCGCAGGAGCTCTCTCCTCCAGAAGAGCTGGAGGTGTATTGCTGAGGACAGATTGGTTAAGAGGGAAAGTGGAGACAGAGAGAGACGAGTGGTGAGAGAGGAAATATATGCTTTCTTTTTTTGCCTTTAATTGACAGCTCGCACTGGAGAAAGTGAGGAAAGATAGGCGAGAGAAAAAAGGATGACATCCCTGGCATGCAGATCCTGGAGCAACACGTACCCACCCAGATTTACAGTAAGATAAGAACTTTAATTGAACATAATTTTAGTTAATTATTCCTGTTTCTATCATAGACTGGCACTATAACATGCCAGTTTTCTCTAGTGGAACCTTTATTTTTAGAGCTCTTAAACCCTCACTTGGCCCCGTTTTCTTCTGATGAACAATTTTGAAATCAGTGAGGATGACAAGTGAAAGGTGAGAGAGGCTCTTGGCAGCAACAGGGGCACACGTACAGTAGGTTGGATGGAGAAAGGAAATAAGGTGATTTAAATTTAACTAAGAACAAACTCAACCTTAAAGTTTTATTAATATCTTATCTTATTTAATCGAAGCAACAAGGTTTGATTAAAACTCACCACTGTGACTTTAGTTTTCTTCTTTTTCATGCGAAGGACGCGGGAAGCAATCTGGATGGTGGAAAGGGTTTCTGAGAAATCTCTGGGTGAGGCAGAGATGTGAGCAATCATGGTGGTCCGGCAGTTCATGTTGCCTAGCGACTCCCTTAGCAACATGGTCAGCTTGCTATCCCTGGTAACACACAAACACACACACACCGAGATGTGAGCATTAAAAACACACTGTAAACGCACGCGTTCCCTGAAACGTGACAAAACCGGTCGATTTTCTGACAGACGTGTGTCTGACATTTAATTATTGGGGCTTATTAATAGCTCATCTTGTTCGCAAGAGAATATGGACAGCATATAGCTTAGAATTACACATCACTAAGCTAACATTCACATAAATGTAGCTTTTCAAAAGCAAAGCTAATGGTGATTATTGATTATATTTATTGATTAATGTCACTAAAACCTAAGAAAGTTGCTATTCCAGATTAAAGCACATAAAGTCTTAAAAGCAGCACTCTGAATATTATGGAGTCTAATATTGGGAGATGATCTCCCGGAGAGAGTTTATAAGCAGATGGGAGAATAAAACTAGGCTGTGTGTTTAAGAAAAGACTTTCTCTTGGGTGGGCTACTGCAACCATTCATTGCCTTTTGTGTGTACGTGAGGCCTGCAGGCTGATAGTGAGCACAGCTCCTCTGTGGCCCAATACCTCATGCTGCTGTCCCCCTTTTCCAAAAAACACAGCCAGGAGGCATGTTTTGCACACGTATGTGTACATTCACATACGCACTCATACACACTTCTGTCTTGACCTCCTCTTCCTCCTCTGCGCTCCTCTCTTCTTTCTCCTTTCTCAGTTTGGTGCCCTAGGCCTCAACAAACTCTCCTCTCTCTCCCATGATCCACTGTGTCTCTATCTCTTCATATCTCTCTCCGAGATTAATGTAGGTAAATTTGTGACTCATGAAGTATTTATTTGCATGTTAATTCAAGTGCTGAGGATGCTGGGTTAAATCTTCAGCCTGTGCTCTACTGTATGTAACGCTACGCTCTCTATGATTAAAACTAGTCAATGAGGAAGCCACAGTGAGCACATTCACTCACTTGTATGTTTGTATATGATGAAGTAAGACGATCTAGACATTCCTGGAGTGTTCTGGAATTACTCCTCTAACGTTGCTAATAAACTGCAATGGTGAAATTGAATATAAGAGTGTTTTCTATGAGAGCCTTTAAATCTACGGTAAAAATTATATTCTAGGAACAGGAGGAGAGAATACTGCAAATGGTGCAACGTGCTGGGAGACTGTGCTCAGCATTTAACTGTGATGAAGTGACACTTTTTTGGCTTTGTCATTGCTCATTGAGTATTTACAGTATATTCCAGGAAAGACTATTCGTCAGGTTATTTCTTTGGCAGCATCTGTTCATTGGTCAGTCAGTTGATCCATCACTTTGGTCCAGACAAAAACACTTTAAAACTACAAGATGAAGTGATACTCATGAGTCCTGATGCCTTTGGTGACCCCTTGACCTTTTAGCTTGCACCACCTTTTGATGGGTTGACACAGATTTTGGTACAGATATCTATTTTTCCCTATTTGTTTGTGACCTTTTAGTTTTATATCTTTAGCTTTTATGTCAAAGCGCATGTGAGATGCATCCTCACAGAGCTTAGTGTGCTGTTTGTCTGTACAGTACAAGACAGTGTGTCTGTTTTTAGGAAGAGGATTAAGATAACACAG
>JAUBNQ010000017.1:3698666-3709912 GCA_032353495.1 Ctenopoma kingsleyae | reverse complement strand
AGACAGTAGTTGGCACATACCTAAAATGAGTAGACACCTTAATCAAAGGTTGACTGTAATACAGGTCACACTGGAATAATTGCTGTGTGAAGTCTGCATGACTGTGAAAAAGTAGGGTGTCTGAAAGTTGTAATTCAACAACAGCCGTAGCAGACACGTGCAGGGCGGGCAAGATGCTGTTCAACTTCATCACAAGATCACAGAGGATAACAGCAGGAAGACACAGGAGACAGAAATGATATAATGGGACAGAAAGATTGTGTGATGCAGGGTTTTGTGTATGTGGTTTCTAATGTTTAATGTACATAGGGTTTTTGTGTAGGGGTGTATAATGTATTATAAGCATTATTTGTATGTTGAGCGCGCTTGTAATTATTTGAGTGTGAGTCTGTCTCCCTGACAACTGAGAAGACATCTGTCACCTCCATATGGACACAAATGGTGATGGAGGCTGAAATGAGGGACAAATAAACCACAATACATAAAATAATCAGTTACACAAAGAGACATAAAAATATGAAACAGCTAAACTGAATGCGATGCAGGAAAATTGCTGTAAAACCGATTAAATTAATTCATGACTAATTTATTAGTGTAGTTTTGACAATCATTTATTTTAACATTTCACAATAACTCAACTAACTTATAACTTAATGTTATTATTTCAGACTGCGACGAGTGACAGAGAAGATGGGAATCAAGATCACAAATCTATAATATATGGTGAGTTTCTGTAATTCAGATGAACCAAATCTCAAATACTGCTGGAAGATTTATTTTATTATAGTATACATAATATTTTCTCTGCATTGAAAGGTTTCTTTCTGACTAAAGGGTCATTCTGGATTCATTTAGTAAGTAACGTTACTAGCTCTCATTACAGATTTAATTGAATTGACATGAGTGAGTGAGCTTGTCCTCTCATCTGGTATTTAATATAAATGTTACACACACGTTGTCACATGTATTTAAGATTATTTGAAGAACATTACACTATGAGGACTATAAGGATAGCCAAATGATTGCAGTTTCACAATTTGGCACAATTTCCCCTTGTTTCCCCTCTGTTTATTCACAGTCGATTAGGCAAAAAATGCAAAAAAAAACAAAAAACAACAACATAAAAACGCACAGTGAAAATATAGTTCCCAAAAGCAATATCATCACACAGACAATAATTAATTGGTACAATATGCACACCCAGCTGTGAAGCACTGTCACTGTCAAGTATGATGCTCATACCTACTATATGTGCTCACATACACAAAAACAGGACAGGTGTGGGGTTTGCTTCTCTATATTGGACACTCATGTTTGGTGTCTGTTTGACTTTGTCCACTATACTCATTCATTTTCTTGCAGTAGGAACACACACACACACAGAGTCAGGGAGCCTCTCACTCAAACTGTGGAGGAGGGGGCACTAAAAACTCATTACATGGACGATCAATATTGCACACACTTGAGAAGCATGGAAACCCTCTGCATCCACCATACACACACGCACGTTTCATCAGGGGCTCACTGCGGTGACAGATGACTTTTGTCAGTCTGAGGTGTGTTACCATGGTAACCGTTAGGCTATGTCTCACTATGGTACAGCAGGGGTGAAACACAGTCACACATACCAGTAGACACATTTAGACAAACTGGCAAAGGTCATGATAAAATGCTACAGCTCAATATTTTAGCACATTCCAGTACTGTGTGGACTGCATTAACACTTACAGTGCTGTGGGAAAGTATTTGCCCCCTTCCAGATTTTTTTTCTTTTTTTTTTGTGTGCATATTATTAAGATCATCAAACAAATTGTAATATTACACAGAGATAATCAGAGTAAATACAAAAGTTTTTTAAATGATGATTTCGTTTATTAGGAGAAAAAAGCTGTTCAAACCTGCCTGGACTTATGTGAAAAAATAACTACTCCTTAAACCTAATAACTAGCCTGTTTAAGGTCATACCACAGCATCTCAAGCTGATTTAAGTCCAAACCTTGGTACTGTTTTGCTTTTTAAGCCTTAATATATGTTTCGACTTATTGTCCTGCTACACAACCAAAGTGTGCTTGAGCTTGAGGTCACAAACTGATGGCCGAACACAGCTGCAGAGCTGCCACAGACCATCGAACATGATGGTGATGATTCTCCATTTAAGTGTGACAAATAGAATAGAACGTCAAAAAGGGGGCAAATACTTTTTCACAGCTAAAACACTTTAACTTTTTATTGTAGCTGATTTAGAGTAACCTGAAACCTGGACTTTATACATATACTGTATGTATGATGCACACAGAAATATCTCAGTAATGTCCCTTAGTACAGCATAGTACTTTGGCATCAACAGAACAAACACATCAGAGACTCCTGATAAAATCTCATGAAACATTTTTGACTTTTGTTGATCCTGACCTCTAGCCATCAGCCATATCTGCCTTTTTAAGTGGAAAAATACATTTCCGCTGCATCACTGAGAGGCACACTTGACAACGATGATGCCTGATATCTCATATCACAATAAGGCAGCAAGTTTGGCACTTTGTGATAACAATGACCTGGAGATTACTGGAGACTGAGAATCTCCAGTAAGAATCCAAAATACTGTAAGTTAAATTATTAAAATACTTTTAATAAAGGTGAAAGAATATTTTTTTATTTTTGGGGACATATCAGTCTACAATCAGCTCCTCTCAGACATGTATTAATCAACCATAATCTGACAACATCTGAACATGTTGACTTCATGTCTGAATGAGTACACTGGTCACGTTTCCTTAAAGGTCATGACGACCAGCTGTGACCTGGCAACATTCATACAGTATGTCAGTATGCAGTTACATCAACGATTGGGGCACCAGGTGTACTATCTAAAAAGAAAACTTACTTATCAAATGAAGTGAGGTCAGGGAGAACACAGTGAAACAGACAGACTATGAGAAAATTCACAGACCACTTCAATCCATCTGTTGCCAACCATATTCATTTCAAGTAACCACGTCTATGGCGTAGTAAATGAAACACCAACAAATCTTAAAGTTATTTT
Source organism: Ctenopoma kingsleyae (assembly GCA_032353495.1). Taxonomy (NCBI): domain Eukaryota; kingdom Metazoa; phylum Chordata; class Actinopteri; order Anabantiformes; family Anabantidae; genus Ctenopoma; species Ctenopoma kingsleyae. The sequence goes on along the minus strand of JAUBNQ010000017.1, from coordinate 3,706,869 downwards.
TTTAAAGTTACTGTTGAAGGGAGTTCATGTTCTTGATGGAAAAAAAAAGTAGAGGGAAAGATCAGAGGGAAGCGTCAGAATCAGCATCAGCATCAGCATCAGCATCAGCATCAGCAGACCCTAACACACTGAAAAGATCAGAGGAGGATGACCAGCTCCAGTCAATAGAAAATAAACCCTGTGAAAGCCTTATTACTCATTGTTATTCATTAATCTGTTCATTGAGACTGTTATGTCAGCTGGATTATGTGACATGCAAGCTTTCAAATGTAATGCTGCACTGGATATGAAATAAAAAATTCTGCAGACTCTGCACATCGATTCATTTATTGCGCTGAAAAAAGAGTCGCTTAAAGCCACACGTCTGATATTAATGGTAGTTAAACAGACACACACACACAGGACTGATGTTAAAAACCCGTCATATTGTTGATGTCTGTGCATCAAGTGGCCTGGCACTAAAGTAATATTGTGTTTGAATGCAGAAATGTTATGTATGCCATGTCTGAAAAGGGCTTAACAGATATTTTTCCATTACCTTTCCAAGTCCTGGAGTATCTTTGATCTTATTGGCTGCACGGAGAAGGCAAGGTGGGGCTGGAGGCGGAGCCACCAACAGGGCGGAGCTGAAGTTGGTGGGGAACAGAGGTGGGTCACATGACGGTGAAGATGATGACACTGGGGCTGCGACTGTGGCGGTCTTCTGCTTCTTCTTCTTGGACGCTAAATTTAACTTCTGCGCAGCTCTGAGAGAGGAAGAAGCAACAGAAGCCAGGTGGTCAAATCGATACTGAGTCACCAAACATTATCACTGCAAAAAAACTGAGTAGCTTCAGTGGATGAATACAGTCTAAGGTGATGGGGACGGGTGGTGGCTGTACATGCACACATGAATCTATAATAACAACCTTCTATTTTACTGCAGTACAACCATCACAAATATGCTAATTGCAGAATAGAACTCGATTACACTCCCTTTAACACATGTACACGCATACACGTGCATTCACACACACTGCGACTTACATACATATGTAGCAACATCTGGAAAGGGAGTGGTTCATTTGCTTTCTTGCTGCTCAATTCCCTGCAGCATTCACCTCAAAAAATGTTCATACCCTTCTTTTTCTGCACTGAGATTCTCTTTCCTCCTCCTCTCTTTTTAACTTTAACTTCTAAATCCTGTCTCCGTCGTCTTCTGTTCTCTCATTTCTTACACCAACACAGCAAGTTCTTCCCGTCTGCTGCTCTCTCAGCACCAAGGGTAGTTCACATCATTTTCAGTCTCTAACTTTTCCTCCTGCACTTCTAAATCTTTTTCATTCCTCCCAAGCAGAAATACCACATATCCACATCCTAATGTCTCGCTTAACCTACATGAAAGGAATTTAAAAAAGGAGAAAAAAAAGATCAGACAGTTATTACCAAGCACTATAGTTTTCTTGTGCCCTTTATTTTGTCTTTGTCACAGTGTTTAACTGCATGTTTTACGAGAGCCGGTGACTCTACTAGAAATAATCATGCGATTTAACGCAATCAGGAATTTTATTCTTCATGTATTTCGTTCCCTGTGATCTAAGAAGCTATAATTCAAACATGCACATTTCCTGACAATCTTAGTTACATGCACCGGCAGGATTAACAAGATGATAAAACAAAAGGCCCCTAACAGTCCTGTCAGGGTGTCCTGCTTTAATCTATCCTCATACGTATTTCTAAGATTATAAAGAGAGAGAGAGAGAGAGAATGAGTGTGTGAGAGAGAGAGAGAGAGAGAGAAGAATTTGTGCCCTGACACTCTCTCTGTCAAAGAGCCATATTCTCACACCATTGGCTTTCAATTAACTGCAGCAGGTTACAGAAATGAGAGTGAGGGGAAGAGTCAGCAGTAGAAGGGGAGGAGAGAGAGAGAGAAAGAAAGAGAGGGTGGAAAGGAAGACAAGCAGGGACAGTGGGAGGGGTTATGAGAGAAGTGAATTCAGTGACCCATAGAAGTATGAAGCATTTCACCATTTGAGTAACTGTCCCAGGAGATCAGTGTGTAGGTGTGTGTTTGTGACTGTAAATGTGTGTGAGTGCTTCACATGAAGAACAAGCACTAATTGGTTTCTCACTGTGCTCAAGCTAAGATTACATACATATTGCAGCAAATGCGATCAAAAGCAATTACAGCTTTTCTTATTATATCACCGGCGCACCTAAAACCTCCCGTGTAGCGCAAAGATATGCGTGCAGCAGATTAGAAAAACGGTCCATAAATGTACTGTATGTTAAAAATTATAATGTTATTACTGAACACGTGCTCAAATTAAAATCTACCATTTGCTTCCATCGAAAGGCTGCTGCGTTTGCTGCAGTGCAGGCTGAGGAACGATGAAGGATTCATGCACAGCTACTCTGCTGCTGTAAACTCCTATATGCAGCTTGCGGCAAAGGACCTTTATGTTCTTCTGTCCCTATATACTTTTTATTAATGAGCTTCTCCAATATATAATCTGTTTTTTTTTTTTGCTCTTACCCTGTTCGCCCACACTCACTGGTTTAATCCATGGCACATTTCAGGCATGGTAGACACATACCCACAACCTAATTGGCAGCATTTAATGACAAGTGGCCTGGGATTTGGCCAAGTGGATCTATTCTAATCAAACCCTAAAGTGAAGGGCACTTGTTTTCCCATCTATCCTCTCAATCTCTCTATCCATCAGCTCTTTATCTGTCACCCCATCCTTTTATCTGCCCCCTCCTTTCCTCCATTATCTACAGTCATCCCTCCATTCTTCTCTCTGCGTATTCTTTTCATTTTAAATCCCTTTTCACTCCATAACTATCCCTTATTGTTCCCTCCATTGTATTCCTCTCTCACTCATTATATTTATCCTCTCATCCTTTGCCTTCTTCTCTGTCCTCCATATAGCCACCCATCCATCCCACCATCCATTCAACCTTCCTTACATGTATTGATCCCCTTCATCCATCAATGCCTCTCCTCCCCTCTGTCCCTTCATGTGTCTCTCTCTTGTTAAAAAGCAGTGCAGGTCACCGATAGCACAGCCACTAACATGCCGTTGCTTCGGTGTCTTCTCCCTTACAAACAAACACAAACACTTACACTTGACACATACAGTTCAAGACTCGCTTGAAACTCACACAAACACACAGAGCTGATTAATGACTGCTGCCCCTGGGCTGCGTTGTCGGCTCAGTAGCTAATTTCATTCTATTTAACAGGTCGTCAGTGGAGGGAGATATAGATAGACAGGGTGCGATGGCATGTGTGTGTGTGTGTGTCATGGGCAGACAACTGGCTATACTGACACTATCTATTGACGTGTACATGTAAAGACTGATTTACACACTTCCTACTTCCTACTAGGACACCATCTTATGTGCTGCACTGCAGTAGCACACAAGCCTACACAATAACATATTAATACATCATTATATTCAACATGGAGCTTCGGTGGCCACATGATGGTCTGACATGCATATCATATGGTCTGTGCCTAGGGATATGAAAAAAGAAATGAAATCCCTGAAATCCCAGTAACACTAATACTAAAAACAAGAAAACCAGTTGAAGAGCAAAGTGGTTCTTCGCTTTCAAAATAAAGGATGTATGTAACAAAATCTGTCTGATGTGATTAGCTGCTTCTTATCAAATTACGTTTTATTTATACTGTATATCCAATATTACAAATCATTACCTCAAGGGGCTTTACAATCTCTATAACAGTAACACCCTCTGTTATTATGTGTTTTTTTTTTTTTAAATTAGTTTATCACTGACCATCTATTTAAGTCAATCAACCATTATGAATGGGGACTAATTCGTGGTCATTCATCATTTGAAGAAGGTAAGTAGAGGCAGAAACCATCCAGAATAACAACGCCTTCCCAATTCTCCAGTCCACTTGGGACCTATTCATTTACTCTTCTACCTCCAGCAATGTGCACACACAGCCAAATCCCCAAAGATCCAATCCTCGGAGCATGCAGTAAAAAAAATTCCTTCACTGTAGAAACTCCCTTCCCCCAGTGAATAGGAGCACACAGACACACACACACTTAGAAATGTACAGCATGTCTCTGTCCTCTATCCTAGTGTCCCCAGAGGGCCACTGCAGCACTGTGAAGAGGGGATTCTGTTGTGTGAACATGACATATTCACAGACAGACTGGTGCTAATGAAAGATATTACTCACATGCACATTAACGCTGAGGTAACGTAAAGGTCAGTGAGACGGGAAAAAATTAGCAGAGGTATAAAAAAAGAGTATGGCAAAGAAAGAAACGAGCGGGAGAAAGAATTGAAAGGAGGAGGAGAGGAAGATGAAGGAAAGACATTAAGGTGAGAGAAGGGATAGAGGGAGGAGGATGAGGAAGAACAACGGGATCAGGTGAGAGGACACGTGGTGAGCACAGGGATTTTGCCACAGATGAGGTTTGTGTGTGTGTGTGTGAGTTAAATTAGAGAGTCTGTATGCAGTCCACGTCTGAGAGTAAAGACCGAGACAGTCATGGGATTTACCGGCATTGCACGGCTGCATCCATTGACCATAAACAGTCAAGGTATAAAAGCTGCCGGTGTGTACATCAGTTTTCTTTTTGCCAATTAAACTGGAACCCAACAAAACATATTTAGACACGAATGACAGGAAAATGGAGACAAACTCAGCTCACGTATGTAAAATATTTAGCTGCAGGCGGTGACATTTTGTCACACTGATTTTTTTTTTTAAAAAGTGTTGAAGATCTTCAGCTAGTACACAAGTTAAACAAAAGACTGGCACATATCAACACACGATGACACCTGCACCACTAAACAAACCGTGTTCTTTCACTTAGAAGGTTAATACTCACAAATCATACCCTGACAGCTATGCTGCGCGTTTGAAATGTCAATCATGTGCGCGTGTTTGCGTAAAATGGCCTTGTTACCTGACAGTTCATGGGGTCACGGAAAGAAAATTAAAGGGAGAGTGTGTACGTGTGTGTGTGTGTGCGTGCATTGTCGTAGAATTTACGAGCCGGGTTGGTCACTGGTCCTTCGAAAGAAAGACAACACTATGTCTGCTACATGTCAGCAACATGTCAGTCATATATCAAACACGGAGACACACACAAGCATTGTATTCACCTCAGATTTAGTGAACACACATACGCACAAAAGACAGGAATGTGCACAGCAGGAGTGGAGATAACATGGAGAAGAGAAGAAGCACAGGAGAAAAGAAAATTCAGAAGAGGAGAGATGAAATGCAGGCGAAGGAGAAGACCATCAATATCATTTAAAATGTGATTTAAAGCAGCTCATTAGATGTGACGTCTCAGCAATACTTCAGACACTGTGACACACTGATAGTGTTGTGTTACCCATGAATAATTTACCCATTCATTTTGAGCTTGCCATGTTTATTCATCAATAATTTACCCGCATTACCCGTGTCTTATTTATGTTATGCTGCTGTGCATTTATCGAGATTTGATTACACAGTTCATTGACAACTGGTGACTGGATAGTATATTTATACGCAAACACAACAAAAGATGAGTAAGTACTTTTACGCACAAATATGCAATAGTATTAAATTTTTCCACCACCTTCAGCCTGTATCATCTTACCGTGTGGTCGTCGTAAACCCATTGTTTCATTTTTTCCGCTTTATAATCTGACATGTAAGAACTTTTTCAACTCAATGATTAATTCAACTTTCTCTTTAATACTAATCCTCTTGCTCTATATGATCCTGCTATAATAAAATTTGATAGCTTCTACTACAGCAAATACAAATTGCAGTTTGGTCCCATTCAGTCATATCGTCTGCAGCTCTCAGACAACATTTATTGAATTCAAACAAAAAAACGAATTGTTAAAGAAAAAGATAAATGCTAGGTTGGTAGAGATATGCAGAGGATGCAGTTAATTAGCAAAAGAGTTTTTGCAATTTAGAAACTAATCAAACAGCACACACATTAGCAGAAATAGAGATAAAGTGCAAAAAAATTCTGTATTGCATCTGATCAAGTTTAATTAATTTGCTGTGGAAGCTAAAAAAGCTCTGACAATTATTCTGCAATCACATGTCCAGCCTCTTACTAAATAATCTCAGAATAAAAGAGCTGCATGCTGGCACTGTGTGGACTCGTCTAACGATCTTCCTGACACTCACCCACTGGAAAAACTACCCCAGATGCGTAAACCTGTTCTACAGTATGAGTGGCAGATGTGAAAAAGGTGAAAGCGCCTTACCTGGCAAAGAAAGATGCAGCGGCAGAGGTGGCAGTTGTAGCTGTGGTAGTTGCAGCTGAGGTGTGAGAGGGGGAGTTTGTGTGTGATGTAGAATTTGTGTGCGAAGGAGAGTGTGTGTTGTAGCGGTTCAGGGCAGCTTCAGTCGTTCCTTCTCTGGAGGCTTCAGAGATCATCTGGGAAATCTGATGACAGACAAAGATTTTTGATCATGAATAACAAAACAAAAAGTGTTAATGCAGTATATTAGAAATAAAGTACTAGAAAATGGAGCAGAGTTGCTAATGCTTCCTTTGTCCAATATTCAAGTTCAATACAAAAAACCTTTCTTGATGGTTATTTTAATATATTATAAGGTATAACATGAACAATGGTCATTTCAGCAGAATGCAGGGATCAGCACTTTGTTCCAACAACTCCTCCAACTTTAAAGCTTGTATAGGTCATTTGTTCCTCCCCTCATACAACCCAATATGAGCAATTATTACCCCTCTTGTACAAAAGCAGGCACCTCTTGAAACTGCACCCCTTCTGGCATCATACGCCAAAATGCCAGCTGCCATCTCGTGCAATGACACCAACATGGTGGCTGGTGTAACACCTATTTTCTCCCCCACGCAGTCAAAAATGCTGGAGAACAACTGTACAAACAAAGTGATTTGGTTGGGATTAGGTAGAAAGATGTCTGGGTTCGATTTAATGAACATGGTTAGGGTTAATTTAAAAAAAACAAACTCTGAATAAATAGTTGGTGGCTGTGTAATGTTCACTGCAGCTGCTGCATGTCATCAAATGTTAAAATGTACATATTGATTGTTTTTTGCTGCTGTTATTAACGACCTATAAAGTCACATTTTACATTTTAACTTTACAGTTAAATGGTAAATGGTCACTTTGCTGCCTTATCAGTAATCAGAGTTCTTCTCATCCACCCGGCCCAAGGACACTGTGACAAATGTCAGGATGATCAAACTACCAACCTCACGATTGGTGGACGACAGCTTTGCCACCGCATCACATAGTTCACTTACAGTATATCTAATATTTTGTATTCAAGTTTATTTCAAGTGTATGTGTGTGTGTGTGTGCGTGTGTGTGTCTGTTTTCTCTGGAAGGCAGACTGCAGATAAGCTCTCCACTGATCACAGTGAGCCAGCAGCAGAACCTAGTCTTGCTCTCAGATATTCAGGAACAAACAAGCAAAACACACCTTCCTGGATCAATTCCTCGCTCTTTTAACCTATGCCTTCTCCTTCTCTTTCTTTTACTTTTCTTTATTTCCTTTTCTCCTTTTCAGTTTCCCTCTGTCCCTTTGCTTTGCCGTCTTATTCCATCCCTCCAGCTTAAGCTATTCACATTTGTCCTTTATTATTGGATCATGTTCCGTGGCATTTGCTTTATTAGATCAGGAAAGAAGGACAGCGAAGATGAAAAGAGAAAGACCCTTGGACTTATACCACTGTAAAGAAATGAAATTTGCAGGTGTCTGTGAGCAAAGGTTTTATTAGATTTATGATACAGTATAAATATGACATGTATGTATATACAGTATGTATATTATGTATGTATCCTTTGTATGCATGATACCTTAAGGTTATTTTTTGGCATTTTGCCTTCATTACACAGCTGTAGATATACTGTAGACAGGAAAGGTGGAGAATGAAAGAGATGTATGGTGTGCAATCCCATGGAGCATGGAAGATTGCAAGTATGTACTTTAACAAATAGACGGCCCCTATCTACCTACAAATCTCTGTGTATCTAGGTATCTGAGAGAGCCTGTGTGTGGGCAGTGTTTTGCATTGTCTAATGCAAGATTCATAAGATGCTGGAGACATACAGTATATAAACACAAAGAGCCATTTAAGTCACACTTTCAGTGCTTTGTATGAGCGTGTATTGCATTTGTTTGTCACTGTGCACAGATGTGTGTGGATTGATGTGTAGACATGTG
>JAUBNQ010000017.1:3627509-3649047 GCA_032353495.1 Ctenopoma kingsleyae | reverse complement strand
TCTCGCCTGGCTGACACCCAGGCCTCCAGCCTCTCTCAGGTACACTGACCGGACTGACATCTCTTGACGTTGGTGCAATTCTTTTAGTTCACACTAAACTTTATTTTTATGTGACAAAAATGATAATTTATTAGATTTATTTTTTTATTATTTATTCTAATGATCTCTAATAATTTGCACATATAACTTTATTTTGTCGGTCAGGAGGAACAACTGGATGCCATCCTGTCCACAGCAGTGGAAACTAGTTCACTGGGACTGATCACTGGTTGTATCAAACAGTGGACAGCAGAAGGTGAAGAGTCATAGTCATAGCATTTTTTTCACTCCCACTCTTCCATGTCACATCCACCAGCCCTGGAAGTCTCACTCTTTAAATTCTGTCCTTCAACAGAACAACCGGGCTCTGCACTGAATCTGCGTTACATCCTTGATTGGGCCTGGAACAAAGTTGTTCAGACCAAGGAGGAACTGGATGGCATCTGTATGTTTTCATTCTTTCGTTAAAAATATTATGAATTATACTGAATTTTGTGTAGACAGACCAGAAGTAATTTTTAGTTTTGTTGTGGTGGGATTTTTTTTCCCCCACAGTAATAAATTTGAATCGATATATTTAATATATTTGTAAAATAAATTGGCCTTTCTAGCTGTTGTGTTATTTGTCCTTATCAAGGGTGATGTTTGAAAGTTTTGGTGCATACATTAATGTTGTGCATCTGTTGCTTGGTCTGTTTGTTCCCTAGGTGCACCGCTGTTTGACAGCTCATCCAACTTCACAGACCCTCAGACCTTGCAGCTGCTCCAGCACAGTCAGAGACTGCTCAGTAACCTCAGCACCATCTTTCACTGTCTGCTCAGTGAAGCTCAGGAGCTCACACAGAAAGGTGCAGGGTTCACACAGTCACATGTCAAAGTCACATTTCTAGCAGCTGAAAAGCTGTTGCATTGCTGTTTTGAGTCATTTTTAGTTATTGAAAGATTCTCTACATATGTTTGTTTAGGCCTGGTTGGTCTGATGAACAAGAACATGGTGTCCAATCTGATTTCCAAGTACGCTCAGGTGGTCCTCTGGTTCTGTCGTACTGGCTTACTACCTGAAGGATCAGGTAATGTGTGATTGAAAGAGATCTGTCTAAAAATACTACATAATGGGAAGTTCTGCAATGCAAAGGAGAAAACCTCTAATACAGAAACCTTTGCATATCACAGTTTTTTCTCTCTGTTTACTGGTTTTCTTCGCTCTCACCACCAGATGATGATGCTCTCCAGATCTCCAGGCCTTTCTACACTCACTCAGTCATCAGCAACTACTACACTATTCGTAGGGAGGAGCTCATCAGGCTGGCCAAGTGAGTAGACCTTTCCTAATTGCAAAATACATGAATAAAATCGTGCTCACGTTCCAAATCTTTGTCTACAGTCGTCCAAAATATTCTTAATTACTCTTTGATCACTAAGGATTGTATGAAGTGTTGGAATCGCACATTCCTGCCTCAGTTTCTGTAGGTTCCCTGTATGTCTGGACTTATTCATCATAGTACTGTTCAAAGTTCTGTCAATTTAACACTGTAACCAGAAGAGGATGAAATATTTGAAGTTCTAATCTCTCTTTAGGGGCAAGTGGTGCGCAGACTGCCTGATGATTGATGGTTTAGTTACTCAGTGTGGTGAACGCTTAACCAACCTGTGGAAGAGGGATGAGGGTGGGACAGGGCAATACCCACCACCTACATTACATGTAAGTATTTAAATGCATGTCCTTTTTTGTATCATTTGAGGTATCTTAAATTGAGTTTATTAGAGTATTATAATGTCATAAAATAATGTATGTTCATCATATCTTTGATTCACAGGCCTTACTGGACATTTATCTACTGGAAAACATTGATGAAGCTGTCAAACATGCAATTGTATCCTTCAGATAACATATATATTAATAATAATAATAATTAAAACAGCCGTAGTCATCTCCAATATTTATTGAGTTCTTACATCATTATATTGGCATCCATGATTGTGCATATTCAGTATTAAGAAACAGTAGTTTTAGAAATGCATAAAATAACAAATGTAATAACTTCTTTTAAGCAATATTATACCTATAAAGATGTTATTTTACAATTGATGGGTATGTTTGATGTAGTGATTTTCATTGCGATAGAAAGAAAACCCCTCAGTGATAAACTACCTTAGATCTACTGCTTGTATGAGCCTTAACCTGATGTCTGAGGTGATTTACCTCTTGCTTGATGTCATGTACTCATTTCCCAACAAAGAGGGAGCATCAGTGGAGTCTTTCCCCACAGCGTTTGCCATCCCTATTGGACTAGTCAAACTAGTACAAGGCCTCTGGCTGCTGGACCATCATGACCATCAGGTAAACACTGATAATACATCTGACTTTTATTATGTCAGTGTAAGTGAAAACATTGTGTAATGTTATGTTTTATTTAAGGTTTTAGCTCTTTTAAAAAAAATTATTTTCCCCTTTGCCTTTATCAGAGTTCATTTGAGCTGCTCCTGCATCCAGCTGCCTCTCAGTGTCAGTTTGAGTGGCAGCATGAGCGCGTCCTGCAAGCACTCATGTGTCAGGGCCAGCACCCAGTGGCACTTCGGTATTTCCACGTTACAAAGCCCCCGATTTCATCCACCTCGCAGGCCAGACTCTGCTTGTCTGTACTGCTACACAACAGGTAAGAACACAGTTACAGGACACCTCTCTCTGTGCCACCTGCAGAAGCATACTACAAACAACTATAAATGCACCCTCGGTAAACCAGGTTTGACATTTTGCAACTGTTAAGATAGAAGCACAATAGCAGACCACTGCCAGCCCCTTACATTTTTTATCTTGCATTTACTAACCAGCCACTTTACCCTCTTTCCAGGTGTCTTATAGAGGCATGGTCCTTAATTCGGCAGCACTCTAATCGCCTTAACATGGATGAGCTGCTGGGCTTCATGTATGAAAGCTGCCAGGAGCTGGGCCTCATCAAGGAACTGCTCAAACTGCCACTCGGTCTGAATGAACAGGTAGAAAATAAATGACTATTGAACTGCGGTCTTTCTTAAAACCTAAACTTTTCATTATTCTGTCTGTAGCTCTTCTTTGTGTAAATTAATTATAATAAAGTCATTTCCTAAAACCGGTGCATCTTGGGTTTGTGTTTCAGGAATGTTTGGAGAAGTTTCTTCAGGGCACAGGAGGCCTCCAGAACAGAGAACTACTCATGGTTCATTATCTTCAGCAGGCCAACTATATACCTGCTCTGCAGCTCAACCACAGCCTCAAGATGAACTTGGTGGTATGTTGGACTCCAAGTGTTAATTACCACAGCATGATATGTTAATAGAGTACAGTACAGTATGCAATTATATGCTTCTGTGTTCCTAGAATGAAAGAGACCCAAAACTTAAAGAACGATCCAACACCAGAAACTCCATATTGGATCAGTATGGCAAGGTTTTGCCCCGAGTCCAGAGGAAACTGGCAATGGAGAAAGCGAAGCCCTACCAGCACCCAAACACCATTCACAGAGAAAGTAAGGAGGAGCCCAACGTAATCATATTTACCACAGTTATAACACATTTTTATAGTGGGCGTTGTGGGGGGGGGGCTGTGTCAGAACTGGTAATAGAACTGTACTGTGCTTCAGTTTCTCGGCCACAGCCGCTGTCGACTATCACTAAGCGCTCTGCCAGTGACAAGGTGATGTCCAGGGCTGGATTTATCAACAATGTCCTGACCAAGATAGAAGAGGTGTGGTTAGGCAAAGGAGCTACACCACAGTCCTCCCCAGCCAAGAGGTAAGTATAAAATACCAAAATCAAATTTCAGATGTTTCAGATGATTTTTGTTTTTTTTTTAATCGTAAATTTTATTTTCATACATTTTTTATTATTATTTCTGCAAGTCCCAGGGCAGCTGATGTTCCAGTCTCAAGCCCCAAGCCCTCCTCTTTGGCCCTTCCTGATCCCTTCCTGGGAACTCCTATCACCATGACCTCCAAACGAAAGTCAAGGTACTTTTATAGGAGCTCCATTGAGAGGGAACAAATTAGTTTAGTTGCAATAAATGAATATTTATTTATTTATTCACTTTGTATTAAACAGCACATTGACCTTTGATGCCACAAAGATATAAAAAAAAAACAAGGTACTGAGTAATGGTAATTATAAAATAGTTAATTTTAGTTGAGAATCTGAGCAAAGTACCTCTTAAATGGCAAAAGCCAATGATCAACAGTATTTTAAAAAACCTCTCAGTAAGAAACTCTCTTGTGAAGCTATTTTGTCTCTTGTGTGTATTTTGGGCCTGGGTTATAGTAAAGCCAGATATTTCATTTGGAAAATTCTGCATTTACAACTCATCATAGAATTTTTTTTATTCAAACATTTACCATAGTGGCACCTACAACTTTATATTGTGTCAAGTTATTGGTATCACACACTGTCAACGGACACGTGAACATTGGTATTCATATTTCAAAATGAATGAATACTTGACGGAGCTTTAAAGTTATGCTTTCTGTGCTTTCCTTCCTCTTTAATGTGACCCAGGCTGATGGACTTGGTAGTTCACCCCTCCTGTCAGCCTCCTCGGCCTCTCCTGAGCCCACCCAGACCTCCCAGCTCATGGGTCTCTCCAAAGAGCATCAGCAAGGCCCCTGAACTCAATCTGCTGCAAACACCACAAGTGGTGAAGGTGAATAGACAAATGTGGATGTTGTTGTTGTTGCTGTGTGACATAATTTAAAAAGTTGGTATTTCATTGACAATTGCACCTGAACCTGCTACGAGGTAAAATACGTTTTAGTGTTTTCCTTCATAACTGACTTTGTATTCTTGGCACATTTGGAGATTTATTTATTTTTTAACCGGTACCTTTCATGTGTTTGTCCTCTCAGCGAGCTCGGGCCCTGGCTGCTTCTGGCCCTGTGTTCTCTGCCTTCACTCCCCAGTCCATCCTGCGCAGCAGCCTCAGACCAACGCCCGTTGCCACCCCCTCTGCTTCTCCGGGACGCTCCATCACCCCACCGCTCCGCACTAAAGAGAGTCGCATCACCTTTATCAAAGAGGCAGAATCCCCGGAACCAGAGAAGGGCATCCGGTGGACCAATGGGGTAAGATCAAGCACTGAGTAGGAGTTCTGTGTTGACTCTGAGAAACCACCTCATCCACACAAGTCTCTACATTATAACAGCCTGGTATCGTCATTGTCTGGAACCTTGAATAAGTGTAGCTAATAATTTGTTCTTGTGTGTTGATTTTTTTCTCATTAAGTGGTTTATTATTGCAGCATATTCTACAGTATATTGCTTTTAGCTGTTAACTAATTAGTTATTACTGTCTGACTAGTGCCTCATTTAGCTGCTAGGTTTGTTTTTCTCTTTTAATAAAACTCAACTCAATCTTCTTTGAAACCATTTTCCTCTGTAGATGGCAGCAGACAGTGAGATCAGCTTGCTGACCAGAGGCTCCACACTGTCAAAGGCTACACGTAAGACCTGGTCCTCGCAGCCTGCTGAGGAGGAAGAGGAGCAACCTCACGTTAAGTTCTTGCCTCCTGTAAGTGGTATTTCCTCACCACAGCTGAGATGCTCTGAGAGCAAACCAGCCTCCATCCACGAAGCCACTTCTGAAGATGCAACACAGGCACGTCTTAGCCTTAGCTTTGACACCAGTCAGATATCTGTGCGCTCAACAGACACCACTCTAGAATACTATGATGCACCTCAGTCAGAAGACCAGGAAGGAGAGGAGGGGCACACAGCTACAGAGAAAGATGAGGAGGTAGTAACTTTGAACATCAGATCTCTAACTGAAAAAGAAAAGCCCTCGCCAACCACCGAACAACCCCCTGATCTAACAGCAGAGAATAGAGAGGAGGAAGAGGTGAAGGAAGATAAAACACTGGAAGATGTGATGGAGAGTGGTGTTGAGCAGGAGGCTAAAAACGAGGAAGAAGTTCAGTCTGAAAACGAGGAAGAAGAGGATTTTGAGTCGAGTAGTAAACAAGAAGATGCTGCTCCTCTCGAACAAGAAGAGATGCCTAGACACAGCCAAGGTAAGAATTAACCCTGGGTTGTAGTACTGTACAGTTCTCTTTATACTCCTCTAAAATATTTACAGTTACATTTTGTTTGCTGCTAGTTTGTGACCAGGGAACGGAGAGCGCGGACTTTTCCCCTGAGGTTGAGTTTCAGGATGAACCGGTGAAAACTGCTGAACAGAGCGTCCAGTCAAACACCACTGAATCCACGGACTTCACTCTGCATCTGAAACCATCTGAAACCGAAGAAGCTGCAAATGAACCGGAATATGATGTGGAACAATCAACAGGTGCATCCTAAAATATTTCATTTACACTGTAAAAGATTAGAAAAACTTAGCATTATGTTACTATTGCTATTAATCAACCACAACACGTCAGTGAAATGGTGTAATGTTAAAGTTCAGCAACACGTGGTACTGTGAATACACACTTTTTCTTACTCTGCATGGTACCTGCTTAACTCGACTGTATTCACTTTTAGTAACAGATACTGTCTTTAACGCCGCACATAACTTCAGACACACATGGAAAATGCAGTTCTCCTGCTTACAATGATCAATCTGCGCGCTGTTCGTGGCCTGTTCGTTGACATTAGCATGCTACTGATAGCCGCTTGGTTACTGTGATGTTGATTATAACGCTTTCTTCTTGCCTGCAGATCTGACAGAGTTCGTGCAGCGACATCTGTTTGGCGGCGATCTATCCCCTTCTCTCACTCGCTCAGGAATCCACAATGCATCACTTACTCAGACTTCATTTAACAGGTATGTCGCCCTCTCCTGTAAATATGTGGTTTAAAGCTGTGAATAGTTTCTTACTCCTTAACAAGCTTTTTCACTTTATGTAGTGATTGTTATGTTTGTGGCAAGTTAAAAATACCTCTCACTCTCCTTTTTCTTTGCCCAGTGAGTCAGCAGATAAGGATGAAGAGGAGGAGCAGGTAGCTGTTGATGCTCCTCCAGTGTTCACCAGCCAAACATCTACTGTTTCTGTGACGTCCTCAGAACCAACTGGCACAGACTCCCACTGTGAGGAACATTTTCTACCTGTCTGGTTCCAGTGTTACAGTGTTAGTTTATTTCCTCTCATGCCTGCTCTTTCCTGCTTTGTTTTTTTTTTTTATCTCTTAGCTGTTGTGAGTGTAAACAATAGTGAAGAACTTTCAAGCCCTGTGTCTGAGGAGGAGGAAGATGAGGAGTCATCGTCTGACCAGTCCGAGGAAGACGAAGAAGAAGAGAATGATGAGGAGCAGGAGGATTCTGGTAGTGAGGTGGAGATCATTGAAGAGGTCCAGGGTAATGGGAGACTGCCGCCCCTCCAGCCCAGTTCAGTCTTTGTACAACAAGGACACACACACTTCCTGCCAAGTGTGTCAGAGCAGGAGGCTGCTGAGTTCTCTCTGATCGCACCAGGTGCAGAGATGAAGGTAACCAACACAGAGCCAAAGAAATTAGTAAGAAATACTATTTTAAGTCGATTATTCAAGAAAAATGTGAAAAATGTTCTTTTTATATTATAAACATATCTGTGATTTTTGCTGAATGAAAATAATTTAAATGAAATGATTAATCGGGTGGGGTGGGGTGTGGTGTTTGCTCTTTCACAGATGGTAGAAGAGGACATGCAGGGTGAGGTGGTGATGGTCAGACTTGGGGCAGATGAAGGAGGGATGGATCCAGATCAGGATCAAGTGCAAGGATCATCATTTGTGGAGCTCAAACCCTCTGCCACTCTCTTAGTTCCCCTGGAGCTTGTGGAGGAACAACAAGGCCTGGTTGATGGTGTGCAGCTGGGTCTCCCTAAGCTTCAGCAAACCTTTATGCCAGATGACCCAAGGACTGAAACTCGCAGCAGCTTCTCCCTGATGCTGGATATGGAGGAGGAGGAGGGAGATGGAGAGGCATACACACTCCCCATGGAGAATGATCTTCAGTCTTCTAATCTTTCCCCCCTGTCTCCAGCAGAGGAGGCTCATGGTGAACATGTGGCTAAACCTGAGGTTATTCTTTTGGACACAGATCACCAGGGACCTCCCCAGTCTGGAGATCTCTTACAAGAAGACCAGGGGAAAGAAATAGACAGCTTGGATGGCACTGTGTTCGATGGACTGATGGAGTCAGAACCTGTAAAACTCCAAGCAAACCTGCAAACTGAAAACAGTGGAGCAAACCAGGACACACAAGAAAAGAAGGATACAGAGTTAGTGATGCTGGCTGAAGACCACGAACCTGCAGCTCCAGTGGATGGTCTCCCAGCAGCTGTGAATGACACCGACTCTGCAGCAAAGAGAGATGCTGCTGGTGAGGAGATGGGAGCAGTGGAGGACAAACACGCACCTGCTGAGCACCAGGAAGAGCCTGAAAAGAATGGGCCTGTTAATATAGATGCAGAGAATGTCCCCTGTGCTGAGGCAGTGCCTGCTGTGGAAGAACAGCAGCGAGACCACACAGCCTCAGACGGAACAGAAGAGCATAATGCAGAAGAATCTACAGAGGAAGAACCGAAAAGGAAAACCAGGGGACGACAGAGAAAAGATGTTGTAGATACAAATAGCCAGCCAGAGGAACCATCTGTACCAGAGACCCCCACTTCTCAGAGGAAGAAGGCTCCTTCCACCCCAACACGTATGACAACGAGAGGCAGGAGGACAGTTACTTTTATTTCTTCTCTCCCGGAGGAATCAGAGGAGCCAACGGAGGATAAGAAAGTAGAAGACGTAGAGACGAGCATGGTGGTCCCTGCCTCACCTAGTCGCACACCTAGAAAAACAAAACCGATCAAAGAAACCAAAGTCCAACCCAGCACACCTCGAAGAAGTACCCGCAAAGCTCAGCTGGAGCCTCCTAAAGAAGAGGACGAGAAGGAGGCCGTGGATAATGATACCACAGCCACGTCAACCTCCAAGGCCTCTTCTCCAGCCAGAAAACGCATTTCCCAGAGGGTGGCTTCAACAAGGTCCAGCCAGATGACCCAAAGTGGTAGTGAGGAGGTGTCTACATCCACAGAGGTTGAGGACGGTGGGGGCCAACAGGAGGAGGTCACAGATAAAAAAGTGGCTCGAAGAACGGGCACCAAGACTCCCACACCGGCTAAACGCAGGGCCACTCAGGAACACACTCCACGGAGGTCCCGTCGACGGATACTGAGCAGCAGTGAGGTGGAGTCAACACCAAGAGAGATTCTGGAAGAGGAGGGAGAAGAAGCCTTTGATCCTCCTGTCAGTCACAGCTCAAGGAAGATGAAGACAGAACCATCAGAGACCCAGCCGGCGGAGGAGGAGGAGGATAAAAAGCAGCAACCCGGCAGCCCCGGCAGGATGACGCGTCAGTCCAACCGGATTTCCCTGAATGCTTATCCACAGGTAAGGCCTCAAAAATTTTTGTTTATGGCTGAAAGCTGTTGAAACTTAAACACTGCATATATTTTGTTGATGTTAAACTGCCGGCGGATTTTTATTTGAATCATGTTTGAACATAAATGTCGAGACTTTGTGCTTTTAGCTTTTACTTTTATGGATGTATGTATTCATTTTCATTTTTATCCATGATTATCACGCATGCATTAGCCTTATTCCATATTACGTGTTGCCAATCCATCCATTCTTGATCACTAATGACATTTCAGGTCATACTCGTTCCTGTATCACTTCCTCAGAGCGCGACGAAGATGAGAGGGAAGACGAGTGCTGAGAACATAAAAGAAAATGCCCCGCTTGAGCCTGAACTTAACGGCAACACTAGCCGCGCCAACTCCCATCGACCCACTAGGAGCAAACTCTGGGACCACCCAGAAGAAGATCTCCCCCTACTGGACTCTCCTTTGGAGGTGGATTCTGAAACACCAGTCGCAGACGCCCTAATCAAGAGACTCCAGGATGAGGAAGAGAAACAGGAAGGTGTGTATCAAGTCTTGTCTGCACTGAAGGTCATTTTCAGTCCAGACAGTGTGAGATGCGGTGGAAGCGATGCTTCAGATATGATAGAATAAGTATATTGAAAATTATTGTACATCTCCAGTATACAAGCGAATTTATACAGTTCTTACTTATGTGCTTTGCACTGATATGATTTAATAATCACACTGTACTTCACTACACTGTATGCAAACTATTATTTAAAAATCAAGTGTTTTTGAGAATTGATACAGTCACAAAACATTTTCTTACACCCATAGATGCGAATGTGTTTTCTGTTTTACGGTGTAATCTTAAATTACAGGAGCAGGAGTTGTCTCAAAGGCGGTGAGAACCAGCAAGAGGAGTACGAGGTCGTCGGTGGAGCAGGCTCATCCGATCCCTCCTGCGCAAAACAGCCTGGTCCCTGAACCCCAAGATGACGAGACTAGTCCAGGCGAGCATTCGTTCATCTACTCCCCCTCACGAAGAAGAACAAGAGGTGACTTGTGTATCACTTTTACATATATCTGTCCACCTGTTTGTTTGTTTGGGTTTTAACCATGTGTGGTGTCTGTCTGTGTTACAGCCAGTAGAGCTGAGAGTGTTGGTCCAAACGAAGAGTCCGCAACACCTGCCACACGCAGCAGGAGAAGAGCGAACCAAGATGTTGCTGCTCAGGTGAATGCTTCATCAAAAGTTTGTGTTTTTAGATCTGAACGTGTTATTGTTAATCGTGCACAGTGCAGATAGTTGTTTCTTATATGTTACACGGATCTGTCACCTGCAGTCTTCTGTTAGCAGCCTTTGAAGCAGGATGAATAATAAGTATTTTAACCACTGCTTTTTTCCAGGATGAAGTTACTTCTGAAGAAGATCACGTGGGGGTGGAGAAAGTTTCTAAAACTAGAAAAACAGGAAAACGAACAGCCAAGTAAGTTTTTGTTTTTCACTACAGAGATAGATTTTACTCTGAAGTCGGAGGACAGATTGCTCGACCAGTGCAGCAGCCGTTCGTTATCAATTGAAACCTGACCTGGCAGCCTGCTGTGCAAGAGAGAGACAAAAAGACCACAGCAATGCATCAAGGGAAATTCGAGAGAAGCTCATTTTTACGCAGATCTGCTGTGAGAGTTCAGAGACAGCAAGTCGAGAGCCAGAAGAAGCTGAAACAGGAGTCGTCTGAGATGAATGAATTTTAAACATAGAGAGGAAAAACTGATCACACGTCACTGCTTTCTGATGTCATACTCGCAGACATGCAGGAAATATGTTAAAGAACGACAAAAATCTTTTAATAACTTAGTCTGACATTGTAAACAAGACTACAGGCTACAGGGGTGTCAAATTCAATTTCATCGCGACATCACCATTACGGTTGATGTCAAAGGCCACTTATAACTGTGACTATATGCAGTGGCTTTGTGCTGTCTTTATTCTTTATTTGGATCTCCGATAGCTTCCACAAAGTCATTAGCCAATAAATAAAACTGTGATTTCTCCACCTTCAGATCCAAAGGAGTTTTGGAGCCGCCACCCGTAGCAGAGGTGGACCTGATCTCGCCTCTGCCCAGTCCAGCCGATCCGCTCCCACGAGCGCAAAAGATTATTAAAGAAGGAGACCCCCCGACCTCGGGCATGAACCTCCGACGCAAACGCATCATGGACGCCGTTTTCACGAAACCTGTTACCCGGAGGAAGAAACTGTAAAGGAGGTTGGTGGTGGTTTTAACCAGTGAACCTCAGACGGCCACCTGAAGCGACTCAGTCAGGAGCTGCCAAATAAAATTGTAAACTTAAACTCATTATGGTTCTTTCCTCAAATGCCTCACAGCGCTGCAGTGGTCTTTGTAAATTGACTTCCCTGTAGGACAATAAAATGTAGGCATGAAAATATATTTTTGGGACAAAACGCACTGGTGGGTGTCAGTGTGAGAGAGGACTATATTTTTGGAGTTTCTGTGTTCTGCTCGTTAGACTCGAATTCACTTGATATTGTGTCTGTGGCCATTTTGTGATGCTCCGTGTAATCAGCTTAATTCTCTGGGCTCAGAATGGCACAAGGGAAAAGCAATGTGGGTTTAAGAAGCTCCGATGAAGAAAACCAGAGACTGAACTTAACTCGCCTCTGATAAAGAGGTTTTATTTACATTCTTTTATTTTAAGCTGTGTTTTGTAGTTGTTTACTTTTAAGATTTCCGAGGCCTGCTGTTTTTTCTATTTAAGAAGAAAAGCAACCAACCCGGTGGAAATGAAACATTTCTACTAATACATTTGTATATAGTTTTTTGCTATGTTCCAAATAAAGTTAATAAATAAATCCTAAAGAATTATGTTCATTTTGAAAGTTGAAGTGTCTTGAATTGATCATCTAATCAGGCTGCCTATGCCATAGTCTTAAAATGTAGTTTGTAGTTAGTTTCGGGGTGGAAGAGGCACAGACTTGTACACTATTGCCAACAGATCTGATCTGTTGTATGTTGCAGGGATATTGTACATTGTGAATTGTGATGGGAGGAAAAGACTTGCACAGTGATTTGGAGTTGATAAACCTGTTTTTGGGACATGTTAATAGGCTTGTTTAGTTGAATTGATGTCAACCACCATCTGACACATAGGCTATTTTCTGATGAATGTATGTAGAATGTCTTATTTTTGATGACTGCTCTTTGATAAATATGTTAAATCTTGAATACTCTACTTCTGGTGTTGAGTGATTGTCTCGTTTCTGTTTCCTGTATGAAGTGTGTGTGTGTGTGTGTGTGTGTGTGTGTGTGTGTGTATCTGAGATGTGCAATCGAACTGAACGGCGCAACAAGCCTCATATTATAAAGCTGAGACTTTACGAATCATCCACCAGACAAAGGAAGCTTTTTAAATGTCAGGTTATTGTTAATGTCAGATATTAGCTGACAGTGTAAAGTTATTGAAACGTTGTAAACACAAAAAGACTCAGTATTAATTTGACTCCTGTTTTTCCAGGATCTGTCTCTACTCAATAATTTATAGTTGTAGACAGGGGTGAAAGTGAAACCTGCTCCACTTCAACAAATCCTAAAAATAGGAATAAAAATGGTATAAAGTACATTCTTCTGTCCTATTAACAGCTTATGATTGTCACTTTTTAAATTTAATTTAAACAGTTAATTGTGCTGCTAGTTGATATTTAATTTAGTGTGTGACAGCCTACTACACAGTACATTATGAGCGTTTGGGTTATTTCCACATTTCTCCCTGGGTTTATACATCATGTTCAGTATGAAGCGAAGCCTGAAGTAAAAGCCTCCGTTTCCTGATGGCCTGTCACGCTGCCCTGTTTGAGTCCATGTCGGTGTGTAACTCGACACAGGGCAGTGTCGTTCTGTGTGAGGGAGTCGATCACTCGGTCTCTAACCTGCCTGCTGCACTATGAGGACTAAAGCCTCAGACATGCACAACAAGGACTGTGTCAAAGTGGCCGTCAGAGTTCGACCATTCAACAAGGTCAGTGTGCAGTCATTGTGTAAAACTGTAAATCTGTTCCTGTTTTACTTGTTTAGTTGTCTGTAGTTTTCCTCATGTATATTTCCAACAATGCTGTGTTCCTGTAGTGTGACATGCACTTAGCCTGTATATTACTCAGTCATTTATAATATATGTGCACTGATGCAGGATGCCTGTGTAAAAGTAAAAATTAACATGACATAGTAAATAGTAATGTGGTGATGGAGCCTTTGCCGTTTGCTTTTTGGAACGACCTACCTGAACATATTAGATCTCCAGGGTCAGTAGTTTAAATCTTCTCTTAAAATATACTTTTATCTCAAAGTCTTATCAGATCTGATAATTTTCCGATGATCATTTATTGCTTCATGATGCATGTTATTTATTTGACTTAGCTGTGTTCTTTTTGGGGTTTTTTTTTTACTGTTTTCTAGAGCTTTTGTCATTATTAATGTTATTATTACTAGTATATAAACTAGGTTGTAGATAAATAGCAGTACACATAAATTTGACCAAAGAAACACGACTACTCACATGCAGCATATTACGATGACAAATAGTGGAGCAAATACAGGCACAGCTGTCTTCATTTGGTTCTGAGTGCAGCCTTGAGCCATGTTAGTGTGCACAGCCTATGTTAAATGACTAAAATGACTTTTCTTTGAATGCTCAAGTACTGAATTATTCAGGGATACAATGTGTATGTTTCTGCATAGTGAATGTCAAACATCACAGTGGAGATGTAAGGTGAAACATTTTTAAATGGAGGGGGGCTGAAGTCATTTCTTACTCCTTAAACCAAATTATCTCCCAGTAGTTGTTTATTGTTCACCACTCTACTTTCCCTTCCCCCTATACTCATTTTTTCCAATTAAAATGTGCTTCTTAAAACTTAAATCCATCCACACCCTGTCCCGTTTCCTTCCTCCATCCAGAGGGAGAGGGATGCGGGCAGCCGCTGTGTCGTCTCCATGGTGTCCAGCTCCATCACCATCGAGGATCCACGTGACTCTCAGAACCGTCGCTCGTTCTGCTTCGACTACGCCTACTGGTCCCACAGCGGCTTCACGCGAGACCTGAGCGGTCTGTATGTGGCTGAGGAGCAGGGGGGGCGATATGCTGACCAGGTCCGCTCCTGGAATATGTACACTCATAACAACCAACACAACACAGAGACAAAAGCAAGACGTAAATCTACTGTTTAAATGGATTTTAGATGTATCAGAGCTACAGTGTTAAGTGAGTGGTGTTAGATCAAGACAGAACTGGGTCTTGGGGTCTCGGGGTGTGTAAATACTGTAAATACTGTGGTGCAGCTCACAAATATCTCCGATCTCCAGGACAGCGTGTTCCAGGATCTGGGAGAAGGAATACTGGAGAATGCACTGCAGGTAGTGATCATTATACAGTGGTGCCTGAAAGATGCATAGAAATCCTGTGGACAGACCTCAAGCAGGCAGTGAACCAACAATCCTGAGCTGAAGCTGTTCTGTAGGGGCAATGAGCTAAAATCCCATTTGTAGGAGTAATAAACAGTTACTAGAAGTGTTTAGTCAATGAAAGCACAGGTTCACCACGGTAAATAAATAATAACTAGGCTAAGTCTAATATTTACTGTCGTGTTTGTGTTCTTTTTAGTTCAAATCTGATCACGTTTCAGGTAATATGGACATTTCTAAAGCTAAACTGTTGGTTCTAATAGTAAATGCACTCAAACTACATATGCAGGGTTACAATGCCACACTGTTGGCCTACGGGCAGACCGGCTCTGGGAAGAGTTACTCTATGGTGGGCTACGGACCTAACAAAGGCCTCGTTCCTAAACTCTGTGACCGACTATTTGATGCCATTCAAGAAAACCAGGATACAAGACAATGTCAGGTAAAAAAAAAGAACAATGAACGTGTTCAGCTTCATGTGTCATGTTTAAGTGTGTGCTTGTTGTACTAATTGTGTTTGCTCTTGATGTCTACGCAGGTCTTTTTCAGTATGTTGGAAATCTATAACGAGCAGGTAACAGACGGGCTCCGCTGTGGTTGAATTTTCCAGCTACTTCTCATGTTCACTTCCTTCTTCTCTTCTCCCGTCTGACCAGGTGGTTGACCTGCTGTGTCGGGGGTCTCGCGCTCCAGGGGGTCTCAGAGTCCGAGAGGAGCAGCAGAGAGGCTTCTATGTGGAGGGTCTCCGCACGGTGCCCTGTGACAGCGCAACTCAGGTAGAGAGAGGGGTGGGAAGTATACGGAGAGAGAAAGAAGCATCCAAATACTGATGTGACTGAATAGTTCACATTTTGCGTTTGACACTATTTCAGCTGCATGTTCAGATTCAAGAATCTCCTGTTGATTCATTTTACGTAATTATGTTAAGTTACCTAAATAACAATTGGAGAAGTCTAGGGGATGCACTGGTACTATTTGTAAATGTTTCTGTAGGTGGAGCAGTTGATGGAGCAAGGGACCAGGACTCGAACCACCGCTGCCACTCACATGAACGCCAACAGCAGTCGGTCACACATGCTCATTATCCTCCAGCTCAAACAGGTAGGGCGTCCTCTTTATTCTCATACAGTGGTACAGCTAAATTATTAGAACACATTATTATTATGGTTTCTAAGATTTAACCCACGTTCCATGATTTGCTGCTCCTGAGTAAAGACGTGTCTTTACCTTAAATGTGCCTGTCTAACCTGAAATGATTCTGACTTCTTGTCAGATCTTTTCTAAAGAGAACATCACAAAACAGTCCAACATTTATCTAGTGGACTTGGCAGGCAGTGAGCGTCAGCGATCATCCGGGTCAGAGGCCGACAGGCTCAAAGAGGGCACGGCCATCAACCTGAGCCTCACCACCCTGGGCAATGTCATCAGGTTAGCCTGAGTTTTATTTTAGTTTTATTCACTTTATTAGTTTTTTCCCTCACATCCTCTCTTCTCCTACACCAGTGCTCTCGCTGATGTGGCGGTGGGGAAGAAGGTCATTCATATTCCTTACAGGGACTCAGTTCTTACCAAGCTGCTGCAGTCTGCGCTGGGAGGAAACAGTCGCACTGTTATGGTAACAGACACTATAAAATTCAGTGCTAATAATACTGCTGCAGTGTCCTGAGCGTTGTATAGAAAGTCTATAAAAGTGTTCATCTGGTAAACAGATAAATTCGTTTTGCAGATTGCCACGTTGAGCCCCTCTGATATCTGTTACGAGGAGTCTCTGTCGACTCTGCGCTATGCTGAGAGGTTCAACAAACCATCCATGCACTCTAACCTATAATGAATATTTTTCCACCAGTTAAAACACACACTAAAGCCAGTTTCTTTGCCTTTTTTGCCTCCTTCTCCCTCCTTATCCTCGTTTTCCCTGTTTCAACTGTACCCCACTGTCCCCCTACATCCCCTCACCTCTTCAGGGCGAAGCGTATCCAGAACCAGGCCGTGGTGAACGAGAGCCCCACTGAGCGTCTGGTTAAGGAGCTCAAGGCCGAGAACACCAGACTGCTGCAACGACTGAGTCGGCTGGCCCAGGAGGGGCGTAGAGCTAACGATGAGACCAGTAAGAATCTGTGTTAGAATAGGGTGCAGTAGAACCCGGCAGGCGAGGGTTCAACAGGTCAACATGTATGTTTGCATGTTCAGAGGAGCTTCGTCAGCTGCTGAGTCAGAATGAGCTGCAGATCAGAGCCATTCAGACGATGTGGGAGCAACACCTGCAGGAGGCACTGAAGGACTGGGAGCAGCAGTACGCTAACATCACACAGGTACACACACATACCAGCAATGGGCGTAAATGCACTTGGGTTTATACTTCAACACAATTACTAAGTGGATATTTTCCAGTTCTTAATAACGATTCCTGTTTCCTACTCCGTCTCCTCTTCACTGTTAGGAGAGGAGGATGATGCAGATGCATCCCTACATCCTGAACATCAATGAGGATGCTCAGCTGTCTGGGGTGGTCAAGCTTTTCATCCAGGAGGGTAAGCGGGAGTGTCTGTATCTCTGTGTGTGTATTACATAAATATCTCACTGTCTCCACATCGCTTAACCTTTTAGTCTGTTTTTAGTGTTGATTAACACCCATTATTACCCTTTTGTGATCCAGGTGAATGGGACATCGGCCTGTGTGACTCATCGCCAAGGTCTATCTCTATCAGAGGTTTAGGGTGAGTTTGACACTCATTATAATGGGGAACAATAGGACAGCAAAACACAGTAGTAAAGTAAGTAAAGTCTCCGTCCATGACGTGTGAATGATGTGATGGGCCGTGTGTCCTGTGACCTTTTCAAACAATAACCATGTGTGTGTGTCAGGATCCAGGAGCATCACGCTTTGTTTAAGAATGAACAGCGGCGGGTAACGCTGACACCAATGGCAGGGTCAAAGGTCATTGTTAACGGCAATGCTATTTCCCAGACAACTGAGCTGCAACACCTGGTGGGTCTTAACACAAACGTTACGATGTGACTGTGAGTCTTTCTGTTAACTCTGTTTTCTGTCTCGCTGTAGGACCGTCTCATTCTGGGTTCTAACTGCACCTACCTGTTCATTGGATATCCCTCTGAGAGGGGCGGGGATGACTGGAGCCGCTACGACTACGACTACTTTCAGTCTGAACTGGCGGCTGCTGAGGGCATCCACCTGGGTGAGTGCACAGCTGCAGCTGGAAGTAAAGGAAGGTGCATGTTTGGAGAAAGCTTATTCATGGGTTTGTGTTCAGGTGAGTCCAGTGGTGGCTCCAGTCAGACAGACCCCAGTCTGCTGGCTGTGTTCTACGACTACATCAAACTGATGCCCATGGTGGCTGAAGCCAATCAGATGAGCCAGGAGCTGAACAAAGTAACCTCTCTTTATTTTTTATGATGGTGGTTATATTTTATGTAATCAGTGAACTCCTGTTCTTTATTGTCTGCCGTGTTTGTAGGGGGTAGAGTTTAAGTTGGAGATCAAGAATTTGGCACTGTCAGATTCAAAAGGTCACGATCTGGAGAAAGACATTGTTGTCAGAGTCACCTCTGTGGCAGAAAAACAGGTCTTCTAACACAAGCTTTTTAAAAAATATAATTTCAGTTTTAATTTAATTTTGAATCTTGTGTTTCTTTGTTTAAACTACTTTCATGCGTCTTTCCCAGGTGTGGATTTGGTCCAAGGCCAAGTTCGTGAACCGTAAATTCCTGATGGAAGAAGTCTACCAGCAGACTCAGGCTGAGCAGAGAAGAGACGATGTAAGTAAATGGAAAGAACATTGCTTATAATTTTTTAATTGTATTTTACTGGAACTTTAGATCAATCATCAAAAATGCATAATTTGTATTTCTGTTGTTGCCATCCCTTCTTTTCCTTTGTAGAAAATCAGCGAGTCTAAAAAGTGTTTATAGTGTCAACACACTCAACAAAAGCTATTTTAACCTTATTTTTACACTTCAAAGCCATTGTTTAAAGCTCCATTGTTTAAACTTGATCTGTCTTTTTTTTTTGTGGTCAGATTGAAGAGGGGTTGTCTACATCTGCACTGCCCAGAGACAAAGACCCTTTTTGGGATCCAGTGGAGCCTCTGCTCCTGGGCACTGCTCACCTCTGGCTTCAATCTTTGGCCTTCCGCATCCCTCTGGAAGAGCAACTGGAGGTACAAACAGAGCTCAAACAGCATCCATACATGACCTCACAGTTCTGCCAGAAGGTAGATGAAACGGAGTGATGGTTGACAGATACTGTCTGCAGGTGTTGGGCTCAGAGGGTACAGAGGAGGCCATTCTGCAAGCAAAGCTGGTTCCCTGCAACTCCACTGGACTGTATGATGCACACACACACATTTTAAATAATCCTACGTACAGATATTCTGCATATTTTGTAAATAATCTTTGCCATTTTCCAGCCCGCTAGGTGAAGATGACATTTTGATCGACCCCTCTGAGTTACTGGGGCGACGACTGGACTTCCAGCTGGTCCTGGAACATTGTTGTGGCCTGTGCTGGATCAGGGAGGCCCGCGACAGAGGAGTTCAAATTGGGTGAGACATATGGGGAAACGAAAACGTAAAAGAAATTTTACTGCAGGTCAAGATGTGGGACTAAATGTATCATTTAGTGAAAGAAAACATAGCTTGAGATTGTATTTTGCTCTTTTTGTTAGTTTCAGATTATTTGACTGCAGCCAGCCTCTCTACACTCCAGCTGTGTGGCACAACGTGAACCCTCTGCTGGATCACAGAGTCCACTTCGCCTCCCTCCACACCTCCCAGCGTCTGCTTGACTATGTGCAGAGCAGTGCTGTCGTGCTGGAGCTCTGGGGCCTCCAAGGTGAGAATGAAGAAGCAGGTGGATGTTTGAATAATACTCTTTATGACTTTTACTGTATTTTGTGGTAGAAAGTTTGCTGACAGTGGGGGACTTTGCAAATCAGAAGCTGCATAACAAATATTATTTGCATGTGGATGTTTTACTTCACAGAATCATGCTGCTGCATTTTCTAATTTAACAGGAGCGGAATGAAAATAATCAAATATTACCCGATCTAAGGCCTATTTTGTAGTTTTTAAAAGCTGCTGAACGGTTGTTTTCTGTTCCAGAGAGTTGTTCGGAGTTGACCTCATCTCTGGAGGAAGTGAGGATGACTGCAGACGGTGTGTTTATCATTGACGGGGCAGCAAACACTGCAGTGAGTGTTGGAATGATCTTTGACTGCTTCTAAATCTGAGATTAAAAGATATGCAACAGATGGATTATAATCTAATACCTTATGCGGTTAGAACTGCAATATCAGTTGTGAGATTGTTTTTTTTTGGACTTACTGGGAATTTCCAAGCAACTTTAGTGCACAAAGAGCAATCCTGGCACCTACCGTATACAGTATACTGTAAATGTGTCTGCCTGTTTGCTGCAGCCTGTAGACTCTGCAGAGAACAGTGGTTCAGTTAGAGCTCTTCAAAAGGACTTGGAAGAACTGAGGAAAGAAAATCATAGTCTGAGAGAACAACTGAACACAGCCCGTAACGGTAACCACAGCACATGCACACAAAGGCTGCAGGACATACAAATGTGAAATATTTCTGTTAATAACATAAAGAAATACAATTTTATTGATGAATTTGTTCTTTCTGACACACACATCTCTCTCTTTGATTATTTCAGGTGGGGACAGCGTGCGCAGTCGGTCCGTGCGTCCAAGCTGTGATGCCGAGTTTGCTCGTGCCCTCAAGGTTTTCTACCACAGTATGACCTCTGTCCGGGGTCAGCTGCAGCGCCTGCGCAGACACAGGCCCAGTGTAAGTATCCACGTCTGCCTGCAGCATTAGTGAGCATTACTCCAATCAAAGGCCTTGTTAATACAGTATAAAACCCTCAACAATGGGTAATCAAGAGTGGATTTACTGAGAACAATAATACAGAGGCGCAGAGGGAGAGACTCAGTTAATTACAGAGATTACAGTTAATTATCAATTTGAGTCACTTACTTGCTTTGGTAGTTTTAGGTCATAAAATGTACGAACACACCTGCTCTTTTTGTTGCTATGCATATTCTCCACACTGTTGTGTGTATTTCTGCTGTGTCCAGGAGGAGTCCGACCTGCTGGGCCTCCGACTGTTTGTGGATGAACAGAGTCGTCTGCTCAGAGACTTCTCAGAGCAGCTGGAACAATGCGTGTTCACGCTGAAACAAGACGTTGCTGCCATCGTCCGGCGGAAACGAGAACGCTCGGGAATCTGGTCTTGACTGAGCAACAGCAGTTGTATTAAGAAGGTGAATATCGTTGGTCATTCATTATTGTACACTGTGAGATGTGACCGGGGTGAAAAAATTGCCATTCACAAGTACAGTAGCTGTTTCAGCCTGTACCTATGAACATATTCCAATTGGAGCTTTTCACATGTAATCACTTTTATTTTCTTTACCACATCTGAATTACTGCAATGGAAACTATTGAAGTTAAAGAGCATGTTACTTTCTGTGTGATGTACAAAATCAAGAATAACAAACACGCTAAAGTTCATAAAAAGTTTATTAGACTGCATGTAAAACGAGCCATAACAGTCCCAAACTGCAAATAAATTAAGCTGCAAATACAAATCAAGTTTCAGAATTCACAATATTATGTTTCCGAACCATCATTGATG
>JAUBNQ010000017.1:3606378-3617970 GCA_032353495.1 Ctenopoma kingsleyae | reverse complement strand
CTTGTTTATTAACAATTAAAAGCTCTCTTGTTAACAAAGTGTTTTTGCACCTTTGCTATGGAACGGCAATTTATGGTCAGGTGGATCTAGACTTGATGAAGTATGCAACACCACTGAAATCTGTTATGTTTTTTTTCCCCCATCTGTTAGAATCTGAAAGTCTCCTGTTGTCCTCAACAAAACCTGGTCTGTGCATCAATCTGGAGAACTGTCTGAGTCTGTCCACCTCTCTTCTCTCTCATTGTTATTGTTTGAGCCTGAGGCCACACTTAACAGAGAGGTAGCTGCTTTCTGTGGGAGTGCGTCTCACTGCCCAGCAGAATGGAGCCTTTCTTCGTGTCTCCTTGAACTAACTCTACTGCAAATATGTGTGTGACTCATTCTGCCTATTTCTTACATGCATGTGGTGTTACACGTCTGTGCATTGTTCCTGTATTCTGAGTAAGTATGTCCCAATTATCAGGTTTTCCAGTGAGGGAGTCAGTGCATGTGTGCAGATATCTATGTGCAATTATTCTGACAGTAAGGGCAATTGCCCCTCATCACCCATAACAAAGAGAATATTGATATTAAGTGGCTTAACTGTGCCACCCAAAGAGAGAGGAGGGGGATGGCAATCAGCTTTCCATGGAGGACAACTAGAGTGTGGCATTTTGTAGTCAGTTGTGATGGTAGAGCAGGGGAAAGGAAGCAGAAAAGCCTGCATGCATGGCCTGAGGGTGGAGGCAGACTGCTAGTAAAACACGGAAAGATGTGGGAGATGATGAGGATGGGCAGAGGAGTGTAAGGAATGTAGTGGATGAGCTGCCTGCAATGTCTGTCTTGTTCCTCGCTTGTTTGTTTCTTTCCTTTCCTCCTTTCCTCACTGTATAGTGGACAGTAGAAACCCACATTTCACCTATTCTCAACATACAAGAAGTCATCATCAGTATAGACACTCATACAGAGCTTCAAGACATGCTATATAATAATAATAATAATAATAATATAAAAGTGTAGATGTAGAGTATGTTAAAATGGCAAGACCAATTTTGTAGTTTTGAACAGTATGCACTTCATACAAAGTTGTCGCCACAGCAGCAGCTGAATAAAGACCTTGTTAAAGCTGGACTCAGTAAAAATGTGTTTGTGCTGTTGTTGACACTATTGTCTTTAAGTGCAAGTGGATGTTCCTCTGTTAGAAAACTCTGTTAGAAAACTTACTTAGTGAAACGTTGAAACTAAAACACTGTGAGAAATGAAACTAAACCTGCGTGATACAGGACACATAATCTATAGTTATCATGTAAACCACATGCTACCAAAACACCATCCATCATGCAATGCTCCAACTTGACATCTCCCCCACATAGCTTTAAAATGGTATGAATGGTGGTTTGACCTCAGCTATTTGGCAACTACATTTGTGAGAACTATTTCAGAGAAATGTTTCAATAAGTGCTCTTATTGCAGTATGAGTGCTGTTAATGGAACTGGGAAACCCTGTGCATCCTGAATTGTGCCATTCGAATGGTGGGAATGGTGTGGGCCTTGCCATAGACAAATGCCTCTAACTGATAATATAGTATTAAAATATTAGCAGTTTAACAGGCAATGCTGGATGAAAATCAAACTAAAAATCTAATCAGAGGTGTATTTGTGTGTGTGTGTTTTGGAGCAGTGTGGCATGAGAAGCAGGGTGGGTTTTTTGACTCAGAAGAAAATAAGAAAAAAAGAAAGCCCCTAACTGGTCCACCTCTTGTTCAATAGAAGGATTAAGTTTCTTTCTCTTTACTCCCTCTCTCCAAAGAAACCCAGGGGGAGGGAAGGAGAAAGAAAAAAAACTTTAAGTAAAAAAATCAACAAAGAAAAACCAAAAGAAAGACGGACGGAGAGAAAGAGGCACAAGATTAACAGTCACGTAATGCAAGCAGTTACGCTTTTGTCAAACGTGACAGATGCCAATAACTGCTGTAAAGCTGGTGGCAAAAAGAGAAAGCAGTGGCAACGTAAAAGCCGTAGAGGTGTTTTACACCAGTTTGCAAAGTGCTTCCTTCCCAAGTGTCCAGTTTAATCAGTGTGTTTGGGTAAAAACTGTTAATTAAATAAGGTGGCAATACAACGCAGCACTCACATTCTATTAGTGATGAAGAATAAATTAATCGACGCTCTCCACGGTCCCATGTCATATAATTTTCCTTCACATTAATAAAAATACTTGGCAACTGCGCAGAAGTCGTACTATAAAATGAGATGGTAAGTTTCAATTTTCATGTGTCTTAATTCCACGGTTTGCAACCAGAGACTTTTAATTAAGCCGGCAGTTTCTCCCAGAATGCTATCAAAATTGGTCCCAACCATAAACTATGCTGATGCCAGTACAAACACCCTAAGACTCTAATAGCTCTAACAAATTATTTAGCTAATTACATATTTTATTACTCAGCTCCTCCTTTTTTCCCCATTTTCCTTTCCCTTGCTCCCTGCCCTACTTCGTACTTGCTTGCCACTCTTTGAGGCAACGAGAAGGTGGGGTTGCACTGATCTGATTCCCATTCAAAACAAGAAAACATATTTGGTTTTTTGGACATCTGTCAAGTGTAGGAGGAGAAGGGAGGAGGAGATGGAGGGAGAAAGAAAAAAGTATGAATGAAGAAAAGAGTGGCGGTTTCCCGGTGGATTAGTGAGTCAAATGGATTGGAAGGAGAATTAAAAGTGTGAGAACCTGAGACAAACACACATACACACACTTCCTGAAGCTGTCACCAGTTTTATTGTTGTGGTCAGATCAAGGTGACGGGCTGTTGGATCTAAGGCTTGGAAGAAAGAGCTCCTGAGCTGGCTGCAATGTCTGCTACAAAAAGATGCTTTGGTGTGAAAATATCAAGAGCAACATCTCATCCATTTTTGAATTTTCACAAGATGCTGTGTATTCCCTCAACAAGGCTTAGCAATGATTTTAATTTACCTTATTTTGTTGTGTTGTGACTACCAAGTGCTGTCAAGTGCTTTCAGCCTTAATCATGTCAAAACTACGCCAATAGCAATGATGCCACATTAATGCAAACTGACTCTTATTTATCAAGTAACATATGAAAAACCTTTATCCCCTGAACCTACACATCAATAATGCATACAAGTTTACGCTTTAATAGACTGGTAAATCCAAAGTGCAATTTCTTGCACCTCTTCCTGAGAGATGAGGAGGAATTTAGATGAGAGAAATCTGGCTTTTCCCTCTAAACCTTGCTGAAGTCCATCTGGACACATCATCCCTCGCAGGCTCTCTTTTCCTGCCTCTCGTGCCATCCCTGTCTCACACCGCAACTCACTCACACAAATCAGGCGGTCAGGCCCTGCAGCACAAATGCTGTCAGACCACATCAGCTCTACCTCCATTAGCTAGTGCCAGTATAAAATCCCTGAAACATCCCCTTCTCCCTGAACTACTACAACTAAATCCTCCATTTCTTTCCATCTCTCTGCTGTCTTTCTGCAGAAAAAATAATATTCCCATGCATTTCATCTGCCACTCAACCCTTCCATTTCTGCTTCTCATACTCAAACTATTAACTACAATCTCCCTCATAGCATCCATGCATTAGAGACAATTACATTCTCTCTCTATAGTGTAAGATAAGTGCCACGTTTTAGTTCACAATCACAGAGCAATTACATGATTTCTCCATCTTCCTCTGTTTGCTCCAGCTCCCCTATTTCCTGTGATATCCTCTAAGCACATGCTGCTCTCTTACTGCTGCTTCTCTATTAGTGGATAGATTTAATCTCAAGCTGCATTTTCTAGTTTCTCGCTCCATATTGCACACATGATAAATGTGTTCCTAGATAAAATCACGCCACAAAACACTCTCTCTGTCTCTGGCTGCGTGCCTGCCTCCTCTCTCCTCTCACGCTCGTGAGAGAGACAGGCGTTGGCCATGAATA
This sequence comes from Ctenopoma kingsleyae, assembly GCA_032353495.1. Lineage (NCBI taxonomy): Eukaryota > Metazoa > Chordata > Actinopteri > Anabantiformes > Anabantidae > Ctenopoma > Ctenopoma kingsleyae. The sequence goes on along the minus strand of JAUBNQ010000017.1, from coordinate 3,614,046 downwards.
GATGAACTGAACAGACTGCGATGCTCTCCTCTGTAATCTCTGAAAAGACAGTGAAGAAAGGGGCACCCTTCTCTCACACTCTGTCCCTCTTTCACTCATTTGTTTCGTTTATCCGTGTCCATCCATCGTTCAGTCAGCAGGACTGGACAAAGCCGTTAATGGCATTCCCCTTCACGTTCACTTCCCCTCCTCCTCTCCTCCTATCTTCTTTATCCTGCAATCATCTTTTATTTTCCTTGCCTCCCATTTACTCCTGCAATTACGCTGACAAGCAATTGTCTGCCTCCTCCCCATTTTTTACTCTTCCAACATCAGAATTCATTGACTTCCTCTACTCTTCTATCCTGTCATTTCATGTTTGAAATTTGTGAAACATACTTTACAGCATCAACATACTCACTCCAGTGTTTTCTTTTGCAGTGCACCCTTCTCACTACTGTCCTCATCCCCTGATTCTTTTAATGATCAGAGTTCTTTTTATCTCATTATCTTTACATTCTTTTAAAAATCTTAAGAAATCTTAAATACATACTTTTTTTAAACTTTCATCCTCCATATGTGGCATTACTGATTTATTTTTGTGGGCTGCCTCTTTATATTATTTTTCTTTCTCATACAGACATGCAACATTCAAATGGTCATGGTTTACTCTCACATGCTCAGGGTTTCCCACAAGATTTAAGTCTGGAAATATTCATTGTTAGAAAGAAATGTTAAAACCTGGAGACATATGTGTGTGTGATGATCTGCCGCTTCTTTAAACTCCTGAACTTCACTTATAACAACATCTCAGCACTGTGGATATTAAATCAGATATTATTATATGAAAGAATGAAGCACTGTTGCCTCCAATGTGCCCACTGATTTTTGTGAATAGTTTTAGCTTGGTTCATGATCTCTGAGTCACCACCCACATCTCACATTGTCCCAACAATCCAAACTGGCATCAGTGGGGTACAAAAAAAGAATACCAGATTGGTTTCCTTTGACCAAAAGATTAAAGACTGACAGGCAGGATTAAGAAGGGGGACATCTTGCAACACAGCTAGCTAGCTACATTCATGTAAAACTGCAAAGAAACAAAACAATGACAAGCACATGAGATCAACAAGTTGTTGTAAGGTGACCTCACAAAAAAATATTTCATAAATCTACTAATTTCTTTGAGCAAAGTTAAAATTTAAGATGTATTATTCTGATAGCAAGCGCAGACTTCAAGACTCAACAATTAAACAAGACACTCTTTTTCCCAACCAGAAATAACCAACATGACCACAATTCTGAATCAACAAAATGAAACAGTCAGTTCAGACAGTCATCTATAATAAAGTTTGAAATAATTCAAATTGTGTCCAGGTGAGCTATGTCTGCCTTGTCCACACATACACAAACCAAAGACTATGGATTGACTTTCTAGGCAGTTATATGTCTGCGCTTCAAATCATACGTTATAAACCAGTGAAGCAGGAATCATTGCTGATAGCTGGTTCCGTTATTAATCCAGTTTCAAGTTGGTAGAATAATGGTACCTAATAAATAAACAAATAAATAAACAAATAGCAGTTTGTATTGGTGTGGGTGCAGATTCGTTAGGTTATTTAAAAACACCATGTTTCTCCATGATTACAGAGCTCTGACTGTCAATTTTACAGACTGCATTATGATGACTCTTTCAATTTCCTAAAACAAATAGCACTTGAGAACTACCGTATGTGTATGTTTCAAACAAATTACTTTGCTAATAATCTGAATCACAGATTTCCTCTCTTTCCCTTTTATTAGCAGTCATGCCCCTCCTCCTCCTCCCCCTCGTCCTCTCCTTGGTTTAGTCCAGAACAGGCACTCATCATCCAATTTCCCTACCATGCCTGTCTGTCTCCCTCCATTCCTGCCCTTCCTTCTCTGCTTATTTAACTACCATGGCAACAGGTGATGTGGAGGCTCTCACAGGACCACGTCTCATACACATGCACATGAAAAACAAGAGAGCACACAGAGGAAGTGTGAAAGTGAGAAGAAAAGAAACTGAGAGGCGTAAGAGAGACGGTCAGATCAAACGATAGAGATGTAGATGGGAAGCCAAGAATGTGACAATGCTGAATCAGACAGCACCCACACACGTCCAAACACCGTGTAAGCCGCCTGTGCATATCCATCTGCTTACCACTTACATATGACAACACACTGTTACATACAAAAATCCAGTCAGTTGGTGTTACTAGCACTTCAGGATTCAAAAATAAAAATAAGTGAAAAATTTTACACTGAAAGGTGCAACCAGTAGATGTGAAACTGCAAAATGCATCAGTGGAAACATGCATTATTTTATAAATGTATTCATACGCAAGTTTCCAAGTAAATATCCTTCCTCAGATTGCAATTAGACCACACACACACGTCTACTTTATTACTGAGGCAAATCAAAACATCAGCATTTTAATTTTTTTTTTATTATCATGCTGTGTCATGTATAGTGCATCTACTGCGTTTAGAACTGTAAAACATATAGGGGGAAAAAACTACATATTACTTATTTCCTTTGTCATTAAAATTATTTAAAAGAATACAGTATCTGTCTGCAAGTAAAAATACATAATCTTACAATTCTTGTTTGGTGTTCTTGAAAATTCATGCATTAATATGGGAGCTATTTTGGGTTTGAGTTGAAAGCTGCATGTGGTTTGATAAGTGCACAATTAGTAGCACTAAAGCCCTTAATTCCGACCCAGGTCCTGACCTGTAGTATTCTGGAAATGTTAGAGGTGCCTTGTGTTGAGCGACTTTGCGTGAGAAGGGGATCAGTTATGTGTGTGTGTACATTAGTGTGAATTTAGGTTCAGGTTAAACATCTCACTCTCCCCTAGAAACATACAATACATACATGGTTTCCAGGCTGGGTCATGGGTTCAGCTTAAGACCTTAAGACATGGATAATAGTATATTGATGTGATCTACACCAAATGAATGAGTAGATCACAGTACAGAATAAACAGGACCTAAACTGTGCAACGCATAGATACAGGGAGGGGTGCATGGAGGTACACAAAGCAGGCCAGGTGATATATAAATAGAAGAGCTGTGCCACTGAGAATCCAGAATTCAGATGGGTTTGCTTTACTTCTCTACTTAGACTTTACACAAACATCTGACACGAGAAACAACAGAAGGGTAAAACAAACACAAAAAGAAAGAAGAATGGACCTCCACTGTAAGAATTAAGAATGGATGCAGAACCAATGCTGACCAAAGTTCTTCACAAACAGTGCTCAAATGATTTGTCAATTAACTAATCAGTTGATCGACACAAAATATTAACACTTACATCCATAATCATCCTTTAGGTCATTTACCATTTATTTGCAAAAGCTGTACCTAATACCTAATTCCCCTTTGTCAGTGGGAAGATTTGATGCTTTTTTTCTTGTCTTTTGTTTTTAACCTTTGTTCAAACAACACATTTCAATATGTCCCTATAGGGTTTTAGAAAACAAGAGGGGCAACATGTAATTTTACTATAAGACTTACAAACTAATATGCTAATTGTTTGTTTCAATTAATTAACATAATTAAAGATGTTTTTTTTTAGAGATAAAGGAACAGGTTAAAAAGGATGGTACAGTGCACGTATTTCTATACATTTTGTCACCTGATGTAGTTGCTTTAGAAGCTTTATGACAATACACCTCCGCATCATACTTTCACAGAAACCTGTAGCATTGTATTTCCTGTATTTTAGCAATGGAGAATTTCTCCAGCCTTTCCTCAAATCTCTCTTTGCGAGACATTGTGAAGCTGGATAAACAGTGGTGGCAGCTATGCTGATGGAAACAGTCTGCCAAAAAGCAGCACCAGGCAGTGCCTTTGTTCTGCGCATAAATAAATGATTGCTTCATTTGGGCTGGCAGCTTCAATAGACTCTGTTAGAGTGAGCAGGATAATCGAGAGTTCAACTGAAATAAACAGGAAACCTTTACACTGAATGAGGACCTGTCTGTCTCTGCCAGACTGAATAGAGTAATCAGCCTCTTCAGATGCGCTCAGCACCATGAACACGCACACACAGCGTGACACACTGACACAATCAAACAGTCACACACCTCTATAAAACCCCATTTTCTCTTTGGTATTCACACACACAAAGACAGAACACAACAGACCACATTTAAGCACAACAAGCCTTGAACTCTCCACATTTGGCACACATATATTCTCTCTGTTGTGGGGACCTGGTGGCCCCAGTGTGGCCTGTCTTAAACAGATGAGTCTTATTTTGAAGGACAGGACCCCATGCTGACAGAAGCACAAACACCGGAGACAGTATGTGACTAAAGACTTTACACAACCTGTCACTCTGTCAGTATTTCCCTGTGTTTAGTCTCGGACATATCCCCGTTCTGCTCTACTGCCACACACATCTTTATACCCCTTTTGGGGCTTTAAAAAACTGGCCCCTAGGGTAGAGCAAGTCCAAAAATATGTGCAGACAAGTCAAAAATGATCTCGCCGACGTGCTACGAGTTACAAAGCAGGATCGTGGAAATTCTGTGGTAGCAGTAGAGACAGCAGCCGTACATCCAACAAGTGAACACTGTGTGTGTCTACATATACCAGAGAATCATATAGGTGTACAAAAATGACCAAAAACTGGATTTTGTATAATATGGGCTCTTTAAAGATACTCTATACTTTGCTTTTTTTCCTCTTCTGTTATTTTTTGTGAGTCCTACAGATGAATTCATCTACCTCCACAAGTCATAAAAATCAGCCAAAGAATTCTCTAAGTTTCACATAATAACAGATTAAATGGTAATGGTAAAAAAAACACTTTAATGCTATTTTATGTTGTATGAGTCATAGTATATTTTAAAATTCTGTTTCTTAAATGGCTGGAACATGAGTGGTCATGTGGAATAAGAAAAGCTCTTAAGCATCTTTTCACTGTAATTGCAGTAATTAACTTTGCAACTGCCTGCCTGTCCGTTCATCATATTCCATTATACCGGTGTCGTTTGAACCATGGCTTTAGGGTTCACAACAGGCCACATGATGTGTCTTAATAAAAGCAGAGCAAGTATGACAAAGAAAATCATTATTATGAAAGCCTTAGAAGGAAATAGGAAAGAACTGTGCTAATAGTGAAAACCTGAAGAGAGAAGGCACTACTGCAGTTCGGTAAAATTGACTTTCAACCTTTAATAATTTCAGTGGCTCATCATATTTATAGCAGCATCACATTACGGTCAAATGGTTACTTGAGCATGTAACCAGAACCCTGCTGAATGAAGGGAGAATCCTGATTACGTTTACATGCACTTAAGCACTGAGTTTCCAGTATTAACCTAATTTCTTAAATGTATGTCATGAACAAACCTGGTTCCATGGCTCAAAGTAAGCAATGAAAAGAAACACAGTGAATATATGCTTTCTATTGGAGGAACCTTATTTCTTGGCCATGCTTTCTTGCTGAGCTGCCTGCCTAAATGCTGCATTAGCAAAAGAAAGGCAAAGGAAACTCCTTAGGCTGCTGCAGCTTCTTGTATCACATATTTTTAAACTGTCAGCAGTACTTAAAAAGGAGGCAGTCAGAAAGGAAGAAATGTGATTACTTATTAGATGCATGGAAAGGTGGGTTTGTGATAATCAAGTCTTTGTAATTTAGAGAAAAGCACTCACAAATTTCCCTTCAAATCTTAATTTCTCTAAATCACCTGATGTTTCAGTGTGCATGTAAATGTAGTGACTGACAGCTCTAAATTAATTCACTCACGCCGGGGTTGCTGTCTATTTGCTTTACAAACAGCTTCCTCCATTGTGGTCCAAATGAGCCTCACTCTGAACTATTAGACCAGCTCTCTAATCTCTTTCAGCCTGGGATTTCTATACAAAGATTATATAGAAATTCTCCAGTCACTTTTTTTGGATATTGCAAGCTTCACAAACTGTATTCTTTGGTTAGTAAGAAAAAAATATGTCAGGGAATTAATTCCTATTAATAAATAGGAAAATGAAAAATGTAGACCTTTAACAGATCAGCAATCATGTAAAACCAGTCTCTCTTGATGCTTATTGTTATTATATCATTACATGTATTTCAATGGATGAATAAAATGTTTCTAGTCTCATTTAGTAAGGAGATATTCACTTGGGGATCTTAGACTCTTAATGGCAGAGAATACCCTCTATTTTACCCAAATTACACAAAAATGAAACTCCAGTGCAGAAAGCCAAATAACTACTGATTAACTCAAGGGGAAAGTCCCTGGCCAAGCAGACATCTGGAGGCCTCAGGCAGGGCAACTATCGCATGATGCATGCCTGTTAATTTATTTATATATTTAACAAAGGACAATAATAGACATAATGAGCTATTCTGTGTTTCATAACTGCCTTGTTTTTTTATTTTAAGGCACGGTTCCCCCCACAGAAACATCCCCTCTCTCCTGGCGTCTTTCTTCACCTGCACCAGATTATTTAAACACAATTAACATGACCTTTATAAATTAAGAAGTTATCACCTGTCAAGTGTTTTAAAGCTGAAACATTGTGTTGTGTCAGAATAACAGACACACAGTCTCATTGATGTCATTTGTCTGAATCTCCAAGTCTAACATGCATAGAGCTCAAATAATGTTACGACCTACAGCACATCCCCTGGGAACCATAACATGCTGCGGCAGATGGACAGCACAGGGCATATCCATATGTGAATGTAGAAAGAAAAACATGCATAAATTCCCCAAATAAAAATGTATTACCATTAAACACAATCCCATTTTAAAATCCATTTCCCTTCACTTCCGCTTCCCCCTCTTAAGTTTCAGTCTGTCTCACCCTCTTCACTCAGGTTTAATTAGCTATTGTGGCAGATGGGGTAGCGGTTGGTCTGTGGGAATCAATGTCTTCATTGTAGAACTGAGAGAGAGATTAGCAGCTAGTTAGCACCAGTGAGAGATGACAGCTGGCACTGTTAACCTCTCCTGCCTCTCCTACACACACACACACAGACTCATATAATACACTAGTGTATGGTTATAGTCCTTATCCAGTCTCAACAATTACACCCAAGAAAAACAATTCTCTGTACCTTGAGTCACTCAAACATAATAAACGTGGTCTAGTATGTTAATCATGCACACACATTCAGGGATAATCCATTTTTGGCTTAGCTTGACATCCAAAAGCAAAATAGAGAATAGTTAATATTTCCAGTGCCAGTCAAAACTGAGGACTAGCCGAGGGCACACCACCACACGGTTATAAACAGAGCAGCTTGTTTGTGTTTTTCAATACAGGGTGTGTGTGTATGCCTCAACTACACCTTGAAGAGAAGTCAGCAATATGACAGCTCAGGAGAATGATATCAACTTTGAAAGAAAGCCAAGACACGAAAGCTTTGCCACTGAGACGGAGCAAACACTCATCAAGTGATATGACTCAAAAAGTGACTGCAACAGCTGCTGACAATGGCTCCAGTTTCGTTAAGGCATCTGAAACACTTCACGCTGATTTGGCAGCAGTTGTTTATTTTATATTTTGTTACGACAAGTGAAATTCCCCAACCACCAGACAAACTGATGTTTCTAAATCACTCGTGATCCCGACTGTCATTTGGTAAAAAATGTCTGTACTTAAAAACTGTCCTCGCTCAAACCACAACTGCCTCCAGAC
>JAUBNQ010000017.1:3541446-3553638 GCA_032353495.1 Ctenopoma kingsleyae | reverse complement strand
GAAATAACGATTTGAGACGAGAAGGGAAACAGGGGAATGTGTAGCAGCACATTACAGCAAGTCAAGAAAGCATCAGGAAATTAGTTCCAGAAACAAATCCTGCATGAATAAAACCAACACATTTCATCTGAATGAATGAAAATGGTACGCTAAGATGACATGACATGGGATTTGTGATATCAACATTTCAACATACAGGCTCTGCCATGGTAAAGTAAGCAGACACCAGAGAAGTGAGAGAGAGAGAGAGACTGGCAGACAGACGGTCGTCCCTTATGGGCGAATTCAAAGCTTCCAGATTGAGTGTTTATGTCACACATGCACCCTTTCATATCACACGCGCAAACAGTGTGTCTGCCAGTATCTTTAGGCAGTGGGACTCAGCCCAACACTCTGGCAAACACAGGGCCTGTGTGTGTGTGTGTGTGATACAGTGGGAACACCATTTACTAATTGATAAGAGACACACTGTTGTTTCAAAAGGCGCTGGCGGGTGATGACATGGCAGTAAGGGAGCACTAGGCTCCAGGATGTGCCTATTTGTTTGTGTGTTGAGGACTATGAGCTTTCAAGAATCATCAGTACAGAGTGATGGGTCTGTGTGTGCGTGTGTGTGTGTGTGTGTGAACGTATTTCTGTGAATGTACTGCATAGGAAGCTATTTTTTGTGTGAGTGTGCAGGGTTTTTTTTTTTTTTTTAAATCGTTTGTTCAGGGCTGTATGTTTTCACATAAGTAAGCATATGTAAAGAGATTAACTGGCAACCCACTTCAGTACAGTGGCAAGAGGATCAGAAAGGCTCCAATTCAAACTGAATCAAATGAAAACCCTGACAAATCACCGTGGCGTGGCACCAAGGATGAACTGTTTGAACAACAACCAAAATGCTTGTATTCACTGTTTTCATGTCTGGGAGCCAACGTGTTTTCCGTCCACAGTAAAATAGGATTAATAAGCCCCTAGACACCTAGACACAAGCTAAATCCTCCTGCAAATCACAGCACTTCTCAGTAGAGAGAGGGAGGGAGGGAGCTAAAGAGAGAGACCCAGGGGTGGAGAGAGAAAGAGGAAAGGGAGGAGGAATAAAGACTGAAAGAATAAAAGAAGAGGAAGTACACGTAACGAACACTGGACAGAGAATTAGAAAAGAGAGGTAAGAAAGTAAGAGGTGAATAAGTTAATAACTGGTGAAGAAAATAAAAAAAGAGCGCTCGAAGGAGAGGGACGTGAGAGAAAGAATAAGACAGAGAGAGAGAGAGATTAAGTGAATGGTTTAAAAAAAAAAAAAGAGGAGAAAGCTAAAGTGGGAGAGAAAAAAGATAGATGTGGCAAAAGGGAGAGACAGATTAAGTGAGCGGGAATGAGAGATCTCTCTACCTTAAAAGCCAGTGAAATATGTGAGGCATGTGGCCTATAAAGCGGTTAACATATGCACATTGTCAATAGCAGCATCTGGCACCGGCAGCTTTTATAGGAGCGTGGAGACTCTGCTACACGCCTCTAGATGGCAATACATTCAAACACTTTATCACAGAAACACACCACGTTAACTGCCTCCTCGCTGCAGCACACACACATTAGTCTTACTACAGCTGTGAGGACACTCGTTGGCATAATGCAGCATCTAGCCCCTTACCCTCACCCTAACCATCACAGCTAGGTGCCTAAATCTGATCCTTACACTAATGTAAACCTAATTCTAACCTCTACCCCCAAAGCAAGTCTTAACCCTCAAACAGCCATTTAAAGTTAGGAGGAGTAGACTAAATGTTTTCATAATGCCTCAGTGTCCTCACAACTATGGTGCTAAACTAAAATGTATCCATACAACCTTAGAAAGACGTGTGCGCACACAACAGTTCGACACTATTAAATTCATCACCTCAGCCTGCTAACTGCACACACCCACAAACACACAGACGGGCAGTAATCAAACGGCGTCACTGAAATACACCACCGTTACATTACATTAACAGCTCCCTCAATAACTATTTCTCACTCATGCATACACATGTGCAGACACACACATGCACACACAAAACAAACACTTTCACTGACTTCTTATAATGCTCATACTGTAGAATATAGCATGTAGGCAAACACAACCGCAGGTGGAAACTACCAGACAAATAATGTCAATAACAGAGTTAAGGTAAATGTAATGGCTCCTAATGTTTGTGAAGATAAACTGAAGCATAGAAAATAGTGAAGACCACACAGCTGGAATTGTCTTTTCCAACCCAGGATTCTCACTCTGTGCTTTTGCAAAATTATAGCTATTTTGAAACCTATAAAAGACCAAAAGACATGACATGAACATGTAGAATGTAAGAAATGAAAAGAAAACGCTCCTTGTCAAGTTAAATTCAACGTGCATGAACATGTGCATGTATGTGTGGATGATCAAAGTCACTAGTTAATCATGCCAAATGCACAAGAACAGAGGGAGAGAGAGGTGGGAGGTGGGAGGTGGTGGTGGGGGGGGCACGAGAGATTTGCACAGATGTAAAGGAGATAAAGTGTAAACAAGACAGGGGGAGAGAAAAGGAGACAATGATAGCAAAAGAAGAGAAGAGACAGGACGAGGACTTGCTAATTTATACATTAAAGAGCTCTCAGATCTTACATGGTTCAACACAATTTAGCAGTGAGGGCAAAGAAGCAATCTATTCAATCTTTTATTTCCTCGTTCTGTCTTCTCTTTGGTGTGTGAGCTGAGCTAGAGTCCGGACAGTGTGTGTTTTTGCATGTGTAGCCTACAGTGTACAAAACAGGGTCTGTGTGCATGTGCGCTCCTTGAACCTTGTGCACATATCAATATCGTATCGGTACTGATTTTCATGTGAGTGCATTTGCTTGTATCCTAACAAGCTCTGATCTGCATGCATCTTGTTTTGTACCCATGTGTCCCTGGAAGTGTGTGTGTGTGTGTGTAACTGCACATCTGTGTGTGTGATATTCAGGTGGAGAGGCATGGTGCAGCCGGGGGGACAGCGTGTGATACTAATTAAGAATAACCATGTGTATTTGTCAAAAGAATTATGCTGATTATTTCACAAAGGCCCCAGCACCGGGCCTCGTAGAGAGACAGAGACAGAGAGATGGACCAGTATTAGCATATGGCTACACACATGCATGCACGTACACATACACTCTCTTTGTCTATCACTCACACACACAGACGTAGAACTAGAAGTAAAGAGAGTGTGTAAGAACATACATAAAAGAAGCATGTCTAATGGTAGGTGAATGGGGCCCAACCGGTCTGCCTTAGGGGTGCTGCTCTCTGCAGGCCTCTCTGCTCTCTCTTATTAAGTCCTGGAAAGATAATAAAGCGCCATGCTGTTCCACCTTTTCTTATGTGTCTAAAGTTCTTTTAGCGTGTGGTAAAACACAGAACAATCAGATATGATTCAATTCAATTTCACTCGATTCAGCTCAGTTCAATTCATTTCTTCAGTCCAGTCTATTAGTACAAGCTGTGCCCTGACCGGGCCTGTGAGAGCAGTAATTGTTTTCAGAGGTTTCTGAGGTGAGCCAGTGCACCCCACACTGCACTCTCGCACCCCATGCCAAGCTCTCAAGCCAAGTTTGTGTGTGTGTGCGTTTTTCTGTGTACATGGCTAATTCAATGCTGCTGGCACATTTGCCTTGTGTCTGTTTGCAAATGCCCTGCATGGGTGTCCCTGCTAGTCAGTGTGCGTTAGACAAACTCTGACACATAGGCTACAGCCGCTTGTGCGACGCGCGCGCGCACACAGAAACACAGAAACGCATCCACAGACACACACAGCGCCATTAGGCATGTGCTTTGTCTGTGGCCAGCACAGACGTAGAGAGGGACTGCAGGGGTCTGGAACAGGCATGCCCACTTCACACCGACAGCCATGATTGGCTTTGGCAGTTCTAGACCCCAGGAACAGCATATTTGGTGTGTGTGTGTGTGTGTGTGTGTTTGTGTGTCTGTGGGATGTGGCCAAAGACCAGTGGACATATTCTGGCAAGTGAGGGACCGTACGCTTCCGCCGATCCACAGATATCTCCTGAAATTGAAAAGAGCAACAACGTGTTTGACTGCACGCAGTTTTTCTTAACTTTATTTCATTATGAAGGACAACTGAACACAAACACAAACATTATTTAGCAGGGCTCCTGGTTTTAATTACATCCTCTTTTCCTGTCTTTGAATAAGTGACGATGGTGAATAAAACTGACGTAAACTGAAACTCAATTGGAGTTCATTTGGTGGAATTCTGTTTTCTAAACCTTAATACACAAATTGGACAAAATAAATCAAAGTATTGTTACCCATAACTTTTTGGGGCTTAAGTGTTTTCTTCAAGCCAAATAGAAACAGGAAAAACTCTGTATTCATGTTCAGCGTGTGAGACTGCATCAGGTTGAGAGGCTGACAGGAACGCCTGCTTGAGACTGTGGTCACAAGTACTGCCCACTTCCTAAACAAACCCTTAAGGATTGAGATGTTTTCTCTCTCTCTCTCTCTCACACACACAGACACACACTCTAAAACTGAATGGACTCAGTCATTACAAACATACTGTCTATTTCCCTCTCTCTCTCTCTCTCTCTCTCTCATCCACACTCACACACCCTCCACATTCCTCTAAAGTGATGACCATCATATCGTGGTTGCAGCACTCAACAGCCATTAAGACAAGTGGAGAGCACTACACTGGATGGTGTAGCCTCTTCACAGACAGACACACAATAACACAAAACCTGTCATTACTGAGCAAAAAAGAGCGAGAGTGAGAGAAAGCGAGAGTGAGAGAGCACAAAAAGACGTGCAGAGAGGACGTAGGAGAACAGAAAGTCGCTTGAGAAAAAAATCACTTGATACAGTGAGAGGAAGAGGATGTAGGGGGGCAAAGATGGTGGATGAGAGTAACATAAAAACTGTAATTTGTGACAGAGGTAGAGAAACCCCAGATGGAAATGTAGTGATGGAGGAAGGACTGAGCAGGAGCTGTGGAAGAGATGAAGAGACAGCGAGAAAGATTGCAGCGGGGAGAAGAGGGAGTGTTGCAGCCTGATTATTTGGCTGTTTATGCAGAATGCTGAGAGCCCTCCAATCAGAGCTGGAGACCTCTAACTAAGGGGTCTGATAGGCCGAGGGGCCTAATGAACTCTGCATCTGAGGCTCCTAGTGCTCTCTTCTAATCCTTCCTTCCTCTCTTCACCTGTCTCCTCCTCCCCCTCTCAACCCCCTCATCCCTCTCTCCTCACCCTCAGCTCTGCAGTTCTGTCTTCCCTCCACTCATTTGTCTCCCTCATTTGTTAAAGGGTGTCACTAAGAGCAAGGGCAAAATCTTCTCATCCCCGTTCCCCTGCCCACCCTCCATCCTCAATCCCCACTCTTCTGTGGTTAAGCTGTGCAAAGACAACAGCTAAGCATAAAGTAAGAGGTTTAAAAGCAACAAGTGATGTAGTAAAGCTGTTTATCTTTTTATTATATTTAAATGCTTTATTCTTACGTTCTGAAAAATTTAAATCCCATTTACAATACATACACAAACCTACAGGTATTTTGCTATTCTGTATGTGGAAACTATATGAGAGCACTAAATGAACTGCAAGGTGATGACACATGCAAACACAGTACAAACAAATAAGAGTAAATAATAAAAAACAACTTTCCCAACCAAGAAAAAATGGAGAAATTTGGCCAAAGTATAAAAGCAACAAGCAAGTACAGAAATGCTGCAAGTCAACACAGCAGAACATTAAAAATGATGAATAAACTGTTAGTAACTTGTCAGCGATGCTGGAAAACGAGCTAACAATGCTAAGAATTGTGATATTATTGGAGAAATGGCTTCACACTCTCACCTTAGTCTTTCACTGACTGCTTCATCAATAGTTTGACATTTTATGACGCTATTTTTGCTGAGAGCCTGGCTGACACTGTGGAGGGGGGTGTTCACAGGCTATGCCCCCTGAAATGAGTTACTGTGCCCCCTCACCCATAGGCCAAGCACTTAGTGCTGAACTTTGCATTTTATTAATTACTTTGGAGAAAAGAAAATCCAATCACAGGCAATTACATTCAGCCAAGTCTGTTGCATAACTCACACCACAAGTGCAAAAACAGTACATTTTGCACTGAGGTCTACGTATGGATTAAACAGAGCGTTTATAATGTGTTAATTAATGGGTGTTGGAGCTGTTTGTAAGTGGGTTTTGTTACTTTTGGTCAGAAACAGACCAGCTGCTCTCATGCTTCCAGTCTTCATGCAAAGTTAACGAGCTGCTGCCTCTAGCTTAATATTTATTTCCATAAGTTGTTCTCTTCTTGTAGACGAGTCTGGCATGTACAGAGGTTTTCAGCCCTGCACACGTGCAGGTAAAACTGTATCCTGTTTGATCAGACTCATGTTCCAGTCTGAAATAACCAAATAATAAAACCATGCATCTGCATTCAGGCCGTGTGTTCACGCCACGTGTTCAACACTGTTATTGTCCCTATCTAATCATTCAACACACCTACAGACCATTCATGTCCAACTACATACCGCGTATTCTGATAACATGTCCATACTCAACTGCGCATGTGTATATATGCGCATTTGGACTGTGTGGGTCACACCCCCCCCACATGCACATTCTGAACCTCATGTCGTTGGCCGGCTGGCCCTCTCCTGCACTCTCTGACGGGCTCTTAATGGTAAACTAACAGATTGTAAACATGCTGCTAGCTTTCTCTCGCTCTCTTTCCCCACTCTCTATATTAATCACTCTCTCTCTCTTTCTGTCCATCTCCTTCCCTCTCTCTCTGTTACTCTTCTTTCCTCACTTCCCTCAGCTCTTTCACTTTCCTTCTTAGCTCTGTTCACTTCATCCTTCCTCCTCTAGCTCCATCCCTTCTTTCCTTTTACTCTATTTCTCCCTCTCTCTCTCTCTCTTTTGCTTTTCCTGGGGTATTTTTTAAACAATGTGTCCTTCATGTACGGTTGGTTACGGGGCGTACAGAAGGACATCATTAGCGCTGGTGGTTAAGCTGTAATTTACACCATTACCGAGGTAGGGGCCATTTTTATTGCCTAGTAAATTTCAGCTCTGAAATATTTAGACCATATGGCTCAATTTGTGTAATAACCTTAATTTCCAAGCACCCTTCAGCTCCCTTCAGCGCCGGCTGTTGTTGGCGGATGGCAGAGTGGTGCGTGTACACGTTTGCTCGTGTGTGCACAGTCTGGGTTTGAAACACACACACACACTCATACACACACACACACGTACACAGAAACATGGACATGGCAAAATTGTTAACGCACACGCTACACATAACCTCTTACATTCACATTACACACTCTCTTCCTCACAGATTCTTTCATTCACACACAGAGAAATACACACACACACACACACGCGCACACACACACACACACACACACAAGAATGTATGCATGGCGGTAGCAGATTAATAGGGTGTCAGCTTGTGTTTGGGTGAGAGAGCGTCAGGCGTCGGCCAGATGGTTCTCAGGGATGATGACTGTCAGGGGTCCTGCTCTGATCAATGGGATGTATTAATACAGCACACATGCACACAGACACAAAAAAAGACACATACTGTTGCACATACAACACACACAAACAAAAATGTTATTCAGGCATGCAGGCACACATACAACCATATTCAGACATATGTATCCACATAGGGTCTCTCTCTCTCTCTCTCACACACACACACACGTATGCACATGGCCTCCCTTCATCAGTGATCCCAAGGGCCACAGTGTAACATCTGGAAGAGCCAAGGGAGGGAGGAAAGGACAGAAGAGTAAAGAAGGAGAAAGGGGGGTGGTATGCAGGGGAATATACACAGTGCACACGCAGAAAGTGGATGGAGAGAGAAGAGATCAGTGAAAGGTGCACAGAAGAGAAGACAGAGAAAAATATGAAAGGAGAAAAAGCTGAGTGAAAGAACAGATTTGAGATGGAGGAGTTCTAGAGAAGGATGGAAATTTGGACAGCTAAAACATGGTATTAAAACCGGAGAGAGAAGAGGGCAAATGGAGAGAGGAGCTGAGGGAATGTCAAAGGATGTAGAGTGAGGAATGAGGGGAAAAGGATTTATAAGGAAATGAGGCAAAGATCATAGAAGAAAAAGCAGCAGGGACTCTGGAGGAGGCACAAAATGAGAGACCAGGCAGAAAAAGGTTAGTTAGAGTTAAAAGGTGTTTTGTGTGGAGGCGTGAGCTAGGTGGCACATGCATGACACACTAAACTACACTTTCAGTGAAGCCCTTTGGCCAGTGGCAACTGGTGACAGTAAAATGATCCTTGGTATCATCTGAAGAGATGGTGAGTTATTAGCTCAATGATCTTTCTGGAGAAAAGGAATGCAGTGGAGAATGGAGTGAAGACACAGACGACCTGTGTCTGCATGGAGGCACAAAGAAATCAGTAGAGTAAGCAAGAGCGTAAAAAAGAAAGGACAAATAATGGAGAGAAATATTAAGCATAAGGAGAATTTAAGTACTGAAAACTTGATGCAAAAAAAAGCCGACCTGACAGGGTCATGCGAGTGACTAACATGTCTGTCAGAGAGGTGCAAGGCTTGGAGAGTCAATCTGTGTGTGTGTGTGTGTGAAAATGTGTGTGTGCCAGGCGGCGCGTAGGGGTCTAGCGAGGCGGCCGCCTGCGCGTCGTACCCTCATTCCGTCCGATTGCCATGACGACCCCATTAATCAGCCGAGCTGGCACAGAGCAGGGTTCCCAGCCCAGCCTGAGATCGACGCACACACACAGACACACGTGCGCTGAACGGACACAGACACACACGTGCACAACAGTAACTGAGAAATTTGGCGGATGGAAAAAAAAGAGAAAATATTGGGAACATCAAAAAGAGAAAAAAGGTGATAATAATAATAATAAAGAAGAACAAAGCAGACAAGAGAAAATTAAAATAGTCCCGTGTCTCATCCGTCATCCTGAAAAAAAGGATGTTTACAACTATAATTCTATAGTAATTTAACATTTATTTGTTAGCATTCAAAAAGTTTTATGAACACCGTAGTGCAGGTAACTACATTATTCTACAACACACAACACGTTTCCAAATCGCAAAGAGGAATTTTATTTCCTGTTTTCTTTGTGTATTCCTAAATAACAGAGCGCACACGATGAAGGCGACTTCGTGACAAATGACCGCCACCAAAATAAGTCTATGCCATGTCAATGAGCTTCTCACACGCTCGCAGTCTCTCTCTCTCTCACACACAAACACAGAGTGCTCCATATCAATGAGAAGGTGAAAGGTCTCCATTTACATCTTGTATTAATTATGAGTGACAAGCCAAAGGTCACCGAGGGAGAAGAGGCCACTCGTACGGACAGAATATAGATCTATACTTCTGCCACTTCTCCGCTTTCACTCTCCTCCCTCCTTCCCTGATCTATCACTCTGCCTCGTCCCCCCTCTTGATGCATCACTTGTTTTTCTCCCCCCTCCACTTTTGGTATCATCTGTTGTCTTTCCTCTTTCTTACCTTCTACATTAACTAGATTGTTCTTCTCTCATCCCTCCATCCTTTGCTCTCTTGTAAATATTTGAATATGTTTATTTCCATTTCTTTTCTCTGCATGTCTTTTTCAAACTTTTGTTTTTCTTCTGTATCTTTTTTTTTCTGTTGTGTTTCATGTTTCTCTCTCCTTGTTTTTTTCACACAAAACATCAAACTTTATAATAATTATAATGGAAACTGCTGCGCGCGCGCACACACACACACACACGCACACACACACACACTCAGGTGTGTGGTGCCGTGCAGAGAGGATGCTGTCCATTGTTGGCAAATGTTTCATCGCAGCTTTGGGTGAACTTATAGTTGCTTACTGAGCTGCCAACTCCTATTTACACTAGATGGCAGCTGTAAACAGTTATATATATGTGTGTGTACGTACAACTTATGTGTTTGTCTGTTGTGTGCATGTTTGAAAGGGCTTGCTTATAGTTATTCCCTGTATTAGAGCATCAGGCATGTGGGAAGAGCCCTAGAGAATAGCTGGCTATGGGCAGTGTGTGTCTGTGTGTGTGTGTCTTCAGGCCCCTCGCTGCCAAACAGATGGCACCAGCACCACAGGTAGAGTCCAAATTTCTTCACATGCACTGCAAATCATAATAGACATACTCACACACAAACACAGATACTGCTCATCGTTTACGGCATAAAAATATCAGATGCAACAAAGAGCAGCACAAAACATCCTGGAACTGAGAATGAAATGTCCTCACAGATAAGTTCACGCCACCGTCATCCAGCATTGACTGAGTGTGTGTGCGTTTACCTCCACAGTGACGGCAGTAACAGTTGTAGAGTTCAGTGTTGGGTCCTGTTGCTGCTTCCTGTAAACCAGTCTGTACTGGGAAATTAGGCCGTTGGGCTGTTCTGGTTCTTTCCATTTCAGGTGGACTGAGTAGGCGCCTGTCAAAATACACAATATGTGTGTTGCAGTGATTCAGTACAAGAACATTAAATCTTACTAGTTTTAATATGACTTGGTGAGCTAACCAGTGGGTGTGGCAGTGGGAGGGGCCATATCTTGTGGTTCTGCCTCTAAGGTCTGGGCTAGAGTCCACTGGCTCAGAAATGATCCTTTGGAGTTGTGGGCTCGCACCCTGTACTGGAAGTAGCTGAAGGGTCGCAGGGCAGGGCTGGCATCAAAAAACTCAAGAGGCCCACTGGACCAGATGAAAACCAGCAGCTCTTCTTCTGTTCCTACTGGACGCCTGTGGTAAAATAAATTCTTAGATTAGTGATTCTACATATGACTCAAACACTTCATATAATGTTTAAATTACACAATTGACCACTAGATATTTCCTGAGCTGATCCAGAGGGACTGATGTGATGTGAGTCTTCAGTTTTGTTATGTTAAAAAGTGTTTTACCCTATATTACTGTAGAGTACTGAAAATAAACAAGATTTCTTTTATGTGGAAGTAAAATAAAAAGTCTAACATCACGTCGTAAACACGTGTGTGAGTCACCGGCTGATGCAAGCTCCTTGATGTCTTGGTAAGCGCGTTTCTCTGTGATTACGTAGGATTTCAGGTATGCAAGAGACAGAAAGAGAGAGATTTTCCTATTTTATCCAAGCCCCTGTCTGCCTCAGTCTGTTCATAGCAGGTGTGTCAGTGTGTGTGTGTGTACAGCTATGCTAATGTGTGTTTCCTGAGGACTTAAAGGGCTTAGTCTGGTCTGACCCTGCATACAGATCACACACTCTTTGGTCAACAAGCAGACCACGACCTTCAGCATGCATGAATACACACATATACGGACACAGAAACATGCACACAACAAAGACAGACAAAACATTCACCTGCAGACACATCACCAAAACCTCTAGGCCTCTGTATATATGTGAGTATGTATGTATACGTGATGTACTATATGTGTGTTGTAGCAACAGGCTGAGTAGTTATGTGAGCAACAGTGATAACAGAAAACAGTGAGTCGCATTTAAATTAAAAAAAAAAGCTGCTCAACTACGACTTTTTTGTTATATGTACTGCTACTGAATGCCCGGATCATCTGTTGTTGCACTGTAACTTTGTAATGACGTCCCAGAAACGTATTGATGCTTTCTGTAACAGTTCAATGCACCACTGTCCAAGAAGAGCGGTCGAAGCGTGCCAGGTATTCAGAACGGCGTAAAAGTGAATTACGCTCAGCAACTGTACGTGCAGTCAAATAGCAGCAGGAGCGAAACCTGACAGACGCGCAGACGTGTTTCTTACATTGATGATTTATGAAGTTTTCCTCCACTTTTCTGCGTGTGTGTGTGTGTCTGTGTTACCTGTACATGTGGTAGGAAGTGATGAGTCCATTAGGTTTTTCGGGAGGAGACCAGCGGACCTCCAGGACATTAGCTCCAGCTGCCTTGATTGTGGGGGGTGACAGACCTTCGGGGGCAGCCTCTAAAGTCTGAACTGAAACACCCTCCCCGACTCCACACCCATCTGCAAGGAGCAAAGTTGTGTTACAAAACACACACACACACTTTGTTTCTTTTACATTAATGGAATGAATCAGGTTGTGAGGTTGTAGTTTAAACACCTTCACCACGCAGAACTCATTATTTATGTCACTTAAACTGTGTGAGGCACTTTTCTATGTTAATAGTTCTATTTTCTGAACAATCAAAAGTAACTCACAGCTGG
>JAUBNQ010000017.1:3487954-3497994 GCA_032353495.1 Ctenopoma kingsleyae | reverse complement strand
CACACACACACACACACACACACACACACACACGCAAACACGCGCACGTGCACAAATGCCACGCTAAAATAATGAAAGCAGCAGGTAATGGAATTGCTGCATGCAAAAACAAAAGCTTGCTGTTGTTGAAGACTGCATCTGATTTGGAAACAGTTCAGTCTGTCAGCATTTCAGGGGGAGGATGAAGGTAACTGGCACTCACACATATAGTAGCACACACACACACACCTCTGCACATCTGAATTACGGATATCAGTACAGTAAATGCAGCTGTTTAGACAACCACATTCAAATGTAAACTTACGCCTCAATTAAAAATGAACATACACGCATTTTCTTCTTGTACTGTTGGCTCTAACAACTTATAAAGACAAACTGTCATGTACAATAGATGATCAGTTAAGAGCTTGTTGAGACTTAAGAGTTTAGGTGATTAAGTGGTCAGTGTTGATGAAAGTATTATGAATGAACGTCAAGAGTAATTATTTCTCATGTAACCTTGATATTCATTTAGGTGACGCTGTGAGGTGACACAGGACACACATACGCAGCCACATATGGACAGGGTCATGTTGAGTTAGGCAGCTCATTTCCCAAAGTGCGTGTTGGGTGTGTTTTGTGGTGGAAGTCATTTACAGATTGAATAGCCTGATGTAATCTGGAGATGGTAAAGACAGCAGAGGCCCCGGGCTGACACAGAGCACGAGGGCTAAGGCCAGTGCAGTATGTGTGCATGTGTTTGTTTATGTGTATATGAGTGAGAGAGAAAGACAGATGATAGAGAGAGAGAGAGAATAGGTATGTGTGTGAGGACGTGCTGTACAGTATGTGTGTGTCTTTGTGGGTCTATGCTATTAGATCAAGAAAGAACTCAAAGGCACTGAGAAAGTGTCAACAGCTGACAATACGATTAATTTAATAATTAATGCACCAACACTGTTGCTCACTGTTATCATGCAAACCATGAAAATTTGGAATGAAGTAAGTCCTACTGGAACTTAACCACCAACAAACACAAAACTAGACTGAAACAGATTTGTCATTATGTGTAATTCACACCTGTCAATGCTGCCTTTACTTACAGTTAAAGTTTATTGCATAGCTCTCTTTTTACCGTCACAACCTGATGCAGACAAACTCTTGACTGTGGTTGTGCCTTGATATCGTGACATTACTAGTTGATATAAATAAACAAGCACAATAATGGTTCATGAAGTGAACAACTCCATGATGAAGAAACAATGAGCAACAAAGGGGTTGAAAAGAAAAAGGATCCATCTAGAGAGTGAGGGGAGATACTCAAAATCCTCTGTGCGCTCAAGGTCAGTTGGTAACCAGGAAGTGGCCCGCCTGTCTGTCCAATTAGCAACAACTAGGAAGGAAACGCTTTCCATCTCAGACCTATGACCCCTAAAGCTGTGCTGCTGTAAAGATGACAGGGGCGGTACTGAAATGATGACAGGCATTAGCATTTTTCTGCAGCTAGCATTAGTGCAGGGCTGTGAGTGCATTGGTGCATGCATACAATATTGTTTCAGTGGCTTTCATTGATAGGCCTTGATGTGGGATTAGTCAGTGGTGGAACTTAACTCTGGTCGCTCCTTCAAAATGGCCGACAGGAAGGAAGCTGGCTCAGACAGGGTCATGGTCTCACCCATTTTCTGAAGGGGACCTTGAGCAGAATGCTTTTCTTTCTCATTAATTTAAAAAAGGACAAAGAATCAGTGTGACATTGCTTTATCTTTTCTACTCTACACTTCTGACAAACCATGTGACTCGGTTTGATTCCCAATGGTTGTATTGGATTTTTGCGTGCCGTCTCTTTAAATATGAGATTCTTAGACCTTCTATAATTTAACTTTTAGGGATGTCCAAAGAATTTTAAAGAACCTACATCCCCTAAAAAAGCATCTTTCTGAGCAGAAGAGTGGTTATTTTTTACTTGGGTCAAACGCTTAATTTACCAAAGGTGCAACAAAATCCAACAATAACGGACGCAGTGCAAGTTATTTATCCAGCAGCTGTAGAACATAGCAATCGACATACATTTGCAGAAATTTGACATTACTGCAGCTTTGCCTTTGGTTGACTTACCCTTTTCACCCCTTACTCATCTTCACCTATCCTTGCAGCACTGTGTTTGGGTGTGTGCTAAAGTAACACATGCAGGAAACATCGGAAGGTTCTATTTAGGTATATTTAAATGTTGGATCAGCATATCTGGACCAGGACCAGGATCTGGGCCAAAAAACATTCCTCATAAGTGTTACAAGTACTGTATTTCACTCTCAGCAGCAGCACAGATGACTTGGTTTACGTTGTTCAGAGCTCTTGTACTGAGACTGTAAAATCAGTTAAAAAAAAGACTCACTTCAAGTGACTCCGGCCCCAAGACCTTCACCTCTGGTGGACTGAGACCAGCTGGCCTAGAAGGTCTAGTGGTGATACTGACCCAGGGTCCTGCAATACATAACAAAAAGTACATTTTGAAGCATTGATCTTAATGTTTGTCATAGAGTGGGGAAGTCCTTTACACATATCTTGGTCAGTTTTTAAAGTCCATTACTACAACGGTACCGGTGGTATTGCCAGCCTGGTTCTGGAGCACAAGGCGATACTGGTAACTAGTCCAGGGACTCAGAGCTGATGAGGAGTCCAGGAAGGAAAGTGGGGGGGGATCTGGAGGAAGATGGCCCACTGTGGAGACTTGTTTGGTCCCAGCAACTCTACGCTCAATCAGCCATCTATTCCCACAACAAGATACAGATGAAAAAACACAGATAACTATATAAATAGATGTCTGTCTGCAAATCACAGAGGAACTGAAGTGTATGTAATCGTTTCTCACCGCTCCAGTGGTCCATTGCTCCACTCTGGTGCACCCCAGGACAAAAGAACAGAGGTGGGGGTGTCAGAATAAAGGTGAGGTGCAGGGACACCTTCAGGGGGAGCTGGAAGGGTCTGAAAGCTCTGAGGTATCTCAGACACTGAGCAGCCCACACTGGTGCATGCTTCCACCTAGATTTTATATCACAAACACATTTGTGTGTCAGTCAATACACTAACTGTGGCATCTTCAACTGCCAGGCTACAGTAAATATTAATGTGGAAACCACAAGAAAAAGTCTTTTTAAACTGTATAAAGTTATGTTAAATATGTTGGATCGTACAATACACGACAGCACTTTATATACAGAATGATATATAGTACCTGGAGGCTGTAGGTGTGGTATGGCAACAGGTCAAGGATAGTGTAGCGGGTGGTGTTCCCTGGAACAGTGACTGAACTTGAATCTGATGCGTCACTAAAAGAAATGGAAAGCGGGCTGTCTTGTTTTATGAATCGCTCAGAATTTGAGCTGGTTCCATTGTAGTCTGGGTTATATGGTAAAGGTTCTGGGCTTATACTGGAAGTACTTGGTTCAGTAGGGTGGAATGGGATGGAATCATGGCCTTGGCTGGTGTTGCTTACAAACAAGGACTCAATATATTTGTTTTCTGTGATATCAGGCCTAAAGCTAGAGGTCGGGGTAGAGAGGACATTGGATTTAGGGCTCAGGATTGAGCTGTCATTAGTGCCTCTGGTGAAAGTTGACATGGAGATGTGGCCTGAGCCTGGAGTGGCACGACTGGTGGTTGGCTTTAGGTTATGACCTGAGTTGGGATATAAACACTCAGTGTTGGGCAACAGGCCCAACAAGCTTGAGTCGAGGATTGTGCTGGTGCTGGAAACTGAGCTGGGTTTAGGACAAAGATAGAGGGTATAATTGGTGATAATGCCATTTGTTTGGGAGGGAGGGACCCAGGTTACTGTTACACTTCGAGGATGAAGCCCTGACACAGTTGGGCTGCTCACTGGTCCAGGACCTGCAAAAAAAGGGAGATCATGAAAAGACGGAGAGGCCAAAAGAAAAAAACAAAACAAGAGATGAACACACTCTTTGAACGTGTGCTTATAAAATATTGAGAAACAAGAGAGAATAAGATTTGTACTGAAGAGATATTTGACAAGTAACATCAAGAATGACATCAGAAGGACAAAGAGTGATTTTGCCATCCCTATCCAGGGGATTAACATGGAAACTCTCTTTCTTTCTCAATTTCTCTCTGAGCAACCCAAGATTGTATTTATGGATTATACAGTACTTGTGACTGTTTGAAAGTGAATCTGTGCCTCCTTCAACTTGAAATTCAGGAAGTGAAGTGTAGCCCAGACTGGACTGCTTAGAACATTGTAGACAAACTCTGCACTAGCTTTGCAAAACTGGCATACACAAATAAATGACATACACACATATACTCACACACTTACGATTCTAAATTTTAGCAATTATAATTAGAGATAAAAAAAAGTGGACCACAACTCCTTTAAATGACATGCTGTGCAAGTCTGGTGATATATGTTCATATGAAAACCTAACCTACAGTGGCAAGAAAATGTAAGTTAACTATTTGCAATGTCCTGCTTTTCTGCATAAATTGTCATGAAATCCCATAAATATCAACAAACACAATATTTTTAATATTTCAGATCACACTGCATCACCAAGTTATGCAGAAAAACTGGATATCGCTAACTTTTTCTTCCCATTGTGTGTCAGGAGGCCGAACTGGTTGCAAACGTAACTGTGGTGACTCCTCGCAACACGTCTTCTTGCAAAACCAGGGCTGTGGTCTCAGACAGCTAGTAGCTTTTAATTTGGGTCCACAGTGTATTCATATTAACTACCATTGTCAATGCCTTCATATATTATGTGCAGAACACAAAACAATCCTCACTAGTATTAGAAATACACAGGCAGACAGAGGTGCACATCAGAAGGCCACAAGTGCACACACACATCACATAACTTGTACAGGTACACACATGGAGAGGAACCTACACAAGACTAGTCAGGGGAATATTTCACTCCACAGTAGCTCATTTGAAGGTAATGCACCCTCCCCCTTCCTCCCCCGGCATTTACATCTCACTGTATTGCTCCATAATGGACACACACAGATATACATAGACACACTAACGCACACACACAGTCACATGCCCACACCCAGAGTGATGCAGTATAGCAGTAATGGTGCTGTGTGAAGGGCAAGCAGATCAAGGTGACTGTGCGAACTGAGGGAGCGTGCTGCGTCGCTAAGTGCTACCGCTAACCGCTAACGGCTTTCCCAGATGGTGGTTATGTGTGTGAGTGTGTGTGCAAGGCAGAGACACAAAGACAGGGAGAATAAAAGAAGAGTGGTCCAGAGTAGGCATGCATCAATGCATGAGATACAAAGTGTGCAAGCATGTATACCTCTCTGTGAGCATGCATCAGTTAGTACACTACAGAATTCTGCAGACTGTCTACAGATGCATCTTACTGAGTGCATTTAAGGTGTCCCTGTCCTACTTAAAATGTCTTTTAGTGGGACTACCACCTTTAAAAATACTTTGCCTTAAATATTATTTGGATTTCTTGACACCGTTTGTGTTTCCAGTGTTTTAAATAGCTCAAACATTTAGTATGTAACAAGCTCTACTGTTGCAAACTTGCAACTGGCATTAAATGTGACCATGTGTACACAAATGCATATACATAACACAAACATGCACATGCACGGGTGAAGATACAAGGAGCCTGTCACATGCACAAACACAGACACACACACACACACACACCTACACAAACATGCTCATTTGATCTATCTCCCACACAAATAAACTGCAGTATAAAATGGTCATGTAAAGCATGGCTGATTTTACAGATCACAAATGGTTCCACCAACACCCCATTTTTATTCTGTCTCTCTTCTTTCTTTTCTTTTCCTTTCTCTGACCCCTTCCTTACCTCTCTCTCTCATTTCCCTCCTTCTCTCTCCCTCGCACACTTTGTGTCACAGTCTCTCTCTCTCTCTCTCTCTCTCTCTTTCACTCCCGCTCTCCGGTCTCCCTGCTAAATAAACAATGCAGAGAGTTGACCTTTTGGGTTAACAGGTTTTTATGCTAGCTCTACTCAGCACTCACACTGATTCAATTACCACCAAAGGTCCGCTGAACCCCACGAATAACCAAAGAGCCTGTCTCACTGTCTGTCTATGTGAATGTCTGCTGACCTGTCTCCTTGCCTCGCAGCATGCATATTCATCTTTACAGAGGGTTGGGATCTCTACCTGTTTGTTTAATTAGATTTCCTGCATCCTTCTGTCTATTTGACTATATTCTTGTCAGTCTTTTTCTGTCCTGTCAGATCGAGATGCCTGTTACCAACCATCATACCATCATACAGGCAGAAGATGCACAGAAATTTCTCAACTGAAAATGACTGTATTTTTTACCATAAAACATTATCCAGTCACCTTGACCCAGCCCCCATCAACCAACCAAAAACAGCCGTGTTGTTACCCCCCTATTCTTCCCTCCCCTACCCTTTCCTCCCCTACCCCTCCCTCTAAGTGTTGAGTGTTATTTAGGCTTTACTGGCGCGTGTAAAATTCTGCAATTTGAAGGGCTGTTAAGTTTTTCAATTGAAATTTTCATTTAAGATGCAGGTGATGTTTTTTTCCTTTTTTTTATTTCACTGAAGCTTTACTGCTCTCTGAACAGGAGGAAACGAGTGTTGAGGGAATGCGTAGAAACCTGTCTCTCTCTCTGGTTTCCTGATTCCTTATCCCTTGTTCCCTCACTTCCTCCTGTCTCAGCCTCCTTTTCCCAACTGCTTGTCTTTTCCCTTATCTCCCATTCACTTCTGCCTTTTCTCTCCTTATACCTTTCCCTTCTCTTCATTGTCCATGCTCCCCTCTCCCTCCATCCCTCCTTCACCACCTCCCACCCTCACTCCTCCTCTTGCCAGTAAAACACAGTAGCAGAAGGCTAAAACAGGAGTGCAGAGCCACCAAGCCTTAAATCACATTTATAAGGATTTGGTTAGCATAGTAATAACACAATCAACTGACAAGGGCTGGGAGGGGGGAGGGAAGTGTGTGTGTGTGTGTGTGCATGCAGGAGTACTTGTCGTTGTATACATGTTATCTATGTATTGTGCATATGTGTAGTCAGTAGGGGTCTGTTTGTGTACGTATATCTAAGTATCTGTGTGTATCCATGTGAAGAGAAGAGGATGGGTATTATATTTAGCCTCACGCAGGGTCTTGTGTGTGGCGTGTGTTTGTGAGCATGTGTGTATGTGGGTGACTGGGCTTTTGAAGGTGAGTCAAGGCTCCTAGGAGTCATAATGAGGACAAACGCTGAGCTTTACTGTTATCAAGATGCTTACGACACAGTGTCAAAACGTGACAACCAATACGGTGAGAATTTACATGGCACGGTGATATCTTTACTTTTTCTACAGATTATTTAATGTCACTGCTGCTTTAGAAGACAGTAAGGAGGCAGCGAGAAAGAGGATGATGCATGACCAAGGTCATGAGCTTGATTTGTACCAAAACATCATGAGTATATGAGATGTGCATTAGCTTTGAAGTAAGCATGACCATCGCAACACAGTTGAAACGTCAGTCATTCAAAATGTTCAATATCACTTTCAGACAGTGACTGTTTAGAGCAATATATTTAATTCCAGGTAACCTTCTCATGTATCCTGCATTTCATAAAAGTTACACAGTGATATGCTTTAAAGCTTTTAAAATGTAATGGGAATAAAAAGCTGTTGTGTCAAATTATTCACATCAGTGAGAACTAACTTGGTTTAGCAGGAGGCTCCAGTAAAGTCACTACAAAAATATGATAGTGGAAATCACAAATTTGCTCCAAGGGGAACACGGCAGAAAATCCTCAGAGTTTCACATTGTAAACCTTTTTAAGAATCACCTATTTCCAAAAGCAACATATAAACACATGTTCAGGTGATGAATATGGAGTGTTCATAAAATGTTCAAGTTGTGTCTTGACATGTAAAATATCAAAGTGGGTTATGCTCATGTTCTTCCTTGGCCGAGCTAACTGAAAAGAATGCTGGGAAATAAGGTACATTTTAATAAGGTATTATTTTATTAATGTGGTCACTCATTCATTAAGTAACATGAATTCTTTGTGTTCTGTCATTACCTCTAACCTCACTTCTGTGCAGCTCTTCCCCTCTACGCTGCCTCGTTCTCGCTCTCTGCTCCAAGTTGAATTTGGTAAAACAGTGACTTTTTCATGTACACACACACGCACACACTTACGTTTGAAGACTGCTTGGCTAAGATCATTTTGTAAAAAAAAGGTGCTTTCTTCATACTCTATAACACTCGGTAACACACACACACACACACACACACACACACTCTCTCTCTCTCTCTCAGATCACTTAGCTAGTGTGAACATGGGAGTAGACAGAGGAAAGGGAGCTGTCCAACACGGCTAGAGTTTATGTTCACAGGAGCCGTCTGTCTGTTCTGCAGCAGCAGGAATTCATAGGGACCAAATTACATTAAAAAGATGGATATAAAACTTTAATGGAATGATAAAAAGGAAAGGAGGAAGCATGGGTCTCTCGCATTCTCTGTTCTGTCATTAGCCCACTCTTTTCTTCTCTTCCTCTTCTCCTGCTCAATTTGAACTTTTTGCTTTCTCCATTTTTCTTTCCTCACTTCTTCTCTGTTTCCTATGTTCTTTTTTTTCCTCTAGCCAACCTCTCATAAATACTCAAGGGACTACTCTGTCAAACAAAAAAAAAAAGGTGAAACACACTTGGTGCTCAAACACATGGAGACAAAAAGAAAGATTAAGAGTTCAAGAAAGAAGAAGTAAAAAAGACGCATAATGAAAAGAGAAAAAAAAAAACAATCCATGTCAACGCAGAGTTTAGTACTATATCTATAAAATAACTCATTGGAAGCGCTGCAGCTCACACTTAAACACACAGATCAGGTTAAGGCAATCTCTTCCAAAAGGAGTAAACCGTAAAAAAGTGCAACACTATAAAAACAGACATGTATATTAAGATCTAGTGCTTACTCTATGTCACTTTATGAACGTGTCTTTGTGTGCATTAATGTTCAGGTTTGTTTTGTACTCTCTGTGAGAGTGAAAACTACTGTACAGGCCTTACTATATCTGAAATCAAAATGTTATATTTATTATAGAGTAGGTAAGGATGGATTGGGGTTGGGCCTAGACCATGTATACACAGCTATTTTTAATGACTTAGCATTTTCTATGCATCTTGGCCATTTGTCCACATGAAACATTTGTTTTAGGTAATTGAAAACAAACGTGTTGGAAAACTCATTAGTAATGTAAGGTGATTTTGTGCAGGGGCAGGCATAGCCAAACTAGTGCTGGTATTAAAGTTGCTTTTAACATTCATGCACATATAGGAAAACATATATAAATCATTTCATTTTGACCTGTCCTCCTGCCTCGATCACAGAGGCGTTAGAGAGTCAGAGAAAACGTTATTTTCTGGTTATGGTTATGTTCTGACACTTACTCCTGTTTTACAGGTGACTGATTAACCAACATGGCTTCAGAAGTTTCTTTTGAAGTTTTCATACATGTGAAATATAATATTAATTATCATGCTGTTTCCAGTGAGATAGCTAGTTAGTGTTAGCTGACACTCACTGGAAACAAACTTTGTTTGGCGTCGTAGTAAAACTGTTCAAATATACACTCATCAGTGTAAATACTGCTTCCAATGTTTATGTCTAACTTGTTTGTAATTGTTCCCAATTTCTAACATTACTTCCATCAATGCATGTGTCAATGCATTCAAGATTCATTAAAGATTAAAGAAACTTTATTAATCCCAGAGGGAACAGTGTTTGTGGTAGCCTTATGCTAATTAGCCAGTTAATGAGGCACCAAACCAACTCACTGTTTTTCATTAATTTATGAAATTAACTAATAAACTGTGGCTTTTTCCTTTTTCTAAACCCAAGTAAAGAGCTAAGATGACAACAAGCAGATACTTATAAAGTATTCCACTATTATGGGAAAAGACTTTCAACGCATACTTAAAGATTATTGGACATTTTCACATTTAAAAAGTTGTTGTATGTCAATGTACTAAAGTTTTAATTGTAAAGTGTTAAATTTCATTATCAGTAACTGA
>JAUBNQ010000017.1:3427307-3440621 GCA_032353495.1 Ctenopoma kingsleyae | reverse complement strand
TTCTTATCCAATCACTTCTGAATTTCCTTCTCCATCCATTCATAATTCCGACTCACCGGATCGGCAGCTGCTGCAGTCCTTTCCATAGCGTGTGGGGGCACAGACACACTGTCCCGTAGTGCTGTCACAGACTGTCCCTGCCACTGTTCCTCTGGGGTCACAGATACATGGTACACAACCCTGGGACAACCCGCCTGACAGGACACAAAACAACATCCGAAGCCATATCAGATCTAGACTCCCCTAAACTGTCACCTTTTAAACAATAAGCTTTTCACCACAACAAAAAGCAACTCAAACTATGGAGGAGTACGTCATTTGTTTCTGAACTGCATAAGGTTTGATATGGAAGAGAATGAAGCCAGAATTCTGAGATTAAAAATAATAGATTAAAGCCAGAATAATTACATTAAAGGAAAAAAAAAAAATCAGACCTCAAATATTTTTTTACTGTCATTAATCCTTTTCCGTACTGTACACAAGTGCTTATCTTCGATGTAACTTTAGCTTCAGCTACAGTACGTGTTCTTACTCTGAAGCTCTAAACTCCTGTTGTAGTAGTTGTGTGCACAGTTGGTACACTGTGCTCCCTCTACCCCCTCTCTGCATGGGCACTGTCCAGTCCACATATCACATACACCCCCTGGCACAGTACCACCGATGTCACAAGCACACGGCAGACAACCCAGGGAGTTTCTGTGCTCCAGAGTGTGGAAAGCGTGACGGCAAGAGTCACAGCGACGACCCTCTACATGTTCCTATGGAAGAAATAAAAAGGGAGAAAAAGGGAGGTATAATAGATGTGAAGATATAATGGAGTACCATCAATTATGAAAGTGTCCCAGAGCACTGCAGATTTGACAAATATACAGTAAGTCATGGTTCCCCAACTCAGGCAGCACATAAACAGCAGAGGCTAATTCATGTCTTAGAGAGATCTGGGTCAAAAACCTGCCTCATCAGGGCCTGTACTAAAGAGCAGCAGGAACTTTAAAGACTTTTTGGTTTAGATACTTTAATTGACAGTGAACTTTATTTTCACCTTGTTCCGTTAACACACCAAAACTGTAACTATCTGATGAAGATCATGTAAGACTGTACAGACGACTACTGTTTCCAAGGTCAAGAAGGAACTGAGCTACAATAATAGAATTAAAAGTTAGGCTCATTAACTTGCCTTACACACACACTGTCCTGTGTGAGGATCACAGTCTGTCCCAGGTACAGTCCCCTCTTTTGAGCAGCTGCAAGGAGCACAAGATCCCTCCAGTCTCAATCCATAAGAACCACTGCCACATGAGTCGCAGCGCTGCCCCCCCACGCCTGGCTTACACTCACACTGCCCCCCCTTAGGCTCACAGAATGGGCTGAGGGAACCCAGAGGGTCGCAGTCACACGGGACACAGCCGTCTGGGTGGGACAGGTTCCAATACCCAAACTCGCAGTTGTCACAAGAAAGTCCTGGACAGAGAGAATGAAAGAAAGAGAGAGACAGATATTATTAACTGCACAGCATGTGGAGGAGAGGACAGAGTAGAGAGAGTAAGAGAAAGAAAGTAAACATGGAAAACATGAACTGACGCTCGCTTGTCCACCAAACTGGCCTCTCTCTGTTTGGAGGTGTGAGTGAGAGAGAACAGGAGAAACGGTGGGTGAGTGTGTAAAACTGCCATCATTAGGGCCAGGCTCTCTGCATATGATGGATCACTCACCTAAGGCCAAACACTTAATTTGACTGAGCGGGAAAATAAATAAATTAAGCAACTACAAGAAAGGAATGGAGGTAAAGAAGAAAGTAGACTGACGGATGGAAAGACTGATAGAAGAACATGAGAATATATATACACCGTGTTACCATGTGGGGTAAAAAGTAAAAAAGGTTCCATTCACATCCATTTCAGTGTTGCAATTATTCATTATTAACAGGTTTCACAAGGTTTGTCTTGCAAAACCAGAAATCACAGAATAAAAAAATGAATTTGTTTATTAATGAATTAAGTATAAATATCCAAGGGCTCCTACACGTCTCTAAATATGCATCTAATTTATGCATCTACTTATTTATCTGTCAGCTCAGCATCTTATTCTCACTTTGTCAAAAACTTCATTCAAATCGTTTTTGTTCCGTTTATAATTGTTCTAACAAACACTAACTCCAGACTGTTGGAGGTTTTACGGCTGCAGCAGCACTGGGCTATAAGCCTAGTTAAACTATAATATGCAGCGTGTGCGAGCAGGGCTTATTTGAATATGCCATACGTATTCCATGACAGCCAATCTGTCCCTAAATGGATGCCTGAGGGCAACGCAGTCACCACAGCCGTTTATGAGAGAGAGAGAGAGAGAGCTCGTTCATACGTGTGTGCGCGTACATACATCCGGGAGTGAAAACCTGTGCATCTGTGTTAGCGCACATGACCACGTACGTGTGTGTGTGTGTGTGTGTCCTGCTCAGTGTGTGGCAGACAGTTGGCATTTCCCCTGGTCTGCCTGCTTTAATGATTTTATGGATATGAATGCATTTCTCACCATAGATCATATTTCATAATAGTGCAGTGAAGATGTGTGTGTGTAGGTATGAACGCACATCTGAGTGTGTTGGTGGTAAATACGCAGGATGACAAACTTAACAATGTCGTGATATAATGCACTCGGTGTGATCTTTTAACAGTAAAGCTATATCATTTATAAAGAATCATCCACATATTATGAAAGTAACAGTATTGCTATTTAAATTTTAGACGTTGAATTAAACAAGTCAGCATCTACAAACCCTATTTTTGTAACTAGTGTCACGACATTCAAACTGAAGGTTCAACGCAGTAACAGAAAAAAAAGAGAAGATCAGAGAGGAGAAAAAAGGGAAAGTTAGGAAGACAATAAAAAGGAAAGAGTGCGAACATTAGAGAATTGAATGTGCAGAACAGAATCATGTGTTGGGGTGTGCTTATGCACATGTGTGTGCGTGTGTACTTTCGGGACACGGCCCAGCCCTTTTATCAGTAGCCAGCTGGTTAACAGGCTCATGCATCACCATTTCAAACACTATTATGTACACACTGCACTCTGGCACCTTGTTATGAGAGTGCGTGTGTCTGCATGTGTGTTTCTGTGTCTCTGCGCACACATTTCAATTCCGTCCTTCTGAAGCATGCCTGCCATTGCTCCGCTCAAAGTATCAGCTTGGGTAATAAATTGCCATAATCAAATCTAATTTCTGAAAAATACCTGTGGGAGCAACCAAACAAACAAGGAGAGAAAAAAAACGAAAGTGGGTCTTGTAAGAAGGAGTGTGAAAAATACAAGGGGCTGCAGCAGTTTGTTTTAATCAACTTGGCATTGAATTAGAGAATTAAATACCAGCTTAGTCCTTGATGGTGCACACACACACACACACACGAACACACATTTATGTGCACAAACACGCAAAGAAACTCTTACAATACACACAGATAGGCAGAGACAAAAGTGCATGAAGACACAGTCAAATCTAGACGTTCTCCCTTATACATATACATAAACAGACAGTCTTACACACATTTACAAGCTCACATACACACTCGCACGCACAACCACGGGCCCTTGATAGCGAGGCTTAGCAATAACCATGATGCGTTGGGTTGAGGAGCGGTGGCCGGTTTTGCATTTCATACAAGCTTGCTCTTCAAAGACACACAGGGGAGAGAGTGAAACCATTTATCACAAAGAGAAGCACAACGGCTGGAAGCACCACCAGCAGAAAAGCCTGTTTATTTTGGCTGGCAAAACACTTTGGGATATGGATGTGTGTGTGTTTATGCCCGTGTTGGCGTGTGCACCCAGAATAACCACTTTTGCTTGTGTGTGAACCCCAAAAGCAGCTGAGCCTATGTATTAATTAAGATGCCATTACGGAACAATTAAACAGAGTAAGGGTTCTACTGAAAAGCACCAGTTATTAGTAAAGTACTTGAAGTTCATTTTGTAAGAAAAACTATTTTATGGACTAGACATTTTGTAGTTGAGAGGTGTGCAGTAAAATACCAAGGTCTGAACAGATCACTGATATTGCCTTTAATTTACTTTTATCCTGTCTTATCTTAATTGAACCCTCACACACAATGAGGTTGCCTGGCTCGTTGGTGAGATCTAAGGGGATGGCGCGATCTTTCATGTGTGTTACACCCTCAAAGATCCAGTGGGAAGAATCAGCACTGGAAATGCAGAGAGGTGCAGTGAAAGTCACTGCAGCAATGGCAACGTAACATTAAATACGTCATCAGCAAAAATCACGGACACTACAGTTTTAAAAATCTAGTTCATACACCACTGATGTAGTGTATGTCAGCAGTCTTTATTTACCTGTAACATGGGGTTTACACTGGCACTGTCCTGAGTCCTGGTTGCAACTGGGAGCTCGTCCCGTTGAGTTGCTGATGGCGCCAACGTCACTGCAGCTACAGCGAATGCAGCCATTTGCGTTAGAGGCTTTAAGACCATACCAACCAGGCAAACAGTCTGCACAACGACGGCCTGTTGCCCCTGCCTTACACTGACACTGACCTCCTAGCTGGAGGCAAGAATCAGAAAGACAGAGGAAGACGCAAGAAAGAAAGAAATTATAGGTCGATAAAAAGAAATGACGGTTGAGTAGAAGCTACAATTAGATGCTGAGTAAGATTTATTAGCTGTCGATTTCACAGAGAATTTAACAGAATCAAAATGTTTATCATCAACAATTTGTGTTGGTGTGTACCTGGGCACACTCCATGCTGCCGTTGACTGTCCCAGCAGTGTTACAGTCACAGGGCCGACACACATCATCTGAAGTGGGATCAGATTCCGCCAGCATGAAAAACCCACTTATACACAGCTCACAGTTCTTCCCTGACAGCGAGAGAGGAAGAAACAGGATCAGACAGAGAGCAAGAAAGACAAGAGAAAGGGTAGACACAGTGATCAAACAAGATATCCATGTCCTTATAATCTGTTATTTAGTTGTTATAAAATGCAAAATATACTAACGCTGTATTGATATGTCAAAATACTGTGATATGCCCACTTGCGAAATGATTCACACAGCAGCACCAAGTACAGATATTTTTTGAAGCAACTGCTCTAAACTGGTTTTCCCTAAACAGCCTTGTGTTTTGGCTTAACAGAACAGCACGAAGCCAAGACTCCTTGTAGTGGCGCTTAACATACTGGGGAGGCTCGGATGAACTTTGCAACTGCAAGAAAAGAACAAGCACAATTGAAACAGAATCAAAAGTTTGGACCCCGTTTGGGCCTGAAATCACTCTCTGTTTACTAGTAAATAGTTCACTATACAGGGTGATCGCCGTTGTAGTGGTGTCTGAGAGGTGAGTGTGTAAACCTGTATAGTGCATTCAACGCTTCCCCAGTGAAACGAAAGTGTACATGACACATCAACCTTCTGTTAACAGTACCAAAATGCACTGCTCCCCAATTTAGAGATAATAAAATTATTATTATTTCCACCCCCTAGTACCTGTGGTGTTGTGCATGCAGTTGTCACAGACGCCGCCTCCTCCTCGATAATGCTCATCTGGGTGGTCATCGGCTTGGACGTCATAATGACAGGAGAGGGCATGGCCATGACACTGGCACGGTCGGCAGTTCATAGGCTGGATCTGGTCACCTGACCTGAATGGCTTGTCATTGTAGAGTGGTGCACAACGCTGACACTGTAAAACATTTGCATATTGAATGAATAGACACATTTAGTTACACCTGAGCATTTCAGTTATTGTAGGAGTCGGACCTATGTACGTTATGCAGTCATGAATGCCATTAGTCATCTAGATGGCCATCAGGGATAAAGAAAGGGACACACATGCAAGCCCCTTACACAGTAGGAGAGTTTGCAGTAATAATGAAAATCTCTCTGCCCACTGTGAGAACACAACATAGACTTTTAAATGAACTACAGACAACACAGCAGATAAAAACAAAAACAACAAAAAAAACATCCCTAGACGAGAGATTAGGAATAAATACAACCTTTGTGTTAAGCAATGCTATGAAAAAGGGTGAATTTACTGATAATAGTGCTGTGTGCATAGAAAAATGGTCCCATGACAAGTAAAATACTTATTTTTAAGGAACAAAGGCAAAGAAACAGAATGAGAGAGGGGGGAAATATAAAGCAAAATCAGTGGTGTGTGTAAATTTGAACCTAAAGAGAGAGAGAACAAGAATACACATAGATGAATAGAAAACACAGAGGTATTCTCTTCTATATAATAAGAAGCCAGTACATTTACACTCACATATCCACACATAAATGCATACATCGATACTGCTGTTTCTATGGCATAATGTACTTCCCAGCCCCTTACTCAAATCCAGCACAACAATTCTAACCTGAACCAAGGTTTTAAACAGCACTGTGAAGTAGTGAGGGCTAGTCAAAAGCCCTGACAATGCCAAAGTGTCCTCACAACGATGGTTTCAAACTGAAATTTGTCCACACAACAACAGAAATGTGCACACACGCACACATACAGAGAGCATAGGGAAATCAGAGCCCTAATGAGTAGTGACTTGCAACAGCCAGCGCTCTCACACAGGACCACTTTCATGTCAAAATAAACATACCTAGGTGTGAGTAGGAGGGGAAGGAGGGAAAAAGTGATATAAAAAATGCATTTTTCTGTAGCAAAGAGCAGCAGAGGCGAGAAGCAGCGAGTACAAGCCCTTTGATTTTGTTCAGCAGTCAGTACAAATTATGGTGGACAAGGGGGGCATCAAATGGCGGGATTAAAAATGTATTAAAAAACACAGGAGTTCCTCCCATCTGTGACACATGCAGACCTGTAGTGGGCTTATTATGTATGACACACAGAGGATGGGGAGGCGGGAGGGGTGGCAGGCGGAGGAGAAGGGGGAGGGGGAGAGCATAAAGGGAAACAGGCAGAGGAGGCTCCTGTTTTGTGTACGAGAGTCAAGGGAGTGGAGGTTGGGAAAAATGTAGGAAAGTGATGTGAACAAAAACGAGAGAGAAAAGGTTTTTGTGATTTAAAGACTAAGACGGGAGGGACGGAAAGACAAGAGACAACAAGACAACAATCCACAAGTGTGTGAGGAAGATGTGGGGAGGAAAAAAGAAGAAGGCAAAAAAAGAGAGAGAACAAAGAGATGCCAAATAAAATCTAAGTTAATATGTGAAGAAGACAAAAGGCCCATTTATATCTACAGCTCAACACAAGAAGACTCGTACACACAGTTAGCACGTTTTTAAATTAAACTACTTTACATTTACCGTATCCCTGAGGTCTAACACGTTTTCATGTATTTCCAACATCTGCAAAACCATTTTCTAATTGTTTTAAGTTTGCTGACTTGCATTCTTCTTCACTGCCTTAACGCATCGCCACTCTGTACATTACTGCCACCAACTGTCAATCAGTGGAATAACATGAAACCAGTAGCAGTCTATCGCCTATAGACAGTATATAGACTGTATATAATTTTTTATTATTTACAGTCTATGGTACTGCCCCAAGTGTATGAATGCACCTCTTCGTGTGCTAGCACGATACATGATGCTAGCATTTGATAAATGGGGAAAACCTCATCAAAACATCTTCCTTAGTATCACAAATTGCAAAAAAGAAATAAAAACAAATCAAAAAACTTTAAGGTTTTGTATTCGTCTTGCTATCTAGCAAATATTTGAAATTTGGATGGAAAATCACAGCCCAAACAAAACTTACTTAATGCATCAGCAACTGAACCAAATGACTGTATTTATTATATCGCTGTCGAACGATTTAAAAAACGAATCCAATTATTTACATGCTCTGTAATTAATTAATCCAAATGAATCGCATACAATAGTATTTGCTGTGGGAAAAAGGCTGTGCTAGCTCATACCTATGGGTTCGCTGCTGAATGCTTTACATTTAGGCTAACAACAAAAATCTTACTGCAGAAACAGCAGAGAACTCTCGGGGTGCTCGGTGCTCTTATCAACAGTTCCATCAGGTTGTTCTTTAAGATGTAAATGCTCCATTCATTCAAATTCATTCTTCTCATCTGTCTCCATCATGTTACAAAGCCACTGTGGTTTCAATGACGCACCAGGTCAAAGGGCGCCACGGAACGCGATTAATGGGCTTTTTTCTGTGATTAATTAATCTTGTTTTTAAATAAATGCATTATTTTGACAAGCCTAATTATTTAGGATCAAATCTTTGGCATTTTTGTCTGAAAATTACTTAAACAATTAATCAATTACCACAATAGATGCTAATTAAATTTCTGTATCCTCAACATTATGGACTAATTGTTGCACTTAAATCAGGTGCGGCATTACAAATATTTTTTTTACAGTTTTCTTATTCTGAATAACTGCATTCTTCTTATTTGACAATATTTCTGTTTGTTGGTAGAGTGGTCAAACATGATTAAAGAGGAATGAACAAGATCTTAAGTGTTTGCAACT
Source organism: Ctenopoma kingsleyae (assembly GCA_032353495.1). Lineage (NCBI taxonomy): Eukaryota > Metazoa > Chordata > Actinopteri > Anabantiformes > Anabantidae > Ctenopoma > Ctenopoma kingsleyae. Next base: position 3,432,172 of record JAUBNQ010000017.1, on the reverse strand, counting down.
GCACATCTATAGATGTGTGTGCATGTGCGAGTCCAAAGCATTGTTCCCTGTTGGGTAATTATTAACAGGATCTAATGAAGCAGCATGAGATCCTCTGGAGACACGACAGACACACACACCACCACGCAAAACCGCAAGACAAAAACAAACCAGCTTGTAAAGACCTAGACACACGCAGGACTGCATCTTGGGACATGTAATTCCACAGGAGTGCTGGGCTGTTTGCATGTTCCTGTTTGTTCTGTCTGTCTGCCAGCTCATCTGTCTGTCATGTTGTTTGGCCTCCAGTCTATCTGTTGTTGTACCTGCAGTAACAACCTGCCTCTCAGTTTGCTTCCTTTTCTTTTCAGCCCATCTGTCTGGCTGTTTGCCTGCCCGTCTGTCTGCCTGTCTGTCTGTCTATCTGCAGTTCTGTGCCCCGAAATGTTTCACTTATCAAAGGTACTTTTCTTTCTGCAACAGAAAGCCCTCACTGCATCTCACTACCCTCGTCTCATCCGCTGGGGATGAGTTGAAGAGCGGGATTTCTCCTCTCCCATGTCTTTCTCTCTTCATTCCTCTTTCGTCTCCTCTACTTCCGTCTTCCCAACTTTCCTTCTTCTATCACCCCCTCTTTGCAAAAAACACATCACCCTCTCCCAGTTTCCCCACCTCTCCCCTTCCTCACTCACTTACCCCTGTCTCTACCGTCCCTCAACTGCTTGTTCTCATAGCTACGGTGAGTATGTGAGCAGGAAATATTACCATACCAAATGAAAGAGAGGGGATTTTTTTCCCCTTTATTCTCTTTTCTTTTCATTCAACATTGCGTTACCTTCCCTCTCTCCCAGCCTGCTAATTAGTCGAGGGACTGGTGTTTGGGAGTTAAAAGAGGAGCGCACATATTCATTCTCTTCTTCATACAAAAGGTTTTGATGGTACTCCATCACCTGCCACAGCTCCAGCAGCAAATAAAGAGGACACATAGTGAAGATTTTACATGGTTTTAATTGTGTTGCTTTTATGTTTCCTCAGATGGTCAGTCCACTGTAACATTATACATGTTCTGGTGAGAACATGTCAGTTTCGTTCCCCTTGTAAGTTAGTTTAATGCTAACGTGTGTGTGTATGTAGTGTGTGTGTGTGTGTGTGTGTGTGTCTTTGCCTGGGAACCAGAGGAAAGGATAACATCTTATTTTCACTCTGAATGTTTCGACAAAACCTGCTGAGTGAGGAGACTACTTTAATGGATATGTGGACATTCAGATGGCCTGTCACAAGCATCTGTGTGTTTGTGTGTGTGCGCCTGCGTTAATCTGTGGGGACAACTCATCTTATCCTAAATGCCATGACCAATTTCACGCTCTCACTGGAAAGGTCGTGGCACTAGAGTGTGTGTGTGAGCGTGTTTATGTGTACATGCCTGTTGTGTGTGTATCTGACGTTAACCCGGTTAACCCCAGCATAGGTGAAAATCTGCTGCTGAGGCAGACTTTAGCAGCAGAGATCCTGGACAACATTACTTAATGCCACAATCTGTCAATATCTAACACACACACACATATACACAGTCTCCGTTTCAGTACAATACAGCCACACCAAACATAGCTTAAAAATCAAATACTTCTGCAAGAACTAAAAACCCTCAACTCTTGTAATGACTCACATGCATTCACAAACACACACGAACACTCACACAATTCGCCCGAAGCTACAAAACTCCTGTAACTGTCTCATGCCTTGAGCTGTGGACTGATAAACACACAAACTGACTTAACAGAGAGGTAATGTGGATCGTTTTTGCATCATACCAATATTAGATATTTGCATTTCTGTACCACCAATATTTAAGAACATTAAATCTCCAAAAAGTGGATGAAAACACCATTACGTTGCACAACAGAAAGAGTGTTTGATGGGATGTACAAAACAATATATTATATAGCTTTCAGGTATGACTGAATCCATCACTTGTGGAGAAACGTACAGAGACAGAGTGACAGAATGAGAGATCAAGTCTGACACAGAGTGCACATAAGAAAGAATCAAAAGACAGAATGAGAAAGTGTGTGAGTGCGCGTTTGTGTGTGAGAGAGACTTTAAGTGTGTGTCTTCTAAGGCCCCCGTTGATCATCTTGACACATGTCTGAGCATTTCTGTCACTTTAATGTCACTGTGGAAATTCTGCAGATTAGTACAACATTCGTCATGGTGCCAGGCCGATCCAAGTCAACAGAACGCATGCAATATTAAACGCTAATATTCCCCACAGCCTTTTATGCTCCAATATTACAGAGACAGAAGAAAGGTCCTGAATATTCACTCAGAGAGATGACATGGGCAGGTTTGCACACAGGAATACATGTGTGCACACAAGGAGGACTCTGTATAGACACAAAATCTTTTGCACACGTGCATTTACACACTAATATATTTCACAGGAGCATAGCTCTGTGATATAAAACACACATGCACACACATATATCCATGTTGCTTATTTCCATTGCATCTGTCTGAAACATACAAAAATGACTGCATGTGGAGGTGAGAAGTGAAGAGACAGGTGCAGAGGACAGAAAGACCCGAGACAGAAAGAAAAATGTAGTAAACAGAGGGATGAAACATGAGAAACAGGGATGAATTAAATAGTTAGAAAGTGAAGCAATAAAGAGTGAGGGGGGAGTAGAGAAAACGGCTCAGTGAAATGAAGCGAAAGACAAACAGAGAGAGAAAGAGAGCTGATTATAGATGCATGCTGAGGGAATGTCATTGTTCTAGTCGATTTGAGACATTATTTAAACAGAGACCCGGGAGAAAAAGACAGAGTGTGAGAGCGAGAGAGTGATTGACAAAGAGAAGACGATGGAGGTGGGACAGGGACCTAGAGAGAGAAAAGAGAAAAGCGGTGCATAAAAAGAGAAATACAGAGGGCGGAAAAGAGAAAAAAAAAGAGACTGATTTTTTCCTGCATTAATCTGGACAACGGCAAAACATATCAGTATCCAATTATTGTGCGTGCGTGTAGAAGTGCTTTTTAAAATAACTTATTGTGGTACAGAGTTCATGTAAGACACAAACTATTAAATGCAAGGAGTGTGTGGGAGGGCGCTGGTTGTTAGGGTTTGAGTGTAAGTAAGCGAAGCTATTGAACAGCTGCTGGTTGACAGCTGTACTTCTCCACTGATGTCCTCTGTCTAACACACATACACACGCGCACATTAATACACAGACACCGGGGAATGAATGATACATAAGTAGTGAATAATGCAGGCTGTCCTGTGCTACAGTGAGGTGGAGCTTTGGTTGGAGTATTAGCTACTAGTAGCTGAGAGTTGTTAGTTTTATTGCAAGCAAAGGTTTGACCCAGGGTTAGAAATCAAACTCCAATCTGACACTCTGCAGCATACCATAATGTGACAAGTGTCTGTACCGTGGAAAACAAGTAAATTACTGTAGATTTAATCTGGGCCGATGTCCACTGTCTTTGTTACAGCAATATGAAATCTGAAATGATGTACAAACTGTATTTATAACTATAACAGCATAAAATGTACCATCTTCTGCAGCCTGGCCTCACTCATAGCTATCCACTAACCAAAATGTCAGGTTCAAAGCAGAAACACAGAAATTAACTCCACTTAGTCAATTTCTCTGCAAATGAGGAATAAAACACATTTATACTGGACAAAAAGAAAAAACAGAACAGAAAAATACAGTATTTTACAGAGGAAGTGCTCCAAGTTTGTGCGTGTGTGTGTGTGTGTGTGTGTGTGACAAAGAGAGAGAGACAGAGAGATTTATTAGAGAAGTCCTCTCTATGTAATTTAAAAGGAAAGTGCCTAATTAAGACCATGAGGAGATTCTCCCCAGGGGGATTCCTCTGTGCTCAGTGTGTGTGTGCTTATATGCCAGAACATGACACGAGTCACTGGAATATCTAGTTTAATACTGATATTGATAATAGGGAATATAAATCCCCAAGAAAAGGAAAGTGTAATACATTTGTGCCAAAATAGGTGAAACTTGTGTCATCATGCCCCCTAACAACAGAATATGGTATAGTAAAAAAAGACCACTACTGGTAAAGATATGGTCAGATTAAAAAAATAAAATAAATTTGGAAAAGTTGTGTTTTCACATCTACAAAACTAGATTTATACTTCTACACTGAAACTACGCAGAGCTGATGCTGTAGTGGCCTTACTGTCGGGAGCAGTTATACAAGTGTGCTGGTGCGTCTGTGAGTGGGTCACGCTGGAGTTAGAGCTAATAACTTATTAACTGAAATTACTGCAATGCAGAAAAGAGAAGACATCGGAGGAGATGGTCTGTCGGAGGTGATGCTACCATGTGGACAGCGTACATGGCATATGCACTACCAGTTCACTGTACGTAGTTACTTTTCTGGGGAGGTGCACATCAGGCTACACGGCTGCTGAGATTGAAGCATACATGGGAATTTACTCACATTGTTTCCCTCTGTGTGGCTCTCAGGCAGGCACAGACAGCGGTAGGACATCAAGCTGGTGTCACAGTGGTCTGCATGGCCGTGACACTCACATCTGGCAAGATGACAAAGACAAAGAGAAAACTGTGCTTCTTAAAATATTACGTTTTTTTGCATTAAATCGAAAAAACAAACACACAACAAATGAAAAAGGTGAGTAAACAATGTGACAAAAGCTCACCACCCTCTTCATCTCTCATCCATGGAACAGTAGTACTGCCATTAGGAACTTCCCATTCAACATTTATAAATGCCATGAGAATTATCAGCACAACATAACAGGTAGCAGACAGCCGTTTCCCTCTCTCTGTCTCTCTCTCTCTCTCTCACACACACACACACACACACACACACACACACACACACACACACACACACA
>JAUBNQ010000017.1:3400938-3413531 GCA_032353495.1 Ctenopoma kingsleyae | reverse complement strand
AGAGAGAGAGAGAGAGGATGGAGAGGAGACATTTGTTCTACTCATCTCAGCGCTAAAGATACAATTACCTCTCACAGCATATTATCCATGTTTTATACCAGCCCAGGGCCCAATGCCTTTGCCTCGCCGCGCTCACCCCATGTAAGGCCCATATTTTAACACTAGCTATGACAGTTTATTTAAGAAAAGAAAATTGTCCCCAGGGAGATGGAGAGGGAGAGAGAGAGCCTGTGTAAGGAAAACGAGAGGAAAAGAGGGAAGGACAAAGAAGGTGGACGGGTGGGGGGGGGCAATGAAAGGGGGAGAGAATGAGAGATAGATGAGTCGGAGAGGGGCAGAGAAAAGCAAAAAGAGAAAATCATCTTCAGGAAAAAAACACTGAAAAGATAAAGAGAGAAAAAGAGAAAGAGCAGACATACTGAATATAAGGCGACACACCAACCTTTTAATAAAGACCATAAGTCTCTAAGATTTTTTTGTTTTTGAGCAGAAAGCAAAGAATAGAATAGAAGGAACAATAAAAACATACCATACCCTACTGCAAAAAGAGAACAACGTGCAGGAAACCTGCTCTGCATCACGGTTTGACTTTGGGCCACGTTGTTGCTGGAAGTTTCTCACTCAGGTCAGGTTGTGGTTTGGTCTCATTTATTAGTGTGAGACAAATATCTCATCTAATGAATCCAACCTAGTCACAATTCAACTTTTTCTCTCCCACTCCTGATTCAGGATGAAATCGAGTGCTTTCTTTTTACTCCCCACTGAAAATCTGTTAATCTCACTGTGTTCCACACACATTATTAATGATTCCATGTAATGTAATGACATAACTAAATGAATGTAACTGCTGGTGAAAACAGAATCTTATTAATGATTTCTACAAAGAACTGAGTTTAATATGGATTGTGCACAACATGTTTGACAGCCTATCCAATTAAATACATCAGTATTAATAAAATGTAATGCAAAGTGTAACAGTTCCCCAAATGCACGTTTCCTCTTACGACTAAAACTGAAGAAATGTCAGACTTCCGGGACGGTAACATTTTAAACAGATAAATTAATGTAGTACATCAGTAGTCAGGTCTGGTTTGAAAGACACAGCTACGAGTCAGGTCTGCATCTCAGTCTCAGTCTCAGGTCAGTTTAAAACACAAGCACCAGCATTTGTTTTTGTATTTTTAAGTTTAAACTTCTACTTCAGCAGTGACGTTTCCAGAGAAGGCAGGTTAACATAACATATGTTCTTTGTTGGATCCCTCTATCCACCTTGAAGCACCCTTGCTGCATACATTTTTAGCTCTCATATCTCAAAACTCCAAAGGGACTGAAACCCTTAACCCCGGCTGTGTTCCTGCCTTGATATCACTCTTAGGTTGAATCATACCTAAGCACACTAGCATGAAAAAAGGAATATTAACTAAATAAATTAATTTACAGACCAAAAAACCTCACCCCACACACACACACACACACACACACACACACACCGTTCTCTCACTATGTAATTGATGCCAGTATTGTGCCCTTTCACCTCCTGTGCCAGCGGGCAGAGGGCTACCATAGAGGTGTCCACTTCACCCCTACATAACAACCTTGCTTCACCTTCACACACACACACACACACACACACACACACACACACACACACTATTTAGTGCACAAAAATGAATGCAAACACACATAATGCTAACACAAATATACACAAAATGAGCCGTTGTGCTTTTCACATGTTGTGCATGCACATCTACAAACACACACACACACACACACACACTCACCTTCAGTCTGTCTCACAATCTGTCTCTGTCACCACCATGTGGGACAGAGAGAAAACATGTACAGGACAATGCGCTGAAACAGGAAGGCCGTCTCTGTATGCGTGTATATTTGCATATGATTCGGACCCTGGTCAGTGCTTTAAAGTTTGAGCATTGAAATGAGATCTTATATTGTGGTATCGCATGTCTGTATATATCTGTAGCATTACTAGAGATCAAAACTGCACCTGCACCAAAACAGAAGCTGATACGTAGCCAAAATTAAAGCAGAGGGAGGGGAAGGTATGAGACACTGAACAACATTAACCACTCATAGAACACTACTGGTTAATGACAAATATGTGGACATTTCTTCACAGCAAAACACTTAAGCTTAAGTATGAAAATAATTCAGCTTAAAAAAAGTTATAGCATCTTGGACATTGAGAAGAGTCTGGGAGGCCTGGTAGTTTCCAAATCAACTTATAGGTGCATTAGAGCCACCTACCAAACCCTAACAATGCAATGACTGCATGTAGTCACCCTACATTTAATAAAGGTACTGGTAACCGGAATGAATCTAGTCAAAATAACAAGCCCTCATGTTTCCAAGTAGTGAGATCTATGATAGATGTAGGAACAAGGTCCAGTGAGATGTTCATACCAACGACAAACAGAAGAAGAGGTGAAAAGTAAATATTAATTAAGGAGGGAATAAGAGAATGACTATGACAGACAAAGCAGGAGCCTGCAGGAAAGAGAGACCAAGGACAAAGCTGAGGAAAGTGAAGTGCAAGAAGCAGAAGAAAGACAAAAATCCGACTCAGAGTGGGGTGATGAGGCATGTGCACATGCATCTATGCAAAACAGAAACAGTAAGATGGAAAGACAATCTTGGTATCAGATCAGCTGCTGTAAAATCGCAGCCTTCTGCGAGGACCACACACGAGCTACACACGAGCCAGAGTCTTCCAGTGTAATTGTGCGTGAAAACATTCATTAAGGTTATTATGGCATGCAGTAGAAGTTTTAGCGGCCAAACTGTCTAAGAGCAGAGAAGTGAGGCTGATGAGCTGTCAGGGTCTAGAGAACAAATTGTTGATTAGATGGAACAACTAGTTCACTCCTGGAATAAATACACTGATGTATATGGGGGCTCGTAATCTTGACTTGACCTTAACTAACAATGACACTTAAAAATTTCTGTTCTCTCCTTTCTTTGTCTTTACCAACAGGTATGAGCCCTCTGAAAGAATATCCAGCTGTTTCTTGTGTGTGTCAAGGCAGCACACACACACACAGACAGACACACAGTGTTAAACATTCATGCAGCCGTGTTAAGTTGTGATGAGACTGGTGTGACTGGTTGTCCCTGCCACTGTCTCATCCGATAATGCTGATTTGCTCAGGCACTAACAGACGGATCCCTGTGGGGGTCCTCCAGGCACGCAGTCAATCACTGGTAAGTCAAAGACGGTATGCCAAGGCTATTTAAATCATGATCCCTTCTCGTTTCTCTTCTATCCATCTTTTGACATCTCTTTTCGCCACTTTCTCTTCATTTCTAGATTCTTCCAAGACAAATTCTTTGACTCCTCTTCTGTACACCATGACACCTACTTCTAGATTTCCTCTATAATTTACAGTACATCTCCAACTGTCGGGTCTGTGTGTTTTGCTTCCTCTCCTTCCAAACTGTGTGAATAATGATAAAAGAGGATTGGCTGGAGGAGGGGTTTAGTCCTCTTTGATGATGTCACTGACTGTTGTATTAGGGCTTTTCTTCACAGCTGTCACAAGGCTTCTTCTCGTTTTCCTTGGATGATGCACTCTCTTCGGTGTATATTGGGTTTTAGAAATTATACACACAGTAAATAATACAACAAATACATACAGCACATGCAGCCCTTTCAAACACGTGGACCGTGAGGGCTGAGCCAGAAAAGCAACAAATTTAAATAACTCTGCCAAGAAGAGAGAAATCAATCATCTTGACCCTACGTGATTATTTTTTGATCCCGTGTTGATTTTAGAAAACCCAACATGAATTAAACCCTGTGCACCAAACTGTCTTGGAGTTTTCTTCTACTAAATATGTATGTCGTACAATCATTCTGCCCCAGCATGCAAACAGTGCATGTACTAAACTTCCGACTGCAACAGAACCATCACTGCTGCCACACCACACCACTGTGAACTTGGGAAACGTGGTATGCATGTATTCATGCCATTGCGAGGCATAAAACACCCTCTTAAGTATCACCATGTTCTGTTAATTACACACAGATCATCCGTTACACCCACCACTCACTCATCCACAGCAGGACGACTGATAATTCCAGAAATGTACAGAAAGGGGAGTCCCATACTAAACTCACTTCATACTGTAGCTATTACTAACTACACTGAGTCACATCCCCCACTTCCCCCATCTCTCCTCTCCTCTCATTCCCTCTCTCCCTCCCTCCCCCAGGCTACCTTTTCCTCCACTATCCTCTACATCGTTACCATAATCAGATAAGACAACTACCTAGGGAGCACCAGCATCCCTACAGCACCTTGCTCCTGGCGCCGTGCGTGTACATGTCTGCGTGTGTCTGCGTGTGCGAATTGCTCCTGGCACTTGGAAATCCATATTCCTTTTGACTGTCTTTTTTTTTTTTTGGTATTTTGATCTTTTTGAACCGACAGATGACTGGTGCGTGAGCAACACGTGTGTGTAGGAAAGATTTACCCAGCTCCTTCATTAGGTAATGTGTGTATCGTGGCCGACAGACTGCTACAAATTACAGCAGGACTGTGTGTGTGTGTGTGTGTGTGAGAGAAAGAGCGGGTAGATACGTGTGTGTGCATGCATGAGAATAGGAGAATGCGAATGGTGTTCGAGTGTCAAGGAAGATTACGCTGTTCTTCTGAATGGTCAAAACAGATCACATCATCATACCATTAAACAAAAGGCAGACTGATTCGCAAGAACGCACAATCGCACAAAGTTTCTCAATACCTCTAAGCCAAACCAAATCAACACAACACAACACAACACACCTTTAGCAAAACGCCTTCAAGTCTTTCACTTTTCCATACCTGCATGGACATACAGATGCTGTGCATAGATATAAAAGCTGATCCCTATAGGGCACACACACACACACACACACAGCTAACAATTGAGCCATCAGCAACACTACATTTAGCCAACAACACGTTGGACTGCCAAATTACTGTTCTAGGCATCAACACCAATCAGCCAGCCTCTAAACTAAACTGTCGCATTAGATTTTCTAGATAGGCGCAATCATTTTCCTTTTAAGTACCAGTCAACATGTATAACTTCCTCATTTCTGGCTTAACCCTCGAGCCGTGAATCATGCTTTCAAACAGCAGTTGATATACAACACAGTCATTTATGTGTGCACTTGGCACTTACATTCTTATTTTTAAAACCATTTATAATTTAATTGTTTAACATTAACATGATGGAATGAGTTCAACGGAGAAACATCCATCCATCCTCTTAAGCACTTTCCCTGGTACAGGTCACAGGGGTGCTGCAGCCAATCCCAGCTGTTACTGGGCGAGTGGCAGGGTACAGTACACCCTGGAGAGGTTGCCAGTCCATCACAGTACCGACATATAGACACAGACAAACATTCACAGTCACAATGAGCAATTTAGAGTCATCAGTTAACCCTAGCTGCACGTCTTTGGACGGTGGGGGAAAACCCAACGCACACAGAGGGAGACCCTGCAAACTCCACACAGAAAGGCACCTGACTGGCCAGTGGATCTGAACACAGATAACAGAGAGACAAATCTAAAATATCACTTTGCATAATGGGATAGTGGGACAGGCGGAGGGGAAAAAAGTGTTGTAATACGAAGAAAAGAAGTTAGCAAAGCAACACAGAACTACGTGCTGAAAGCTACTTCTGTATTTTTTTTCCCTTTAAATTTCTTTATTACTTATTATTTTAATAAGTGTTGTTAGTATCTTAGTTTGATCTTTTTGCTGAGATGAAAATATTGATATCACTCTCATCTGCGCATTAAGTGTAAAGATAGATTTAGAGGTGATAAGCTTGGTATATATAAAAAAAGCATAGACACAATAAACAAATTGTTCATTTAAGAACAAATTTGGACCCAAAATTATACAGATAAAAAACATTAACTAAACATTTCTGGCCCCCACTAATCGTGATCAGACTTGACATAGAGACCGTGTTTTTCCCACCAGTTGCTCTGGTGTTTTTCAGAGCTGCTGAAAGAGGGAGACTGTCCAGTGGAGTAATCTGTAAAATGATACTCACCAGCAGACCAGAAAAACACACACACACACATTTGTGACCTCAAAACTCTCATCACTTCACTTGCTGCCACTTCATGATCAGAGTTACCGAAAACCTTTTTTTTTTTTTCTGTAACAGCCTTATTTTTCTAACATGTGATACCTTCTGAAATGTCGGACTGATGTACCACTTAGGTCAATCAGTGGTGAGGAAAGGAGGAAAAAAGAAAATTCATACGTTGTTAAACAGAAAGCGACACCTTCCACAGATCTGCAATTTTCCTTTTAACCTTTCGACTTAGCACTCAAACAGGAAACAGGTTTCTACATAAAAACACATAAAACTAATCTCATTTGTAAAATCTAATAACACTGACTTTGAATGTACCAGAACAACCCCTGAATTACAAGATATTAAGCAGCACATCTGAAAGGAGCCGAGGCAACCAGTTAGAAACCTATCAGAGCAAGAAAATCACGGACAACCACATTCGCTAAACAGTAAATCAATGTTTTAAATTCAGAAAAGGGAAATCAACAAAATGAGAAACATTCAGAGAGTTCCAGGTTTCCATGCTTTTAAATTATTTAGTTTGAAATGTAATGCACTGCCTGTGTGTGTGTGTGTGTGTGTGTGTGTGTGTGTGTGTGTGTGTGTGTGTGTGTGTGTCTGTCCCTGGACCTATGCAGCATCTGTGCCAAGGCAGATGTTTGCGAGCATAATTACCACTTACTTGCAGAGAGTGAGTGAAAGAGACTCTGTAACAAGACTTATAAGTTGTCTCTCATGCTAACATGTGGATCCCTAAATCACTGAGATTCCTCACCTGCAGAACTAGGTGGGTCCACCTCTCCACTGCGAGCTTGCCCTCTGTTCTGAAGCTGACGGTCAGAGGAGCCCGAGTGCCGGGCTGACCGTACCGCAGAGTGACCGCCTGCTCGGACACGGTCACCGAAAAAACCAGCTGCTCTCTAGAGCTCTTCTCCAACAGCATCCTGAGGGAAACAACACAATAAAGAACACAAGTATTTCAGCAGCAGTAGACTGCCCAGACAGTCCGGATAAATATGTCTCAGTGACTGTTGTTATAACTTAACTGACAAGAAAAAAAATAAAAACAGAAGGAAGAGTGAACTTTAAAAACCGTGGAGCGCCACTACACACGCAGTCCTTCATTCTGACATTTACACATAGAATATCAATATTTTACATGACTGCCAAGGTTCTGCTGATACACTGGGTGCAGCCACCCTCCACGTGTCATATTAACCACCATCCTGACATTTTATGGGAAATCATGGCTTTTATGAACCCAGAGCAATATACCCTATAAATCACAGCTAGATGTATGCATGTATGTATGTCTGAGCAAAGGCATCTGTGTGCCTGTGGAGAGACAGAAAAATACACTGAAGGTGATGAGCGTAAGAAGAACGAAAGTACAAACTGTTAAGTTAGAACTAAAAATGTGTGATTTAATGGACTGAAAGTGCTTTTACATGTGAAGACGCTGCAACTACCGAAACTATTATTTTTGTTACATCTTGAAGAGTCAAAGTTGACACGACTCCAGTCCAACAGCGTAAAAATAACTCCATACTCAGTCTCTGGAGGTAAAGCACCGCAGAGTAAAAACTCCGGGTTGTAGGAACAGGTGTCTGTCTCTGTTCATTGTTCAGACGAGGGGAGGGATGTGAAATCACAGAGAGAGGGAGAGACAAAAAGAGAGGGGTGAGGAGAGATGGACAGAGGTGAGGATAGAGACCTCCTTTCATCTGGCTTCTTTGATGGCAGCCATGATCGTCTCTACAACAAAAGACATAGCCAACGACAGCAACAGAAAGAGATAGAGGGGGAGGGGGAGGGAGACAGAGAGGGAGACGGGGGGGAAGAGATATTACTTCCATTCAGATGCATTCAGCTGTACAGGTGTCATGTTCGGCAGACCAAGACAACAAGCCTCGCCTGTCATCTGAATCCCCAGGCAGACAACTTCACAAACAAAAATCACAGCATGAAATTTGAAAGGAGAGATCAGATCTCTGGCCGATTCTCCTTCCTCAGAGTTAAATTTAACTGACAGCGACATTTAAACCCAACACGCAGTGTATTTCTAGAATACACATGCAACCTTTCTAGTGTTGCGCAGGACAGCAAAGATGTCAGTCGCACATTGTTTGTGTCCTGTGCACGTGACAAACTAACAGCTTATTTAAAAATGCTTGTTCTTCTCACCGAGTCTGGAGCTTGATCTCGAGTTTATTAGCTAATCTGTCCAAAAAGCTGTTATTTAATGCGACAGCTACATTAAAAAGGCAACTCCACCAGTTTTACACATGAAAGTATGTTTTCAGGTCTTGGGGGGGGTTCTACTGTATGTGAGAATAAAAAAGGTTTTTAGAGCCTTTTGAGGTTCCAGAGGGAGCGATGTGTGTGAAGGCTGATAAAGTGTCGTCAACCGAGTCCGTTTTATTCCACTGAAAGTCACAAAATGCAAAACAAAGCAGGTGCATTTTAAAATGCTTTTTTCTAATCTTTCTATCTTTCTAGTTTTGTAATAAATATGACTCCAGTCTAACTTTTGGAGTATGAATTATAATATGCAGTAAAATATCAACAATATTCCAGCACTGTAAAAAGTTTTGCCACAAACTCAACTCACTTCTGATTCCACGGGTCACTAACTGTGTGTGACCTTCTAACAGAACTCATTTAAAACAATATAAATAACAAAAACTAATACTTTATTGTCCATCACAGGTTTGATTTTTTTTTTCCCAGTATTACTTACTGAATTTAATCAACACATAAACAAGAAGATGTCATTGACAACGTGCCTAGTTTAAGTCTTCCTGTTTGGAGGAAGAGAGAGTTGCCAAGAAAAGCCAACTGATCTCTTTTTGTGTGTGTGTGTGTGTGTGTGTAACTGCAAGCCGATCTAAGTGTGTGTAACTCTGCACCATCTGCACAGCCTGGAACATACCGGCACACTCTCATCTCTTGTCTCTCGCATACAACTAAGTAGAACATGACAGCTCGTTGTTGACTAACATTTCCTGATGGTGATACGGACCCGACCACACCTGACCTGCCTCCTTGTTAGTGGATCAATAGTTCACTTTCTTGTCAGTGTTTGAAAATCATCTTCAATATCACATCAGAGCAGATATGGGACTGAACGCCAAGCAGTAAGGAGTTGTATTTCATCAAATCAAATGACTTCGTTTTTTAATGACATAAACATGCTGACTGTTTCTCATTTCTCTTGCTCAATCTTTATACACACAGTTCTGTATAACCTTACTATACCACAAAAAATAAAATATTCATTACTGTGTTGGTTTTTTTTTTAGAATTTCATGGTTTTTTAGCTTGATAAACACTTACAGCGTTAAAAAACATGGAGAACTATGGAAAATGAAGAAGCATCAGAGACAAGACGAGGAAAGCCACATGTTAGACGTCATGTCGACTCATCGGTTGAGTCAGTTCAGTCAAAGTTAACGTCAGAAGAAAGGACAATAATCTGCAATTCCCATTCCTCACATGGTTAATAACCATCAAGAAAATGGAATAGGAAAAAGAAACTTTACTTCCCCAGCATGAAATGTCTCCCTAAGATCTACTCATTTATGAATTATCTATGGGAAATACAGCACACCTTTTTTAATGGAGAGAATAGTGTATGTATGGTAAGATAACAACCGTAATTACAACTCAGCAGCAATTACTTCCACATGTAGGAATCAGGGGCACTATAGTTTTGCATAAGTATGTCCACTTGGTGAACACAGATTAAATCTTGTGATTAAAATATATTCATCTAATCTATCTATCTCTCTCTATCTAAATGACAAAAAATTTAACTCACATCTCTCCAACAGAGCTCGGTTTTATCCACAGTGCCAGAGTGAGGGAACCCAACGGGCCGAGCTTCTGCGAGGGCGGAGAGACCAGACATCCATCCTGTGTTGGCCGAAAGAGCACACTACCGGGTCTCCCAGAAACCCCCTCTTGACTGGCAGTTCCCATCACAGTCTCAGTCCCAGGACGAGTGTTGTTACTGTCTTCAGTTACACAGGTACCCCTGGTGGAATAAAGTTTGGATGTGTTCTTGTTTGTCTTTTCATCACTTTCAAATACATATAATAAAAATGTCTATTATGTTTGATCTACCTACCTATGTGCAGGTAGCAGCAGTGGAGCATATGGAGGTGTGGATGATCTGTAAGGACACTCCTGGGAACAGAAGGCCCGGTAACACGTCATCAGCTCGGGCTGGGAGGACGGCGACTGGCAGTAGCTGTTTCGCTCTGGAATCCCACAGGTGGATCGAGGTGGAGAGGTGGCGATGGGTTTGAAGGCCGCAAGGTTCTCCATTTGTGGGAAATTCCCCTAAGAAAAAGAAGTTTTAATGGATGTGGGCCTATTTAATCTGTCTCTTGAAATGTTGACCTGTCTGTGGCAGCAGCAATATGAAGCATTGAAATTAGTACAGCGTTTGCTATGCAGACGTTAATTCAAAGACATTTGGACACACAGCAGAAACAAGATAAAATTAACAATGGCAGAATATGTTGAGCTGCTTCAGTTTCACTGTGTTAGATCACTGGTCCAATACAAACTCCTTGTTGTTGTTAATAGGAACACCTGTGCTGTTCCTAATATAACAAGACAAAATGTCTGCTGTGTAAAAGTCTATTTAAGAGCCAGAAGCCACACCGCACACTGTTAACAATCAGTCCTCCACAGCCTTTGAATCAGAAAGAAGAGACTCTTGAAAGCCACTCTTACCTGTGATGAAGCCGGGTTTAGACACAGGCTCAGGATGAGGAGAGCTATCCACAGGAAGGTCTGACGCCACCTCATCGCCATGTTTCTCCCTTCTTTGGTGGCGTTTTGTAGGGGAAACAGACACACAAAGGCTGGAAAGTGTTTCCTTCTCCTCGTCATTTTCTCCCATCGCTTGATTTCACCTCTTGTTTCTCCAGCTGACAAAATCTTAAGGACATCGGTGTTGCTCTTGTCTTTTCCCTCCCCCTTGTTTTTGCCGTTTCCTTTTGGATAGTTTCTATTTTTCATCCACACCTCCTCTCCCTGTCCTGTCTTCACCCTCTCTTTGCCGACTCTTCCGCCCCATTTTTGCTTCCTCCTTTGCAAATTTCCCGCTGCTGCCTCTTTCTCAGTTTTCTGATCCTCCTCTTCAGTCCATCTCCGGCCTTTGACCTCACAAGACTCTAGAATCTGATTCTCAAAGTGGTCTAGCATGATCCGAAGTCCTAGACTCTCCAACAGGGGTTCTGGAACATTCCCAGAGGAAGAGGGATCTTCAAGAACCTGGATTTTTTTCTCAATCCTTCCAGCAGCACTTGAATAAGTGATGACTGTCATGGTTCCAGGGTTACATGGGCATTTTTACAGGCCAGTGCCCCTGTGGTGAGGCTACGAAGCTTAGCTCTCTGTTACACTGTCAGTGCCTCACACACACACACACAAACATCTCCACACACACACACACACAACCAACAACCAAAGCCTTCACATGATAGGTAGGATTTCACAATCTAGAGAGGGAAAGGAGAGAAGGAGAGAAGGAACGAGAGACGTGGTCAGACCAAAATCCAACCGGAGACAAATCTGAGGAGAGTGAAATGCCATGCAGGTTATTCCCTAGCCAAAGCCTACACTATCATGTACAGCTTGATGGAGGCACAGCTCAGCTGATACTGCTACATTGCTTTCCTCTTTTCTTCATTTTCCATTGAATTAAACATGCCCTTCTTTTCCTCAGGCATCTGGCCTCCAGGTTTTTTATCTAACTCAACGGGTTTTCACACAAGTTGTGTTGGAAATTGAGGCTTAGGCCAAATCTCTTTTTATTACAATATCTATCAGCTTCAATTCCACATTTCCTCACACACACACACACACACACACACACACACACAAAGAGGCCAGCAGTGCAGTCATCTCTAGTGCTGAATTACCTGGACTATTTTGCCTATAAACTCACAGTGAATCTAACAATGTGTAAATCTATGCAGATGCTGTAACATGCTAAAATATACAGTAGCTCGTCGTGGTTTACCTGTGCTGCTGTGGATTCCCAGCACGAAGCTCTGTCCCCATCACAAACAGTCAACTTGTTGCTCCGGTCACCGGCATCAGCCGCGCCGCAGCGCGCCACCTGTATTTCTCCACACACCTGTCCGTCAGCGACAAAAGACGCGGATCCAGCGGAACAAATAGTCCTTTCCAAACATGACTTCAATTACTGAGAAGCAGAATGACTGAAGTGCAGCAGAACTTGACAAAGCTTCTGTATTTTTGCCTCCTGTGTCTGTCTGTCTGTCTGTCTGTCTTACCTCCTCTCGTTCAGAGCGCAGCGCTAAGGAGATTAACGCGAGTCGCCATCTGGCAAACAGCGCCCGAGGCGGCGGGATACCGGGCGCAAAGTAACGACGTTACTGCGTTACACTGCTGAGAACAAAGTAACGATACTGCGTTACACGGCTGAGAACAAAGTAACGATACTGCGTTACAC
>JAUBNQ010000017.1:3340583-3354168 GCA_032353495.1 Ctenopoma kingsleyae | reverse complement strand
GACTATAATGTTACCTGTGGGAGCAGCTGACCCTACTGCCCCTCCAGGTCAGGATCAATAACTGGAGCAGTGGTCTATATTAATTTGCACCTGCACAATGTCACCAGCACAGCTAACAGAATTTTAGTGAGATATGAATGTCCAAAATATTACACCGTCTATCATCTGCAGTTGTTTGCTTCAGTTGGACATAACAGAGAATGTGTTTCTGTGCCTCTCTAATTCACAGCCGAAGACGTTTCACTTAAGGTTAATACTGCAGTGAAAGGGATTTCTTGTAATTTTCTGCACCATCTTTGTCAGTTATCAAAATAAAGCATGTGCCAAACTGATATCAAACTGACTATGAACATGTTTGTTCTGGTAGAGAACCTGTTAAAACAAATCTAATAACGGTTAACTAATATTAAAATATTCCTCATATAGTAATTTTAAAGAACAAAGTTAAAAAAGTTAATGCTTCTTCTGTATTGCTTCTCTTGTGCACAAAGCAAATATACACACACATTTTCTTAACTACACACTTTCTCACTACTTTCTGTTAAACGCTGGCTCTCACATGTAAGCTCTCAATTTTTCCTCTTTCTCTTTTACTTCTACCTAAAAGACCCAGTGCTGTGCAGAGCTCACTTCATAAAGAACCCTCTCTAACTACCTCATCTATTTTCCACCAAATTAACTCTCTCTCAGCACTGATTAATGATCAAATATAAATGAATCAAATTAAAAATTGAAAATTATATTTCCAAAGCCCACAGAAAAGAGACAAGAAGAGGCTAGGGGGAGAGTGAGAGCGCTTTACCTCCTCTTAACAAATGAGCCTTCAAATCATAAAGAATGGGCAAGAGGAGAGATGAGGAAAAGAATGAGGACAGTAGGAGAGGAGAGAAGAGGAGAGTCGTTAGGGAAAAGGAAACGTAAGGATCAGAAAAAAGTAAATGGAAAATGGAAAGAGAAAAGGCAGGGGGAGAACAGAATAATTGAACAGGGAATGGGTAAGAAATGGAATAAAAGGTGAGAAAAAGGAAATAAAATTTAGATAAAAAATGATAAAAAGCATTAATGGAAGATTATGGTGAAAGAAAGTAGAAAAGAGAAAACAGAGGAAAAAAGAGTAGCACATAGGTTGTGAAATAAGAGGGGTTGGGTAAGTAATGGATGGGCTGGTAAACAAAAGAAAAAAGGTGAATGAGAAGAAATGAAATAAGAGCCAAAATGAGGGATGAAGTGATGGCCAATAAAAGGAAATGAGATAGGAAGAGAATAATGAGAGAAAGAAGAGAAGATGAAATGGTTAGGTTAAATGGCTTAATTATATGCTTTATTATGTCAAACAAAGTGTACACCCCAACTCAGTCTACTGATTCTACCTAAACACACACACACACACACACACACATGCAAACAAATCAGAATTTTGTCCCTAATGTTTGTGTTACACTGTATTTAATGACATAATTAATAAAATCAACTCTACTTTTTCCACACAGTGGCTTCAGAAAGCATTAGGAGGTGACCGAGAACCCAGTGGTCCCTCTGACAGAGCTTTATAAGTCCTCTGCAGAGACGGGAGAAGCTGCTGGAAGGACGCCCATCACAGCAGCACTCCATCAATCAGGAGTGGCTAGACAGAAGCCACTCTGAGTAAAAGGCATATGGCCAAAAAACCCTGATCCAGGTGTGCAAAGGTTGGAGAGACCTACCCAAGAAGACTCAAAGTGGTAACTGCTGATAAAAGGGCTTCTACAGAGTATGAGATTAAATTAGGTTTAATTAGCAGAAAAAAAAACCCCACACATTTTATTTTGTGACTGTGGGTTATTCAGTGAGAGAAAATGACAAATTTATTAATTAAAACCTACACCTACAATAATCTATAGAGGGGTCTGAGGGATTTTCTGAGGCTCTGGTCCTGTTTTTATTCACATTTGTATTAATATTGTGCTACTTTTGTCACATGCTGCACACACACACACAGACACACACAGTGACAATGATGAAGGTGAATCATTCCTATCTTGGGAATATTGCTGTCTGTCAATAACACGATCAGCCCTGATCACATCAGCATAGATTTTACACTGCACTGACGTTACTGTGTGTGTGTGTGTGTGTGTGTGTGTGTGTGTGTGTGTGTGTTCTTGAACAGTTGAAGGATTGCGAGTGAAATGCCTTTGACACCTAAGTGGTTTTGAAGAGAGAACCTGCAAGCATGGGAAGACAGAGGAGAAGAGGAATGGATTGATTTCAGATGGTCAATGATATGATAAGAGAATAAAAGAATGAAAGAGGGCGAGAAGTGTGGGACAGAGTGGAGAGAGGAGTAGGAAGACAAAAAAAATGTGATCAGAGCAAAGGGAGAAAGGTAGAGAGGGATGAAAAAGAACAGGCGGAAGAAAGCATTTACAGAGGCAGAGCGGTGGAAGAAGAGGAGAAAGAGAGAGACAGGTGGGGGTGGTGGTTTTATGGTAATTGAAGTTGTAACAAGGTTGAAGTCTTTCTTCCAAAACAGACCAGGTTATCACCTTATGTTCCTCTGGGTGTGTATCAGTGTGTGTGTGTTCACTGTAGTGTTGATGCTATAATACAAAGGATTTTCTTATGCAGGTTTAAGGACTGATGCTACAGGAAAACAGCAAATAATTGTGGTGTGTGTCATTTATCTGGTTGGTTCAGTGAAGAAATCACATAAAAAATGACACAACAACAGACATAACTAGAATAACCACATTGTGGTTGTAGGTCCCTGCTAACCAGTGTTTGTGCCAGATGATGAAAAGTTTCTGGGACATAGCATTGACGAGAATGAGACATACAGTCCACCAAAATCTAATCAGTTCATCACAGAGTCCAAGTGGATACTTGTTAGAAATTCACACAAATATCAGTTCACAAGAAGTGGATGAAGGTGAGGTCACCATGACCTTGACTTCTGACCTTTGGCCACCAAAAATTAATCAGCTCATTATTTGCTTTAATTGGACAGCTGAACCAAATTTGATGAAATTCTCTCCAAGCACTTTTCAGATATCACATTAAGTAAAAGTATGTATGTGTTAAGTATGGACCACAAATGGATGAATGCAAAGAATGCAAAGTCAAGTCCTCTGACCTCTGGCCACCAAACTCTAATCAGTTCATCAGTGAGTCTAAGTTGACAGTTCTGCCAAATTTGACGGAGTTCCCTCCGAGCATCATGTTCACAAGAACTGGGTGGCTGTACAGACAGAAGGACGGGCGACCCGAAAACATAACGCCTCCGGTCCTGACTATCGCCGGCATGGAGGCATGAAAAGTGTGAATGAGGGGTGGAGGGGGACTTTAAGACGAAGTGTGTGTAGTGTCATGCAGTGACGTTTATTTAGACCAGAACAGATCAGAACAGCAGCGCCTGAGGCAGCGGGCAGGTGGCTGTCACTGGTGTGTGAGACTGTGTGAGGTCCCTGAAAAGTGCTGCCTTTTCCACAGTGAAGCATTTATTTTCTTTTACGGCACAATGTGACACATGCAACCACACATCCAGGATTTCTGAGATCAATTCTTGAAAGACTCTTCATAAGGTGTTTTTCTAATAACCTGAAGTAAGATGGCAAACCCATGATAAAATTATTGCTTCTATTACTACTCAGCTCCCACCTGTCATGGTTTCTTTCAGCCACTTTTCCTCCCTTCCTCCTCTCATCTTCTCAAGAGAAAGAAAAAGAAAGTGTACAGAGAAGAGAGCGGACCACTTGGGCAGATCTCTCGTCACGGCTTTTCCATTATCGCTCCTTTCTAGCTGGGATGCAACCAGATGCCCCTCACACACACACAAACACTCGCACACACACTCACTCAGGACAGACGGTACAGAGCCAGATTTAGCTACAAGTATCCCATGGGGGAACGCCAGACGCCACCAGTTGTCTGGCGCTCCCCTCCTCTGTTTCCTCATCCTCTCCTCTTGTCTCCTCCCCCTCTAGTCATCCTCTACTTTCTACTTGTATTCATTTATCTGTTTTATGGCCCCTCAAACCACTTGCTCTTAGTCATTTCATTTCTTTTTTATGTTTCAAGTAATGTGTCATTCATGAGAGACAAATTGCGCGTGTTGTAATTACGTGCGCTTCGGCCAGTTGTCTCGACTGTGGCTTCTACGGCTGCACGTGTGCGGCAGAATGAGATCGGACAGCAGCAGTCATGATCGTTGAGCTATGAGGAGAGTTATGACACACACCACCAGCTGTATACACACACCAAACACACATAAGCGCTGACACTCACACAGACTGGGGCCTTCCACCCGATCTCACTCATTAGGTCTCAGAGGCCGTGGGGAGCACGGCCAAAGTTGGCACAAACTGCTAAGTGTGTGTGTGTGTGTGTGTGTGCAGGGCAGCGTGCCAGGGTTTATATTTGCAGTCCGTGGACTTTTCTCTCTAGTAGTCCACCATCTGAAACCAGCTGGCATTACAGAAATGGAGGCTTTGGTTTCGGATTCAACACATTCTGACGGTTTAACCACAATTCATCAGACGTGCCATCATCAAAGCTGCTATGTTGCAAGGAAGCAAATCTGTTGATATGACCATATGCATAATGAACATTACTGGAGCCTCTGCCAAAGCCTTTCATGTTCAAAAGTCTGATCTGCATTTTGCATTCTGTTCATGGTAATGCTTTGCATTAACGCTGATGGTGAATGTATTAAATTGGTCTTGCTTTGCCAATTGTACATAAATGAAAATAAAGTGTTATTACATCTGCTGCTTTACAGCTTATTGGCTTTAAATACATTAAACAAAACGTATTTTTTGTGCTGAAACTCGCTCTCAACCTTCTCATGTTTTGCTGTTTTTCACCTTTTACCTGCAATTACACCTGTTCTCTCACTCCATGCCCCCCTCTCTCTAGGCAAATTTAAGCCACGCCCCTGTGACCTTTCTGTGTTCAGCTGACGCATCATTATGACCTCATTAAAAATGGACAGACAGCCATCGCCAGAGGGGAAGTTCTCATAATACAGTCAGGCCTTTTAATTGCCTTGCTCCAGAAATTAGCTGCTACATATTGGTGGGTGGGAGCCCAGCGTTCGTTCTTTCTTTCAGTTTACCCTCCGCTTGTTTATTCCTCTCTTCTTCTTCTCCTCTTCACAAAAGCAGGTGAGAAAATCCACGGAGGACTGTGCGTGTGTGTAATCACACGATCAGGTGTGTGTGTTTAAGAGAACATGCAAAGAAACAGCTCCACTCTCAGTTGGTTTACTGACCCTCTGGCCTCTTGTTCGCCCATCTCTCTCCATCACACACACTTCTTACTGCCTCACTTGCTCCTCATCTCACCCTCTCTGTCTCCCTGGGCGACAAAGCTAATTTGAGGCCGATCTTGCCCTTAGGGGTAAACTACAGCGCACACACACTATTGCATATCCTCCACCCCACTTCCTCTCCACTCTTACCACTTTATCTTCACCTTTCTCCCGTGAGCGAGCCCCTGACAACAACAGTTAGCTCTGATGCTAACTGATCTAGCCACTTACCATTATCATCTATGCAACTCTGGTACAACGATGCTTAAACCCAAAGCGTGGCATGAAACTCAGTGAGGAACGCTCTTGAACTGTGTGTGAGCCAAACGTTTTCAGGTAGTGATAAGATGTTTTAACCAGGTTTACCACTGCACATACTGTGCATCACTTTTTAACCGGGTGTACAGTACAGTATTATTAGTCGACTGTAAATAAATCACAAATGTGATGACAAATGAAACAATCCACACATTTTTCAGATTTTTGACATTTTCAGTCACTAACTGACAAATCAAATAATTTCCAGACAATTTCTTATTTTACATTTTAGTTATGTGAAATAAAATATTTCTTTTTCACAATTATTTCAATTCAGCTAAATCATTTTCACTGACAACAGTGGAATATTATACGTATTATAGGTTTGAGGCACTAGTTCCTTAAAAGAACAATAAATTATATACAGTATCATAAACTAATACATCTAGTACAATAAAGCAATGGTGAAGAAATATGTTTAGCTTTTATAGAGCTGTTGATCTTTTTCAAATTTCCCATGGTTTCAGAAAGAGTGAAAATGAGAAAATATAAGAAAATGGATGTTTCAATTTTCCAAATGACCCTTATTCATATGTAGAGCGGGACCCCCCTATTAAATTCACATCCAGCACAACAAATGGGGTGGCTGTGGTCTGTCATGTTGATGTATATATATGTAGGCCACGGTGTGTGTGAGTGAGTGTGTACATGTGTGTGTGGGTGTGCGTGAAACAGGAGCAACAAAAGACAGCTATATGTTTGCCTGCTCAGGACAGAAACACACAAATGTACACACAGTGTGTTCCTTGACAATAAAATGAGCGATTTGATGCTTTATTATATAAAACCAATGTGTAACTTCTGAACCACA
This sequence comes from Ctenopoma kingsleyae, assembly GCA_032353495.1. NCBI lineage: Eukaryota > Metazoa > Chordata > Actinopteri > Anabantiformes > Anabantidae > Ctenopoma > Ctenopoma kingsleyae. The sequence continues at coordinate 3,347,752 of JAUBNQ010000017.1, read as the reverse complement.
TCCTTACAACCTCTTTTGTTCTTGTTTTTCTATCCAAGCTTCCCTGTTACTCACTGCTAAACCAAAATTTAAAAGTTTAATTTTAATTGACTTATAAAAAGATCCTGTTTTAAATGATGGCTTCTGGGTTTGAGGTGATGCAGTTACTGGGTCGAGCAGCAGGATGTAGTCTGAGCTGTGTGGGACTGTGAGGCTGCTGGAGCTGCCAATAATACATGTGCTTACACGTGTGTGTTTTTGTGGCCACACACTTATACACGAGACAAAACAGGAGATGAGACATAGGTTCTGCCTATGTCAGATCAACCGGGAGAACAAATGCTGCGACAGCAGCAGCTTGTTGGGAGTGTGTGCAAGAGAGAGAGAGAGAGAGACAGGAGCGAGAGAACAGAGCATGCTTCTGCACTGAAGTGAAACTTGGGTCATTGAAGGCGGTGACGGGACACAAAATGTCTATAAATGTTTTGTCAGAGTGTGTGTTTCTGTGCGTTCAAGTGTCACTGCATGGTGAAATGTTGCCTTCACATTATCTCCTGTTTAACAGAATTGTGTCGCTTGATTAATGGAGAGAAAAAACATTATGATAATGTTATAAGACACAGAAGAGCTGACACATCCTGGTGTTTTGGCATGGTGTTAATCTGTGGCACCTGATTTCGATCTTTGTTTGTTAGTTCTGTTAGTGATTCACATAAAGATTTCTGAGTGGGTGAAGAGCTGCAGGTACGTCACGGTGCAGACTGGATGGACAGAACAGACAGTGAAGACGATGGATGAAAGAAATAAAAGAAGCAACAGAAACAATACAATAACAGCGAGTGGGAGAATTGGAGGGAGAGGTGAAGACAGGAATGGATGGAGGAGAGGGCCGGCAGGCGTCGGCAGAAGCACGCTCCCTGACCACTGTAAGGAAGGGGGCGTAGGCCAGGTCTCCCATCAATTACAACCTTGACCCTCCTCTCTTCTCCTTTCTCTCTCACACACTTTCTGCTCCATTCAACCACCCTCCCCCCTGCCTCTCATCCTCCCCTGGTCCCTCTCCTCTGCTCCTATAAATCAATCTCTCCTCCCTCCCTCCTCCAAGCTTTCTCCCACCCCCTCCTCGACTTTTCTTCTCTCTCTCTCTCTCTCTGCTTCCTCTTCATCAGTGTGGTGGGAGTAGAAAGGTCAGAGGTGGGCAGACGAGAGGGGGAGAGAGTGGCCGAGGCAACGAGGGAGTGGGAAAACGAGAGTGTATTTAATCAAAGCGGTGTGGGGGCAGATAATATTTTCGCACCATTCTCACCAGTGATCAACTGCTGAGTGTCGCAGATATCCTGTAATTTCTACCTTTATCTTAGTAAGTCAGTAAACCAAGAAGATCGTCAGCAAACAGAAACTAGAAGGTGTTTATGTGGAAGGGAAAGGAGAATATACTTCAATTCACTGTGAGATCAACAGAAAAATATACAGAGACTGAAAAGGTTGGATGGAAATGGAAGTGACGATGTAACAAGCTGCGCACGATACAAATAGAAACATATTCTAATATTAATAGATGATATATTAACATTTAGTAAGTGTTTAAGTGTTACATGTGGCATTTGTTTCGTTCATTGCACAGTGTCGATATGATATCTAAGTGAAACTACAATAAACCGGATGGCCAGCCTTTAGCTATAATAGTTTGTTCCTGTGTTTCTTACCAAAAACTTACCAGACACTTCATTGCATGCCCCCAAAGACATAAGACCCCTTTGTGTAAATGTACACAGACTCACTATGTGTCACCCTGCAGCCATTTTCAAAATCGCATTCAGTCAGTGGCGATGACACGAAATTCTGTACAGCGGCCGCTAGAAGTTGCTAATGTTTTTAGCGTCGGCTCTATTAACAAAAAATAAATAAATAAACGTGATAGGATTTAAAAATGCCACATGTAGCACAGTTAACAGAGAAAGATAAGTAAGAGACCTTTTCCCTTACCCTCCCTCAGCATGCCCACAGTCAGACACTTCATGAAGCGGCAGGCCTGACACGACTTGCGTCTCCTCTTGGTGATCTCGCACTCGTTGGTGGCTGGACAGCTGTACTCGATGTTGCCTGTGGCGAGACATGTTGGAGGAAGACAGGGAAGAGAGGTGTCATTTCAGACTGATACATCAGCAGGCAGGTGGGTAACGTAGCGTTACTCAACACATCCTGCTACACGAATACAGAGAAAAAGTTTCAATTTAGATGAATCAATGGACAGAGATGGACACATATACAATAAAATTAACTCAACTTAATCTTGACCTTTGACCTCGACCTTTGGGATGGCCTTTTACAAGCACTACTATATCTGCTTACTGGTATATTGTATAGCTGTTTTTTAAAAATATATTCATTTATGTGTCTAAGATGTGTGCGATGTGTGTTACATGTTATAAGAAATATTAACTATTGGCAGCTTTGACCAGAACAAGCTGAGGTTGCGTGACTAGCTGCAGTATCCTCACAGCAACACTCAGAGCTGAGGCTAGAAGATTATTACCTGATGTAAGTCTATTAACTTCAAAACCCCGGCATGTTAGAGGCTAATACTGTTTTTACCTGTAATACCTGACTGCCTCACAGTTCCTTCTCTTTTCTTGTTGTGGGTAAATTACTTTACAGTTAGCATATTACTGCTGATCTCTTTCTTCTTCTTTATTGTCATGTTCTTCACCTGGTTATTTTCACACACTTGCTTAAATGATACCTATTTCTACTATACCTCCTGTTCCCCTTTTCTTTTACTGTGCTCCGTTCTACTCATTTCTATTCTCTCATTTTTAGCTTCGCTCTTTCACTTCACTTCCACTCAGTTCAAAGAGAAACAAAGTTGTGGATTTGTTAGCACAGTTTACACAGTTAGACGGTTACAGAATGTAAAAAAGTTTTATTATACACCTACAGTGTGAACTGTATTGTGATGTTAACAAAAAAAAACTACCACCCGTCTTTCTCTTGCTCTTATGCCCGTCTGACTACAGTGCCCCACTAAGCCAATGCATCTCCCACTGAAACACAGTAAACAGTGATTACTATTGACTGCTGCCGTGAAGAGGATGTTTTCTCATTACTGGGCTGATTAAGGGGGCTAGTTAGCTTGGGAAAAGGCTAAATGCACAAACACTTCTTAATGGGCAACAAGATGCTCATTAATCGGCCTTGTAGTTAAAGTAAAGGCTAAACGTGCTAAATATTGTGGGAACCCTTACAGTCTAATTGACACCACTAGTTAGCTTTTAGCCAACCTTTACACGAGGAGCAGATTAATTCAGGAACAGGCACAGACGCAGGTGCTAAAGACACCGAATCAGAAAGAGGAGGTTTATCTCACTTTGTTTATTTCTGTTCTCATGTGTATAACATTACTTTATATATATGTGTACGTGTCTGTGTGTGTGTGTGTGTGTGTGTGAGGGGATATATGGCGCCTTAAAATCCACAGCAGTGTCCTCTGCGATGTGTGTATGTGTCCACCTGCTGCATCGCAATTGGCCCTCATTGTACAGACTGTGTAAAGTAAATGTTAGTGTGTGTTTTTCCTGCTTCCCTCTTTGTCCTGTATCACCTTTCTGCTTCTCCTAACCTCATTTATACGTTCCTTTTTTAGCTACCTTGGCTTTTTTCATAAGATCATTTCAACTGGAGAGCAACAAAAAAAAAAAAAAAAAACTAGGTAGAGGGCAACACAGGTGACAAAACGACAAGGGTTCTGGTCCAGATCTGAATCCAGATCACTGCAGTTACATGTCATATTCTACAGTAAAACATACAAACATGCAAATATGAAGTGTGTATATTTACACTGTCACTGTCACTGTCACTGAACCTGCTCTTACCGTTGCTCTTTATCACTATCACCATTCCCATCTCCTCTTTCTCTCCTCCACTTTTCTTTTTTACTCTTCTCTTCCCATTTCAATGCTCCCTTCCTCCCTCTCCCACACTTTGCCCTCCTCTTCACTCCCTCTCTTTATCCCTCTCTCTCTCAATAAGGGAGTGATAGATGCAGGTTGTCAGGTGTCGCTGGACTGATGCCACAGACACAGCAGCTGCCAGAGCCACTTCCTCCATGCTGCGACACACACACACACACACACACGCACACCACTAATTCCTTTCTACATCCATGTGCCCAGTCCGTCCTCCACCTTTTCTCCCGTCTCTCATTCCTTGTCTCAACTTATTGTTTATCCACACAGGTGTACACATCTCCTCTCCTCTCCTTTCCTCTCCTCCCCGTCCAGCTGGAGGTGTTTTTTTGGTGATTACCTGCGGTTTCATTGGCTAATGGGTTGAAACATACCAATATGTCTGCCGCTGTCCATCTGAGGCTCGCCCTGCTTTCCAGCCAAGATACACACACACACAGCCGTGCATAAACACGGGTCTTTGTGCACGGACGTACACATAAACCTGCGCTCATTTACATTTGGATGAGCAGAGACCCATAAGCCCACACACAGATACACAGGCTAACGCGCATCCACACTGTCTGAGGATGAGTCTGGTTTGTGTAGTAGCCAAAGACAATGTCATGACCCAGTGGATCCATAACTGCTCAGTCTGCATCCAAACAAACATTAGCAGTAACACTGTAGAACAAACACTGATGAAACTGGGATTTGTGCTTTTTTGTTGGTAGATTTTATAACTGAATTATTAACAAAAAAAGTTAGGAAAATAAAATCAAAAATACATTTTAAATGACTGACTTTAAAAACCTTAATGGCCTACTGGAATGAACACTTTGAATTTGATACACAGCCCATTTTACAGTCTATCTTCGTTTTAATTTGGCTTTACTTCATCAAATTGCTGCATTTCATCACAACCTTTCGTGACAACAGTCCTGTGACTAGCTTTGCTAAAGTCTTGACCCATAACCCTCTAACTCAGGCCGTCCTGATCTGCAACATGTCCACTACAGGAGAAGGGAGGATTACAAACAGAGTGAAAATGAGGGAGCGAGAAAGAGTGGGACAATGTGTTGCTTTAAATCTATTCAAGGTCACGCTCTGACGAGGCTCTATTGTCAACATGGCATCACATCTATATGTTTGCTGGGTTACTGTATTTAATCTGTAACCCTATCTTTACCTTTGTGACCTTTAACAAGACCTGGAATTGGTTGAGCTACTAAACACAGCAGCGATGACAGATGAATCAGGGGTTAAATCTATACACAGAATGATTACAAGGTCATGTGTGTGACTGTCTCTTCACATGCGTAGGTGTCTATGTGCCTCTGTGCGTTTGTGTGTCTCTTGCTTTTATCTCTGCATGTGTGCTCCAATCCCTTTGACAGAGCTGCACCGTGTCCTGATCTCATCCCATAATAAACACATACAGGTCATGTCTAGGCAGTGGTGACCATATAGTGGATGTGGAAGACTTCTAGCCCCCCCCCAACATCTCCCTGTCTTTCTCTCTCTGGGGTTTTCCTGGGAAAGCTGCTTATCAGAGTAGAAAGAAAGCAGTGACAGACAGATAGATGAATCCTGTCTGATATGACCGACTGACTGACTCAGTGGGTCTCTGATGGCTAGCTGGTTGACTGGTAGCTTGGTTATTGCAGCGACAGACTGATTGACAAGAGGCCAATCCTGCTGAATATTAAGTTATTTTAAAAAATGAAATAAAATCACACAAAACCAAAGTCTTCAAAGGTTTATCACTTACTGACCTGTCTGCACCATAGAGCTTCACCGTTGACCAGAAACTATTAAGAACAGAACATTAACTCTGTTAATATATCTGCGTTTGGGTCAACTGTCTGTACAATCATCTCACATATACAATTGGGTTGTGTAGCTGAAAAGTATAGGGCCAATTTTCACATTGTGAAAGGAGAGTTTTAAGATGTAAGTGTACAGAAGGTTTAAGCAGTAACTGCTGGCAGACGCTTGCAAACAAACACTGTGATGACGTTAGTTCAAACCCCAGCAGCAGTCGCCCCCGTCTGCCTCAGTCACTACTCAATAGATTTTTTATTTTTATCAAAAACAGCAATATTTCAGCTTTATGCAGGATGCAGAGGAGGAGTGTTGTAGCCATGTGACAGAGCCTTACACGAGCCAAATAAGTGTAAATGTTTCACCATATATGGAGCTGAGAGCTAAAAAGGGATCAAGAGACAGAGTAACACACATTAGCTTTGGTTCTTTCACTCAGATCGTTTGCAGAAATATAGAGTATTGCGACTCATTTGCTTTAATAGTTGTTATTGTGGTGTAAAAAACACTACAGACTACCTGCTTTGCTTTATGGCTAATTGGCTGTCTGTAGGACTGAGCTACACTATAGTGTGTCTGAAAGGGTAAATGAAGAACTTATAGTGATCAATCTGAAGAAAGAAAACAATTAAACAGTTATAAAATACCTGTGGACTGATTCTAACCCCAAAAAGAGACAAGCAAAGGATTACTGAGCCTAATACCAAGTACTCCTTTCACCATGTGGATTACTGCTCTATCCCTTCTCTTCTCTACCCCCTAACATGAACTTCTGATCTATAGACATGACCTCTGACTTTCCACTAACACTATGCATCCTCCTAGACAACAGGCTTACAGCTAACTCTTCCTGTAAAGCATAAGCAGATAGGTCTAGGAATGCGCACACTGACCGGAAATTACTCTGACCGCTCACTGTCAAGAAGAGGTCAAGGCTGAGGGTGAAAGGGGGGGCATGTGTGAGAGTTTGTGTTTATGCATGAACTTGATTGGATGCATATATTTTACTATGTGTATGTATGATGGAAAGAGAAATGCTCATGTAGAGAGAAAAAACAGACGGTGGTAGGTGTCCTGGTGGCTTACTTAGCAGACAGAGGAGGAGACATGCACCATATAAAAATCTGGGTTTATACCTGGCCTGGGGCTTTTATCATATGTCCTGGATCTAGTATAGTGGTTCAGGTTATGTGCTTGTGTGGGAGAGAGAGTGCATGTTGAAATTGAAAAAAAGAAGAAAAAATCCCTGAAAGGTCATCCCTTTTTAAAGAACACCTTGTCTCCATCAAAGACAAATCTGTGTTGTGCTATTTTGTGGTGATGTATTAATGAGCTTTCATTTAAATCTTAATAATAATTTGGATGAAATCAAATTAAAATAAAATCTGTCAGAAAGTGTTCACATTAAATCTGATCTAAAAA
>JAUBNQ010000017.1:3309870-3332134 GCA_032353495.1 Ctenopoma kingsleyae | reverse complement strand
ACACACACACACACACACACACACACACACACACACACAGAGCTGTTGGGAGGCCCATCTGTGTGTTAAGGCAATCTGCTTTATCATTATGATTACATTGGGCTCAGTTTACAACAAAGTGCGTGTGTGTGTGTGTATTCAGCACACTCTGGCTGCCTGACATTAATCACATTCCCATGGTTTGATGGCCTAAATAAAAAGGGGAATAATATTGTCGCTGTCCAATGAAAACTGTGGATCTACACAGACAAAGGATTTTCTTCAGAAGTCAGGAGACTTTTGATTTGAGGTGCTCTAAGAAAGTAGAGTAAACTGCGTTTGTGTTGTCCATGTTGTTCTTATATGAAGTAAGTACAACAACACAACGAATTTATGACACCTTAATGACGGAGTAGGAAAGGTAACAACATCAAATCTTAAGAAGACATGTCTTCTTAAAACGTTTTCACCAATGTTTTTCATATCTGGGACTTGTTCCTAGGTAAGAACAGAATCTCTGCACACTTTGTGTAAGAGCAAAATTACACACTCTGCAGTACTGCTTTGTTTGTTATTGTCAATTCTACATATTTTTACCATTAATATTAGTTTTAAATAATAATTTACATTATTGTACAAAGGACTATGGTCCATTGAAATGACTAAAACACTACACTAGCACACTTCCCCATCAGCCACCAACAAAACTAAAAGGTCTATTACTTGCATCCTCACACCGGACAACAGACTTGCTCAGCTCACATAACTCTGGACAAGCTCGTCCTCCCCAAGAAAAGCAAATTATAATTTGTTTTCTCAGATTTCAGATCAAACGTTTTTTTTTTCCTTCATTTGTGAGCTGTTCTCTGGATACAGAGTGAACTGTAATAGCATCCCATACGTCGCTTTTTGTGCATCTGTTTTATTTTATATCCACTACTGATGCTGCTAAATGTGGTCATGAGGTTATTTGCTGTTCACTTCCTGCAGAGGTTCCTCTGCTTCAGAACTACTGAGACCTGTCTCCCATTTGGAGTCTGGTTCTCTTGATTTCTTCAACTTTCCTTTGGCCAAGTGTTAGGAATCAACCGTAGGCTGACCGTTGTGTCAGTTGTCTAAATCCCCTCAACACAGCTGGAGGTCAGATATCCTGTAGGGAGTGTTCATCTGATCTTACGCTGCAAGTGTGTGTGTGAATAAAGATGTGGAACATTAAATTAAATTGATTTTGGCTGAATTGAAGTTTTAATTGTTACTGTAAACACCTGCACTTTTTTTTATTGTGACAAGTCAAAGCTGTGAAAGTTTGTGAAGGTCTATTATATATATTTTCATTATAACATATTATAAATAACATATTTTTGTAATGGTTTGTAACATTTTAGTATTTCATCTGAAATGAATAATCAGTTCTGCATTTGTTACCTTCGGTAGTTATTATTAGCTGTCAAACGGGGAGTGGGAGTATTGTTGTGTCACATCAGAGACTCGGCATAGTTAAAGCAGCTGAATTTGTTGTTTTAACTTGATCCAGAACTCGAACCAGTGGAAATAATGTTCCCCACCTCAGGGTGCAGCATGTGCACATAACTGTGTGTGCAAATATAATGTGTGACTTCAAGCCATGGCGTGACTCCCTAGCCCCTGGCAAAGTTTTACACCTCTCATCACCAGACCTCACTGTCTGCCAATGTACTGTACATGCACACACACACCCACAAACACACACTCACACACTCAGTCATTGTGCTAGTAACACTCCTCTTGGTGATTGGCTGAGAGTCTGCGTGAGAATGGCTTGCCAGACCTCTAATTGGCTTGACCCAGACTAACCCTGAAATCCTATTGGACTAAGACTTCCCAGTCTACAGTGCGCACACACCCTTACGCGCACACACACACTTACATTTAACATTAAAGGTTAACAATGTACTAATCAATAGGCATAATACAACAAAAATAACAACATAATAACTTGTGATGTGCATTAACATAATCATAACAGCCAGCGAGATCAAAGCAGATTAAAAGACGAATAGATGAAGTTTTATAGAGTCTATCTGAGCATTTTTTGTTACACTGTCAGTTCAAACCATCAGCAGCGCTTGGTCAAAACGAGTGTTGTGTCTCATCACAATGTGTCTGTATCTCACACGCTACTGTATATTTGCACGTGCATTTGCTGTGATTTAACAGGAAACAAGCATTTTGAGCTCATGTTCTAAAAATGCACAACAGCAGTCCTCAGTTTCACAGCTTTACCTTCCCCCAAATACATAAACCTACAACTGATTTCCACTGGAGAGCTTTAAATTGAAATTTCACTTTGGTTGAAGCTTTTCATGCTTTAAGTTTTATTGCACATGCAGATGGCGTGGGGGATTACTGTAATGGTAAAAGTGACTGTCCTTCAACTAAATGATACGATCTAAAGCCTCTGTGCAGCAGCGCATTTGCACTACTGAAGTGTCCTTGAGCCAGAAGTTGAATCCCGTTTTCCCGTGATATTCTACACATACTGTAAAAATGTAACAAAGAAAAAATAGTGCTACAGGTAAAGAAAATAAATAGCAGGGACCACGAGTGTCCTCCAAGTATAAGTACATTAACAGTTAGTAAATGGATGGTGACTAAAACAAGTTACAGCTCACATACACACAAAACACACACAAACTATTTACAATGAAAAAAGTTTGTCTGTTTCTCAACCTAAAAACTGGAACTTCAATTTGACACTTCGCGAATGATTGCTTCTGTATACCAAGCAGTCACTCTGGGAGCCCATTTAAATAATACATTTAAAAAAGAAAATAACACATGTAAAAATAAAAGCAGAGCAGCTAATCAGCAGCTTACATACATTTATATAAAATATATTTAACATGTATGTTTAATGCTGCAAGCCTAAAGAAATGGAGGTATATTATGATCGCAGTTTGAAAAAATATTAAATAAGAAAAATTAAGGAATGTACACACACACACATACAACATCCCTCACTGGCTTCCGATGTCATACAGCGCTCACCCTTTCCTTTCTCAGTCCTTCCTCAAATGCAGCTTTTCTGTAAAACTGAACTTAACATTAACAGAGTTCCAGTCATTTTTCTTCTTTTATATCCTTCTGCTGTTACGTCTTTGGTCTCATCATTTTATCTAACCTGGGATTGTAGAGGGCATGTGCGTCTCTCATGTGGTTGGCCTCCAGTGGATCGTAGCTCTGGTGCATCCTCCAGGCGCCAGCGCCGCATTTACCATAGGTTGACTTGGAGTTATCTTCACTGCTGCTGTTCACCAATGGCCCCTTCGATAAGTTCATTCTGTAGGCGAGGGGGAAAAGCCAGAGAAGAAAGGACCAAGGTGAAAATACAGCCAGTGCAAGAGAGACCATGAGACACAGTTTATTTCCTTTTACTTAGAGATGATTTAACAATCACATTAATTTACTATCAGGTACGAAATCAGTGAAAAACAAACATGGGAACACGTAGAAATAAACTGCCCAGGGACACAAAAATAGTGTAAATAATGTAATACAACATGAAAGATTTTTTTTTTTTAAACGTGGAAAGTTTCTCTTTCTTAGAATCTAGGGTAAATACAAAAACATTAACATCTCAAAAATGAGTAATAAAGACGAGAAAAAATACGAGAAATGTAAAGAACATTTTTGACAAAATTGCAAATTATTTTTACTAATTTAATTTTCCAACAAATGTAACAGAAATGAAATGAATTAGAGAAAATGCTAAATTACATATATGTAAATGATGGACACACACACACACACACACTCGTATTGTAATTTGCTTGACCTGCAGTAGACATAAGCAAACAGCAACACAAGTGCTGCTTTAGCTGCCTGCTGCAAAAGTCTGCAGGCAGATAAAACTGGTTCGAAGACACGTAGAAAGACGGGCAATACAAAGCTGAGAGCATCGCTAACAGGCAGACACACAGATCGACGGAGTCACGGAGGACGGCTTGTGACTTTAAACCAGTATGTCTCCTGAAATTAATGTGCTGACAAATTTCTGCACACACGTGCATCAGAGGATGCGTCAGGCTTCTAACTGTTTCACGTCAGAGGACTTTTACCAGTTTACAGACGGAGCAGATATGAAAGTAAAAAGCACTGAAGGAGGGACTGCTGTGTGTCAATCAAACCCAGCGCTGTCGTCAGGGGAAAAGCTGTCACCGGGGTGATAAGGTCACCACGGGCAACAGAATCAAAATCATTCACTAAAAAAAAAAAACGTATTAATTAAATAACACTGACAGAGAAAAAAGGGGCCGAACTTAAAGCTGATGTCAAAGGAGAGCAGTGATGGCAGGTTGTGGGTGGCCCACACTTAAAAACAACTATCGGGGTAAAGTGGGCAGACTTGGAGGGTAGAAAAGCACTTTTGTAACAAGGGGTAAAACATTTATTATTCATTGCTGATGCTGAAGAGTCTATGAGCTGAAACGCTGATCCTTGTGCTACATAGCTAATAAATTAAATCATCTTTTCAGTTTTTGTTCTGCAGTATTTTTCCTGCCATTGTCACGTTGCCGTGTGTGTGTTTCTGATGCTGTGTATCAGTAAACTGAGCAGGATGTTGACAGTAAACATGTGTTTACCACACAAACAACCACCACACATTATTTGTGTGTGTGTATGTGTGTTGTTGTTGTCCCACTGTGGGTTCCTGTTTAGGTGAGGGCCAAGTAGACAGACAGGTAGACAGACCAATCAGTCGTCTGACAGCCGTCCCTTCACCCATCCACAGAGATGGGTTGGCTCAGTAAGAGGTGGAGGGCCAGGGTGTGTAATATGTAGGTTTTAGTTCCACTCTGGTGAATAGGAGGAATCGATATCCTGCTGCTGCTGCTGCTGCTTCAGACACTTATTGGCTTTGGTTGCAGTGTCACAATGCTATATAGACAGGTAACACTTAATACAGCTTTTTCATTGGGGAGTGTCCTGGTTTCACACTGGACTAAGGTGCATCCAGTACCATGTGCTCGTGAAGTCCCTTTCCTGGGTTTCCAGTTTCAGCTGTTAAATGAACTGCACATCCTTCCACAGGCCAACGTGACAGAGATTAATAAAGAATATGCAGCAGAGACTAATAATAAGCAAGGAAGAATTAATGGATTGGTCTGACTGAAGGGTGAAGTCACTTATTTGGCTTTATGTCATCATTATAATGAACCATGAGATGCGGGTTTAGAAAGAAAACCTGAGGTTAAATCATTTTATGCTTTACCAAGTTCTGAGATAAATCACTTTTAGCTAAACGGCAAAGGCTTTGTGATCACCTCCAGTCTGTCGCTTGTATTAACCCAGACAGTAAAACTGTTCGGGATTATGAAGAGAGATTCTTTTTTATTACATTATACCTTATGGTAAGGTAATCGGATATTTTTTTCCCCCCATGTCTTTATTCATTCCAGAAGATTATATCTAAGCTAAACAACAACTTTAAAATCAGCAGGCAATCGTTTAAAGCCGGCATTAACAGCAGTATGTTATTCTATTCATGAAAATCTTACAGGTAAAATACGCTCGTGGTATTGGTAAGACACGTGGTGCAGAAATTAAAATTCAACAAATGAAGTATTTAGTATAGTAATTTTAACTTTTAAAAACCATAAAAGCAGTAACACATACTGTATATAAAATAATACACGTGTAGAGTAAGTAAAATGAGGGAATGAAGGAGAGTATTAACCTATGTCATTCTACGTAACCTATTTCACGCTACTGTCAGTACACGCAAGAAACACACGCACACAGCAGCAGAGAGTGTGTGTGTGTGTGTGTGTAAGTAGGGAGATCGCGGGTGTCTTTCTGATGCTCACTGACTCGCTCATGTGTTGCTGGCCCATCTGTGAACAGAATGACCATGAGATGGCGTGTGTGTGCGTGTGTGCACGTGTGTGCGTGACACGGTGATGCAGTGATTGATGAGACAGTTGCCATTCTTGCTAATGCAAAACGGACCTATCCCAGAAGGGAGCAAATGCCACAACACACACACACACACACACACACGCAGGGCTTCCACTCCCCTACCTAATTACCCATCTAGTCAGGGCAGACTGAATTCTTCCAGTCACATATGCAATAAATAAATCCATAAATATGCATAAACATAGGTTCATAGACACAGTTGCATCGTTGGAATTTGCTTATGTGGGACGCCCATATGCTCTTTATGCAATGACTCTGCAATCAGAGAGAAGTGAAACAGAAAAAAAATCTAAAAATTCTTTTATTCCACAATTTTAACAGTAAATTTGTGGCCCTGAGCTTTTTTTTTTTTTTTACCACAAGTCTTCTAAAAAAGTGGTGAGACAAGGCTGCATAAAGCCTCTTAACTGATACAGCAATTAGAGATAACGATGTCCTACAGTAGCTTGAATTGTAAATGTAACGTCTGAAATCATGACACATTTGTAAACACCTGAATGTGTGTGAGTGTGTTTCTCTCTGCTCGTCTGCATGTGATTCAGGGCAGGTGGGGTTCAGTGCAGCCCTGTGTGTGTCTGAGTGGATGAGGATGTGTGCGCGCGTCAGCGTTAGCGACGGGAGCTGTTAGCGGGGCAGGCGGCAGATGGGCTGTCGGCCTTAATAGGGACTGAGCGGGTGCAGAAAGGTGACAGCTTCACGAGGGTGGGGCATGTGGGGAGAGAGAGGAGGAGTGTGTGTGGGTGTGTGTGTGTGTGTGTGTGTGGAGGGGGGTGAATGGTGAAGGAAGACGGGGGATAAAGGGGAAATGAATTATCTGTGGAGCTGAAGTATGTATCAGCTGTGTAGAGGAACGACTCCTGAGGGCAGGACATGTTTGTAATGTTTAATTTATGGAATACATATCTGTCCTGATGATACGACATCATTTCTACAATTACACATAAAAAATAAATCTCAGATAAAAAAATAATATTTATACTGATTCTGAGAACAGAAACACTTCAGACTAAGTGTTTCCACACTTCTAAATATGCGGTAATAAACATATTTACATTTCTTATCATAGACCAACACCAGTTTATTGGGAGCAAACTATTTACTGTGTCTGTGAAAACGTGAGCGAGCGCAAACAAAAGAAACTAAAGTTATACAAAATTAACTCAACTTGTTTTGCAATTGTAATTTTGAATGAAATAGGCGTTGGATTTATTCAGCGGTAAAACCTTTCTCTAATAATCCCGTGTGATACTCGTCATTCTCTGGAGGAGATGTGCTTTTGTTAAGAACCTGTTTAAACGCACAATAAATTTAGCAGAGAAGCACAACTTAGGTTTGTGTGATAGTGGCATTTAGGGAGATGTCACGTGCACAAAGCAGAGGCAGGAGGAGAAAAAGGAGGGAAAGGCAAAATAAAAAAAAACTAAAGAGAGAGGTGGGGTGGTGGGCCGGCCTGTCATTCTCTCCCCATCAGGCACACACATGAAGCATGATGGGAGGATGAGAGGAGGAATATTTCACTGTCAGTTGGAAGGCGGCATGGTCATTCATTTCTCTCTCACTCTACTATACATCCTGTTTCCCTTTCTACTGTTTCTGCCCGTTTTTGTGTTGTTAACCCCCCCCGTCGAAACAATGACAATTTAATCATACCATAGTCCTGGGAGTGAAGACGGAGAGAACGACCCGATCTATAGGTCTGTCCCCACGGACACAGAGACAGAAACAGCAAACACTGAAAAGTTAAAAAAAAAGAAAAAGAAAGAGACAAGGCATCGCTCTCTCGATCCTCTTTGACTTATGCACACACACACACACACACACACACACACACACACACTCTTCCACAGCCACATACACACACGTTACCTCTCCATCTAAATCACTTCTATTGTGGACTGGTCTCTGCTGTCTCCTCCCATTAGGAGTGAGAGTCAGCATTAGTAGCCCTGAGCACAACACGATGGGCATACAAACACACACACACACACACACACACACACGCACAGGCTCCTGATCTTATACGCATCTCAATAGTTTTACCCAGTGGACATCTGATATCACATTTTGTGACTCTGCTACCATTAACAAAAAAAAAGCTCAAATCTGCACAATGGCAACAAAACTCCTCTTTTTATTCTGCATGTCTGAAACATACACAGCTAAAAAAAAAAAAGAAGAAACTGTCATGTTAAAACAGGCTTGAGTCAGACAGAAAAGTCCGTGCGTAAGTAAAAGAGTAATTAAATGACTTGATAGATTTTCATTATAGTAATAATAAATGGACGCACATTGTGATGTATGGATGACGAGGAATGAACGGATGAGCGGTGCGGAGGGAAGGGAGGCATAAGAGATGAGGCGAGATGAGAGCCGTTGCCTTGTACTATATATCACTCTCTCTCTTCTTTCAATCAGTGCTTTGGCATTCAATCACACACACACACACACACGCACACACACACACACACACTTAGCTTCACCACCGCTAGCGTGCTGTAATAGTATAATGGCTGATTGCAGTGAGTGTGTGTGTGTGTCACAGCTGGTACAGTCTTCCTTACTGCTCTTTCAATACATAAAGGCCGTCATTGACCCATGACACAGTCTGAGACACACACACGCACACACACACACACACACACGCACACACACCACTCATGGACCGAGCATAAATCAGAAAAAATTCACATCATCAAGGCTCATCACGTTTTGCTCTGTCATCTCTCTGCCGTCGTTCTGTGTACAAATGTGTGTGTTTGTGTGTGCGACGGTGTGTCAGTAAATGCATATGTGTGATGTGTGCATGCGTGTGAATGTGTAATTGCATTTTTGACACTATCTGGATATTTTGTAGATGGAAACACTCAAAAAAAAAAAAAAAAACGTGTGCGAGTTAGTTGTTGTGCATGTGTGAGAGGTGTGTGCTACCGTGCGTGTGCATGCATGTGTGCGTTCATGCGTACATGTGTGTCCAGCGGACCCCTAAGTGCTGGTGTCAGACAAAGCAACCCCCGCCCCCGCCCCCACCCCCCCTCCCCACCTCTCTCATTGCATTTTTCGCTCTTTACGGGACAAAATTACCGCTGGAATGCCCGGACCCTTCACATGAGAGAGAGGCCGTGGTATGCATGGGCGTGTGTGTTTCTGTGTGTGTCCAGGCGTGTGTAGGCTTAGACAATGCAAAGGCTGACAGACAATAAATGCCACAGGGACATACAGACAGGCAAAGACACACACACAAAGAAGAACACCACCTCCTCATCCAGGCCACCAATAGGTCAAACAAACTCAAACACACACACACACACACACACAATCTAGGCAGGCAGGCAAGAACCCATGCATGACAACAAACAGATGCAAATACACACACTGACACACACACACACGCACGCACACAGCCAACAAATCAGCACGGCACATATTGACATGCTTTGACAGATGAATTAAGTAAATGATTTTATAAGGAGATTAAAAGGATTTTAATTTACGCAATCTCTCTTTGGTGCCCCCCTCCATCCCTCCCTGTAGTCAGCTTTACCTCTCTATCTCCCCCCTTTCTCCCCCTCTATTGCTTTCTCTCCCTCATGGCCTCAGAAAATAATAAAATAAATAAGTGTATGAGAGACGAACAATCAGAAAAAGGCCCATTCCTAATTTTCTTAGATGGAACTGAGAATATTTTCTTTTCATTCTTATTCATGCAATAACTAATTTCTTCACCACAATGTAAAACAACACCGCAGGGAAAATATCATTACTCTTTGTACGGACCTTGTTACAAAAAATCTTTTTTTTTTCTTAAAATAACTTAAATGTTTAGGTAAAAACTAAATAACAATACAAGCAGATTGGTCGGCCTTCATGTTTTAGAAGTACATATTCTTTATTTAACTGAGCAAATTAATATAGCATCTACAGGAAAATCTGAAAGAAACTATTTGTTATGAAAGATTTAAGGTCAAGGTGTGGCTCCAAAAAGCCTAAAACAATAGACTTGACTTAACATGATTAGATGCAACATTCGAAGGTTTGCAGGGTGAAAACTGAGCGTTATCTTTTGCACCAGATTTATCGTCGAATCTGTTTTAACAGTAAAAAAAATAGCACTACATCTAACTGATCTTTATTTTTCTGACATGTATGCGTTTAGTGAGATCAATTTTATTTTTTTCTTTGCACACTTTGACTTCAAACGTGCTCCCAGCTGACTTCATCTCACTGAACAAGAGGTGCGATTTTTACTTAGATCCACAAACACTTTATTTGCATAACATTTCCATGTAATTAAAAATTTTTTACTATACACGAAAATCACAATTAAAAATAATTCTGGCTGAAATCACTGAAACCAAAGTGCTGCTTTGTGCTTCTCTTCGTCTACACTGCAAACCTGAACAATCAGCACGGCCGCTGCGTGATTCTCAGCACTCGTCTTCTTCACCCCCACTGACAAAAACCACCAAATTCACTAAAGTCAACGCAGAAAATATATCTTAATGATATGCAAATGGTATGTATATGTTGGCATGAGGGGAACGCAATTATGTTAAGAGCTTAAACGGTACTTGTTGTTGTTATTATTATTATCGGTATGAGCATCATTATCCCTAATATTTTAATTAGTGTAGGAAAGCAGCGCCTGAGAGCAAAAGAGAGGAAGCCTGAGCAGAGAAAAGAGAACAGTGGATAGATGGGTGGATGAACGGATGGATGAAGGAGCGGACAGATGTAAGAATGGACAGGAGGGCTCTATTATTTTTTTGTAAATGGGAGACCAGTCCCTGCTCACATACACTCACTGAAACACACACAGGTAAAGTGGGAGCGTTAAGCTGCTCACTGACATGAAAGTGTATTTTTCGATCTGTATATTAGTTCTTAACTTCTGCACAGCTCTCACACTGTACCGCGTTTTGGTACAAACACTGGTCGAACCTGTTCACCTTCACTGTCTAATGTCCGTCGTTAGTTCTTAAAAAGCATCTCGATGTTTTTTGGTTGAAATAATGCTGACTCTTCATGTACAGTCTACAGAAAATGAAAATCTATTGAATTCTGTTCTTTTGGTCAAGATGTCCACTCATTTTAAAAAGGGCATTGCTTTGTGTAAAATGAAAATATAAAAATCTCAAACCCTCTAAAAACCTCATTTATCCCTTAGGATTGATATAGAAATCACCAAAGTCCTTTCTGTTTTATTTTATCCTTACTGTTTAAACATAAAATCCTGTAAAAGGTGTCACTCTTCAGACATCTGCAAATCTCTCATTTCTTGCAAAATCTAATCAAAACTACAACAGAAATTTAAAAAATTATTTCGAGCCACAATGAAAGACAAATTCAGTAGTAAAGAAGTGACGTTATTTGTCTGTCCACCCTCTGTTCCACATGCTGTGCAGGTGAGAGACACATGCACACACGCTGCGACAGCGTCAAATCACACAAAAATGTCAGGTTTCTATAAACATGTCAATAATGTCATTGTTGAGAAAACATCAGTTTTTCATTCTGCATCTGCTCAGGCTCTGACTTTCTGTCCTTTCACTTCTCCACCTCCGACTTTTTCTCCCGTACAGACATTTTAACTGTGGCTGTGATACACTGCAACTGATTTTAATTTATTTACCATTAATCCATGACCACTTAGAACTAAACTAACCTTTACATATTTCTTTTATTTCTATAGATATTTACTGTTAAATCTTGCCTTTAACCATATCAGTCATATCACTAATAATTCTTACCTACATGAGTCCACTTAAAGAATCACACTCTTCACTTCAGATACAGTTTTACACTGTAATGTTAAAAAAGGACAAGCTGTGTGTATCTTAGTATGTAGAGTTGGTTTGTCTTATTACATTATTTCCATAAAATCCCCCTTACATGCACAATAACACACTCACTCACACACACACACACAGCTGTTCACTCCACCAATTAGTTAATCTGCATTTTGAACAGCGTCTTCAACAAACACCTAAAAGAGCAAAGCGTTGGCGAAAGGAGCAGCTTAGTGGCACTCACTTTGTGTGTGTGTGTCTCTAATTCCTGTGCGGGGCCACACGCTGAGCTGCCCGTCTGAAATTCTACCTCCTCTGGCATTTAAGAGCGCAGCTCTCCCCCTGTCCTCCTCCCTCCACTCTTATGGGCCCTTCTCCTCCCGTCTCTCTCCACGTTATTCCCGTAACCTCAGTGCCCTGTTACCTCGCTGATTGTCTGCTTGAACGAACACACACTTAAAACACACTTACACAAGCATAAGCCCATGCAGCAGCAACACACACACACACACACACACACACGCAGACATACCTGGACTCACTCAATGTGTTAAAATTAGACAAAGTGAAGCAAAGTATTTCTGTGTTACTATATCAATGAGTGTGTGTTTGTGCTTGTAAAGGTGGAGGTGCAGACATTCTGCTCTTCTCCCCACTGAGGAAGAGCTGCTGTACTGATAATGCAGGGACACACACACACACACACACAGACAGACAGACAGTGAACGCGTGCTACCTGACAGCAGAAACAACCTTGACATGGTGCCGGCCACCTCCGCTGCATACCAGCACATAAACGCACTAACACTCACTCACACACATGCTCTCACACAGTGGAGGACAATGACAATGACAAGTTGCATGACGAATGAAAGGATAAGAATAAAAGGTAAAATTTACCTACTCTTGTTCAGAGTGCATTAAAAAACACTCGGATAACTGATGTCCTACCGAATCCATCGGCGATACCGGGTCATTTTCATGTCAACCTCCACCAGGGGAAAAAAACAAGAAAATTTAAAAGATTTAAAGTTTCTCTTTTCTCTCTCCTCCTCCTCTTCTTCTTCTTCTGTCTGGCTTTACTCTCTCTCGGTCCTTCCTTCCACTTGGAGGGAGCAATACAATTACCAAGCTCTGCGCTGCCTGCACTGATCGGCTCTGTGTGTGTGTGTGTGTAGATGTGAGGAAGCCTGTGTGTGTGTGCGCGGTGTGTGTATGCGAGAGCCAGGAAGAGGGGGCTATAGACACACGCAGCCAGCTAGCTGGGCAGTTGGGACGGAAAGCTGTGCAGCTGTCCTAATCAACGACTTAAAGCCCCGATAGCAGCTCATGAATATTAAGCAGCACTTTGCATATGCAGTCCCCAAGGCACCGGTTCTGCTGTTATTGGTGGATACTTGACCAATGGCTGTGGGGAGGGGTGGAGTAAGGGGTGGAGACAAGGAGGGAGAGCAAGAGAGAGGGAGAAGAGCAGGTGGAGAGGGAGGGACTGGACAAAGAGCGACAGAGGGGAAGAAACAGGGAGGAAGGAAAGGAGGGAGTGGAGAGGAGAGGAGAAAGGGACAGGTGAGAGAAAGCTTTAAAGCAAGACAACCTGCTCTCCTTTTTCCTTTCTTTCTCTCTTCCTTTGTCTCCTTATGAGCCTCAGACCTGAGAGTCTTCTCACAAGTCTCTCTCCACTGATTTCTATCACTCTCACCATGTCCCTGCACTGGAAACTGCATACCAGCCCAAACGAGAAGAAGAAGAAAACATTTCATTGAAAAATCTTTTAAGCAAAATGCTAAACTGCATTTTGTGTCCCACAGTGTTTTGAGGTGTTTTTCAGAAGGACAATATGGATCTCTGTCCAAAATTGACCTAATCAAAACCAGAGATTTACAAGATCAAAGAAGAAAGTATAAGAATGACCCTAAACTCTAAGCTTAAATAATGTCATACACACACACAGACAGAGGCACAGCACAGCAGAGTCCATCACAGCTCAGCAGTAAAATACAGGATTATGGCAATTTCAAGGCCCTTGTCCATTGTTGTGGAATGATTTAGGAATGATTGCAACAAGGTTTTCCCTGCTGCTTGCTGTTTTGTTGAGCTCCCCGCCACCTCGTCTGTGCATTCCCACCAACACCTTGGAATGTGGGAACTGTCCGTGCGAGAGGGATTCTCCAGCAGAATTAGCTCATCGCCCCTCAGTCTTAGAGAGAGGAGGAGACAGAGGAAAAGAGACTGTGAGGAAAAGAGGCTCGGTCTTTTCTTTAAAAAGGGAAAATGGGAAACCTACAGGTAGAGTCAGATCTGCTCTGCCGCAGCGATGCACACACTCTTTCTTTCGTTCACAATTTTTCCTCCTTTCCATCTGACTTTTCCAACACTGCACACAGGATGGGGGAGTGGGGAGTGGGGAGTGGGGGTAAGAGAGAGTGTACAGGAGAAAGGGAGATAGAGAAAAAGAAATCGGAGGGGTGGAAAGGGGGGGATGCAAAGATGAAAGAGAGAGGTTGTGATTAGCAGCTTTGGAAGAAAACAGATGATAAAACATTTCCTGAAACCAGTGTCTGCTTTGATGTACGTGTGTGTGTGTGTGTGTGTGTGTGTGTGTAACAGTAACAACCACCCCCTTTTTCTCTCGCTTTCTCTCAGACATTCACAAACATGTTTAAACACAAAGTCAAATGTTAAACACCTCAGCTCTGTTGGCTCACGTTAAAATGTCTGTATAGATATTATGTGTGGTTCTTCGTTTTGTGTATCTGTGTGGTTCTACACAGAGAACTCAGTAGGCCCCCGCAAGGTGCTGAAATACACTCAACTAGAACATGCAAGACAAAAAAAGCAGCCTGCACAACAGAAAACCACGTTCACTCACTGACACATGCTTCAAACACACACACAGATGCTGTGAGGTTCATGTGCACAAGCGCACACACATGACTATGATGTATCCATGGGCTTATAAGCATCAACAAAGATGAGTGTGAATCAATGCTGCCATCACTACTGAGCAAACAAATCCTTTACCAAAAAAATCACTCTTCTTCATCTTCACATTCTCTCATTTCTCTTCTTTTCAGATTGCATTAGTTCAGTTAGTTTTACATTGTGTTCATGTATCCTGGCATCTACAGTTTGTAAATGATATAAATTCACTTATTTTAGTGCCGAACTACAAACAATAACATTTGAAACGCCCCGAGCTAAACGCCCTGTCTGTGCTGAGCTGGTTATGTTTATGGAGACAATACTTAGCAGCAGTTTTCCTTTGAAATTACATTTTCCTTCCTTAGCTGAATCCTACACTCTGTAATTTATGCAGTTATGCAGTTTGTGTTAGGAAGTGAGTTTCAGAACACAAACAGTTTTCGAACAAGCAACAAAAACATAAAAGGCAAGAACAAAATCTAAGTATCAGTTTTCCCATATTTGCTGTGAGCAATGCTTTAACTACTTTTGTATATTGCCTAAATAGGGGAGGGTTGTTATGGGGAAACACTATAACCTGTCACCATATATACTGTACATAAACAGAGGTGTGTTCTTCAAAATGGGTCAACACACAGGACAAATACTGAACGTTCATGAAGCTGCTCAATCTTCTATTTCAAATCTGCAGATACTCAGATCAACACGTTTCAGTTACTTTAGGCGAATCAACAACAAACATTAACTCCTTCTTTCTACCCGCCTCCCTCTCTGACCCCAGTCTCCACTCACCTCGACCTCTGAGTATTGATTGGTTCTTCAGTCTGTGTATGTTGACAGTGACCCCTTTAGGCCACTTCTTACTCTTAAAGGTCTAACCTGCACATGCACACCTCTTATTTTAGTTACTATTTTAGTAAAATGCAGATAAATCCACCTGTGTTGTGTTTGCTGGGTTTCGACTTTGAGCCTGAGGTGGCAGCCTGTTGACATCTGTGGAAGAATCACCCATTGCAGTTCTCAGTGACATAAATCACACCACTCAATAGGCCACGGCAAGTTCATTTGGGGCACTCGGTGTGTGTGTGTGTGTGTGTGTGTGTGTGCTGGTCAAAATAGTCCTTAACAAATTCAAGAGGTGGTCACTTAAGCAGCTGACCTCGGGCCTTCCATCGACACGTGTGCCAGTCATACCACAAGCACTAGATTGAGGCTACAAGGCTCCTGTATTGATCCACAAAAATGACTTTTGTGTTGACAATTTAATTGCAGTGATTTTTTTTTTTTTTTTTGTTATTGACGTTTCATAGGTTAGGATAGGTTAAGTTAAAAATTAAAGTAAATTATCAACTATTTGTTGCAGTCACTATAATCTGGACTACAAACTAAAGCTGGAACAAAACTGAAAACAATCAAACTACAAATGACATAATATTCACAAAACTGAAGTTTAGTTTTCTGAAGGCAGAGAAAGCTGCAAACACAGGAGAGGAAAAGAGGGAGAGAAGGAGAGAATGAGAGACTGTAGTTCACTACGTGCCAACAGAGGGAGCTATGGACTCTGGTCAATTTGCAGCCAAATGCAGCACAGAGATGTGTGTGTGTGCATTAGTGTTTATGTGTGTGTTCATCAATCAGGCATGAACATGAATGCAACAGTGAAACCAATACTAAAAATTGATTCATAACATCAAATTATATCAAAGATACATGCGTGTATATATTACAGACACACACACACACACACACACGGTTAACAGTGCCAGCAGGGACGGGAGAGACGGAGCTAAGTTATCTGATAGCTCTGTCAGCAGGTACAGCAGAACACAGTGTGGAAACGGCCAATTTGACCACAGACCCCCTGCCTGGTCATCCAAGCAGCTACCCACTGAAGCCAGAGAGCAAAGGAAGGAAACGGAAGAAAAACACAAAGTGTGAGAGGCAGAGAGAGAGTGTGTGTGTGTGTGTGTGTGTGTGTGAGCAACAATCAGAAAACTGGGAGGAAAAAGTGAGACTTGAAGAGACGTCTCCGTCACCAAAGTGAACAATTGGTGTAATAGCAGTCAGGGGTTTGCAGTCACAAGGTGTTATTACATAAACACTACACTTTAGCTCCAGTTCATTTCAGGCAGTGTGTGAGCGAGCGAGTGTGTTTATCCATGTTTGTGAGTATGTTGCTTATTTCAGGACTACATTTTTAAGTGTTTTTAAAGATGTAAATTTATTGATTCCTTCTGGAAAATCTGATTGTTGCCGCAGCATCAGCAGAAAGTAGCAATTTAATTCTCAAACTTTTGACCCTAATAGTCCATCATAACATTCAGTTTGGTCGAATAATTAACTTTTTTCAGGCTTACGCCAAAACACGTACATAATATAGGAAAAATTAATAATTTGTAGATAAATCAATAATTATTATGTGTAACACTGGATAACATTTTGTGATGTCAAGGCTTTGGTTACGACACCGTGCATGTATGCGGACGCATGTGTGGACACATATACGCATCTCCGGGGACGGAAGGGAAAGTAACGGCGATCAAGGCCAAGGAGAGAACAACAGCTGCTGGGAAAATCTGCTGGGTTTAGGGGGCTTTCAGGAACCTGTCACCAAACCTGTGTCCGGGTAACCTTTGGTGGAGGGTATGTGGAAGTTACACACACACACACACACACAATATCATTCAATTATATAAATCCAAGACATAGACAGCACAGTCTAACAGATTTGTGTGGAGGTGTGCGCTCCCATTCAAGAGGGCAAACATAAAACAAACATTTAAATCATTTTTTTTAACCAGAGAGACAAAAGACCTGCCACTGAAACACGCACGCTTTTAATCTTAGTGGATGCATGACGTGTTTTCTTTAGAACAGAGAGACATGTGACAGCCCTGTTATTCCATGCAAAGGTCAGGGAGGATTCACTACTCGGAAGACTGAGGTGTGCGCGCGCGTGTGTGTGTGTGTGTGAGTGTGAGAGAGAGAAAGAGAGACAGGGGGAGAAAGAGAAAGAGAGGGAAGAGTATGTGTATAATTAGGTGACGAAAAAGAGGGTGAGAAAGAGAGTCATACGGAGAAGGTGACCTTAGAGTTTATAAAAAGGAATCATTAACCTTCTCTAAACTTTTATCTGACTGCTACATGTTAAAAAGCTCAAAAGAACGAGTAAACTTTTAACAGTCTTTGGTTAGAATTTACAACCATACCTTACTTACACATTAAAGTGTTTTCCATCATATTAAGTTCTCTTCTAAAGTCATTATCTGAACGTTCCAGCTGTATCAATCTGACTTTTCCAGTCCCGACACAGATACCTGTGCTTATCGGCCGATGCCCAATACAGATCTGATGTGATTGATGAATTAATCAATTCTATACCTCGTCGTGTGGAAAACACTGAAGGCATCAGTCTTGACTTAAACATTTTCCAAACTTTGTAAAACTAAACGTAACAAATTAACATACAGATAAATGTACTGAATCTACAGGAATCAAACTTCCTTCTACACATTTAGTGCAATGGGAATTTAATAAAAATAGAAAACAGCTCGGTCATATTGTTTTGATCAACTGCAGGAACTTTCCGTGCTCTCTGCTATGATGCTTTCGAAGATAAGTTGTGTTTTTGCAGTGATACCCCCACCGCTCGCAACATCGCCTTTGTAGAGACGGCATGTAGCCGCCGGCGTACCAAACGTGAAATACCTCCACACAGAGTCTTTGGCTCTCTCCATGCCGTTGTCGCGAGTCAAGTCTACCCGCATGCTGCACGTGCTGCTGACGCATGATGTAGGACATGTCACAAACACAGAACTGAAGTGAATACATCAATGGATCAGCCCTATTACCCAAAACCCAATCTAGAATAGTGGGGCTGATATGAATATTGAATTGGTGCATCCCTAGAAAAAAAATGCCTGGAGCATTCAGTCAATAACTCACTCAATGAACTCCCCTCTTTTATTGAGACATTTCGCCGATAAATGCCAGGAATCATGGAAAATTGAGTTTTTTTAAAGGCAGCTCCAAACCTAAATACTGGATAAACGCCTTAAAAAAACTGGTGCATTTATTTTAACACACCAGATAAAATTCATGACATAGGCTCGAGTTTAAGTTATTACCAATGTTAGAAATCCCAATGGGATTTTGAACAGAGAACAGAAGCTCTGCGTTCAGTTCAATGGATCCAATGACTCACTGTGCTTCTTTTCAGTCCTACCTGAAAAAAATCCTGAATCTTCTAACGTGTTTCATATGTGTAGAAATAAATCACTGATGTTACTTTACCTGGACTTTACGTTAATACCTGGATGACTGAGAATTATAAATAACAAAGACATTTCTGTTAATTGTTTATGTTAAGTCCAGAGGATAACAAAAAGGATACGACTTTTTCTTTTTTTTTTCCAACACGCGCACATTCTCACTCTCTCACACACACTCTAGGTCAGCTGTGGTCACCGTCCTGTCAGCGGTCAGATTG
This sequence comes from Ctenopoma kingsleyae, assembly GCA_032353495.1. Taxonomy (NCBI): domain Eukaryota; kingdom Metazoa; phylum Chordata; class Actinopteri; order Anabantiformes; family Anabantidae; genus Ctenopoma; species Ctenopoma kingsleyae. The sequence goes on along the minus strand of JAUBNQ010000017.1, from coordinate 3,313,000 downwards.
AAGGTTGGCTGGAATACACCTCAACGAAGAGTGAAGAGAGTGACCTCATCAAGCAGGGACCGGCAAAAGGGGCAGGCTCTGGACTGGACTGGAGGTCTAACCTCATCAAACACTGACATGGTAGATGTCAACACTGAAGCTGTGCTTAAGTGTGTCTGTGTGTGCCTGCACATAATTTCCATTCAGTCAGTGTTCATATCCTCTGTTCCTGCCAAACACTGTATGAGCATACACAAACACACGTGTGTATCCTCCCAGCCCAGGACAGACTTACACTCCAGTTTCCATCCTACAGTACGTCCACAACATCTCCGTAAGTCTCATGCAACGTTCTGGAGACTTGTCTCTTTACGTCACACTAAAGGGAAATGCTATGTAATCACTACACTCGATCTTCAACATCTTTAAATTCAAATGTTGAGTTCAAATGCAAAACACTTCAGGAGAAAACGGTTTACGAACTTTTTACACTCTGCAGAAGGGTAAAAGCTGCTGTATGGATAAAGGTGTGATGAAAATGGGCGGATTGACAGACAGTCAGACAAAGACAAATAGATCGGCTTTGCTGTGAAGAATAAATATAAAATAAATACTTGTTAGAGAGGGAATATTGCATGTTAGAGTATCTAACAATAAAACATACATATCAATAATTTTAGGACCATGGCCTTATTTTCTTTCATTCTTTTCACCTAATGATCTCACCAATCCTCGCTGCTACCACAGCACTCTCTTTCGCTCCTTACTCCCTCCCTCTCTTCCTCAGGTTTTGATATATTCCCAGGGATAAATTAGGACCAGGATGTAATTATATACAGAGTGAGTTTTGCCTGGGTAAGATAGGACTGAGTGTGCGTGTGCATGTATGTGTCTTGCTGCCTGTGTGTCTGTATAAATCAGTGTTTTGTATTGAAATAGGTGACTTCGGAGAGGTGCGCTCCTTTAATTACGCCGCTCTCAAACAGAACATGAGTGGACTATTCCGCCGGGATTAGTCGTCTCTCAATGCTGTCTCTTTGTTAACGCAACACACACATAACACACACGCATACTCAGACACAAATGTATGCCTGCCAAAAAGCCCCTCTCTCCAATAGTTCAACACTCAATTTATTCAAACTGAGGTGCAAGCCAAGTGAATAATTCCACTACTAATAAAGACGGTAAGAGAGAGTGTGTGCATACAGAGGAGATGAAGCGGGGAGAGGGATAACACAGCAAAGAAAAGAGGAGAGAGTAAAGTATAGAGAGGGAAAAATTGCTTTTCAAGGACAACAAAATATGAAATCTAACCACAACATCAGCTGCCAGTTTTAAACTGAATGTGGACAGCCAATTTGATTTGTACCAGTTACGTAGGTTAAAAATGTGACTTTAACAGAAGTTAAGTATCTCAAACAGCTTCATAATCAGTTTGATGATACAGCAACTTGAAATAAGTTGAATGCCATCTCTGCCATTGCCCAGTTCGTCTGTTTTGGCACTAAATAACTTTGGAATCATCTCTCAGAGAGATCTTATGAAAAATGTGAACTCCTTTATGGCACCAAGTCAAATGCATTGACTTTTTGTGATGTGTGTGCTAACCACAAGCAAGAAGCTCGCCAGCGTTATAACAACGTTAATGTCTTAAAGTAAATACGCATGCTCAGACAATTTTCTTCCTGTACACCAGCCAACGTTTGCACAATCACTCAATACAACTCAGAATAGCAAAATGCTAACCCAGTGAAATCTGTACCTGAGAAGATCATTTTCTGGAGCTACGGATTAGGTTATCTTTCAATTGTACAGTGGTGTCAGTGAAGCATCTTGTCTCACATTCAATCTTTGTTTGGCTCCACAGCTCCGTACAGACACCGGCTATGCTTTGTAATGTGTTTGTCATTTCATACAAATAAGTCTTAACAAACACACACACTGATGTTCACTCTCTTCTCTCTTCGCTCTTTTACAGATGCACCACTACCCAAGAGTGTCAGTAAGCTTTGTTCATGCAAGTAGTTTCCTTTTCACTTCTATATTTTCTCTGCAGCTCTTGCAGGACTTACTATATACACATGGTGATCTGTGTACATTTGCCAGGTTCTACTGAAACACAAGAAAAACGTCAGCGTGAACAGCGTCATTCAGACGTCAAGCTGATGTATCATTTAGCTGTACAAGTACTTGTTTTTCTCTCTGCGCTATAAAATGGTGAAAAGTAGTTCATTTGTTCTAGTAGATGGATGATGTTATTGCATCCAAAGAGAAAAGGGGACTATGATAGTGCACAGTGGATGATACACTGAACATAAACACAGTCCACTTCATCTGTGTCTGTGTCTAATGACGTGTGTGAGTAATTACTTTAAAGCCGATGCGTGCCGCCATTTAAGCGTGCTCATGTATGTTTTTATCTGGGCTTGTGTCTATGTCTGTGCCGGCAATGAGTGTGTTTAATGGTGTGTGTGGAAATAATCACTTAATGTTGCCTCCATTTGAGGTGTGTGTGTGTGTGTGTGTGTCTTAGTGCTGTGGTTTCACTGTAAAATAAGCTGAAAGAGTTAAAAGATTAAAAAAAGATTGGTGAGTGGAGGGGAAGAGAGGGATTAAAGTGAGAGAAAAAGAGAAAGGTGGAGGAAAAACAAGAGACAGAGACAGAGGGAATACACAGACTTCTACCCTTTATCTCTGTGTCTAATTCGCCACAATAACCCTTCCTTCCAATGTTGCTCTCCAAACTGTAGCCCTGTGAATTTATAGTTGGCCCAATGATTGCTTCTCGGGCCATGATGGCTGTAAATTGCTTTGCCATTTGGTAAATGCTGGCAGTTAGAAGGTATACAAGTAATTATTTCCGCTTGTGCTGATTGAGACATAATTCCAAGACGAGGGCCTGGAAAAATGACAGCATTTCGAAACAATTCTGTTTTAATTTCCCAGCATTCCTAATTAGAATCTGTATAAACATGGAGAGTTTTTTATGTGGTTTCCTCCGAAGGGGCCAAAAATAATTAAACTGTCAAGGGGAAATAAATACGTATAAACAAGGCATAATTTTTACAGCGCACAGCACCTTGTCAGGCCATGACTTTTTGTGAAGAAAAACAATAAGGGGAACAATGCAGAGGCATAGAGGACACACTGA
>JAUBNQ010000017.1:3222066-3234963 GCA_032353495.1 Ctenopoma kingsleyae | reverse complement strand
TGTGTGTGTGTGTGTGTGTGTTCATTGAATGGCAGCGATAACAGATCTGGACACAGGATTAGAAGAAAAGGGGGATGAGAACAGGAGGGTGAAGTATAGAGGCTTTGAAGCTGTGGGCTAATGTTGAAGTGTGTGTGTGCGTGTGTGTGTGCGTGTGTGAGAGGGGAATGCCAGAGTACTTAAATAGCCTGTCTGAAGACATTAGATTTTAGAGACTGAAATTGCCATTGATGGTGCTGATTGCTGAGGCACAAGTCGTACTTGTATGGGTGAAGACAGGGATGTATACACATAAGCATCACTTCTTTCACTCCCAGTTTAGAAAATTCCTCTCCTTTTTTCATTTTCAGCACATTTTAAGCCTAACATCATCAAAATATTTCAGTATTTGCAGTAAATAAAAATGTAATCAGTATTTTGGTGCACTACCGATGGTTGATCATGAGCCCTCTGCTGTTGCTGAGCGTCCCAAACACACAGTACCTGTCTGCAAACTGAGAGTTACAGTGAATTCTGTGAATTTACGCATGTTTTATGATACATAATCACATATGTAAACTTCCACCTGCGTGCTTGTGTAAAGCTGCAGTTGTTCTTTCGTTTCTCCTTGTTCTGTTGCCTCCTCGCTCTCTTTCTCTCTCGCTCTCCCTCTATGTGTTTATCAAAGCAACCTAAGCCTCCGTTAGCCACGATGGGTCACTGAAATCTACACCGAACTACCGGATGGACCACAGACGTGCATATGAGGATACGCACACATACCCAAACGAGACGGCAACAGATACTCACCTCATCTTCTGACAGGGAGAGACAGACATAGAATCGGAGACAGAGGACAGACAGCCAGAGAGAGAGAGGTGGAGAGACACCGAAAAGAAGCACACCAACAAAGAGAGGAACATAAGTGAGAGATAAAGAGAGTGAAAGAGGAGGCTGATTCAGGTTCACGGTCCCAGAATAGACCAGACTATGAGGACTCAACCACAAAACTGGTGCAGGTTTACCAAAGCAATTTATGACTGAATGTGTCATTCACACACATGTGCTTCAACACAAAGTAGACATGTGAACACTTTAGATATGATCGCCCAGCATCCACACTCAATGGACTCACAATACGATATGTTGAAACTGACATACTGCTGAATACACTGCAAAAAAAAAAGAAAAGAAAAAGAAACGTCTTTTAAATTTACAGGTAATGACTATTTCTTGATTTACATTTAAACGCATTAATAAAAAAAGTTCACCCTTTCTTTTAAAAGTAGAATCAAAGCAGCTACATAAATGTGTTTGACATTAATTTTACACTCAAAATACATAATTACAAACAATGGAAGACTTATAAATCTCATCATTAAATGCACTAAATCATACCTTTAAACCACATCAAAAAATAATTTTACATAAAAAATTCTTAATTACAAAAACACAAAACTGTCTTTTATAAAAACTGTATCTCCCATGCTTGTGCTTATACTACACAAGTTATTTCAAGGTAAGGTCCATAATTACAAAAACACTGTAATGTACTTTTGACATTTAGTAAGAACTCTGTTAAATATTTTCAGTATGTTTCTAACATTACATCTCAGGTAACTTTCACGAGTCAATGCTTTTTCATTTTATCCAGTTATGATCAAAACTCACTTGTCTGTCGTCTCATCTACTACGTCTGAGCTGGATCTATCAATCGATTAGTCACCAAACTCCAGAGCTCAAACAGGTGAATAAGTGTCTGGTGCACATTTTTCATACCTTGCTGAAATTTCAAGCAGCAGTTGTTTGCACACACTGTTTGAGATGATCTGCCTGGTTTCAAACCTGAAACACCACAATTCTGACAAAATTCAAACGTGAACAATAATTATGGATCATAAATGGTCTAATGTTAAAATACATTCTGGTTCCAGTTAGGCCTAGTACAAAGTTCCACTGATTTTTCACAGTTCAACATTTCTTCTGGTGGACTGATACTGATACTAACATACGTGCAGTAGTTGATCCTCTTGGGGAAATTGTTGTTAGACGGCTGACAGACAGTACATGTCAGCAGTACTACAAGGTTTTGGTATTATGTCAGAGGACACCTCGACGTGTAGCCAGGAGGAACCAGGAATCAAACCACCTATCCTGGGGTTCGTAGACGACTGATCTACCAAATCTACTGACCTTTAGTGGTAAAGTTATTACTGTGGACTAGTGGTGTCTGTTGTAGCCTATTTGCAGCGTTACCAGTGTCAAAATCTTGAGTCCAGGGTCATTTGGGACTTTTTAACTATAATGTTCTATGATTTTTTTCATTTTAAAATGTGTGTGTGTGGGAGAGAGAGATAGAACAAGAGCTTACTATATGTGACGGATGGGGTTGTGAGGAAACGTAATGACACACTCCAGTGGTCCAGGGAAGGGCAGAAGCACGCTCTCATTGATAACTGGATAATTATGTACTCTGTCATCATGTTATTGTGTGTGTGCATGTATATCTTATTTTTTAAGTGCAAACTTCCATAGTGCACCGAATGCTAATGTTTCACATGTACTATATATGACTCTAAATGTACAGCACGTATTTGTTGCATGTACTAATTAATAGGCATATTGTATGTATTTGACCTTTACGTGTTGGTCTGTATGCAGATACTATAGATGCGCTGCGTGCACACACTCTCTGTGTCACATGCTTTTATACTGCACCTACCGTAACCTGCATGATTGTGTATGACAGCAGTGAAGTGGGACGTTAAATTGCTGCATTATGTTAGTACACCATGTAACGTACACATACCTGCTCTGTTTCACTGAGACACACACACACACACACACAAAAATGCATCACTCATGCACTCAGACACATCACACCACAGGGATGTGTATTATAGAAACCTCCTTACAGTGAAAAGACAATCAATTTTATTCCAAATGACTGTTGTCATCATCCGTTTTCCATCTCCCCATCATCTGTGCCACCATCATCTTGCTCTTATACCTGGATCGCACATTAGGAGATATGAAATACAAACACACACACACACACTGCAAGTATGCATATGAATGCATGTTTGTATTTGCACTCCGAAGCAAGCAAATATACAGCAGACGCAGAGAGAAGCACAGGCAAACACCGCAAACATACACATACACACCAAGGCCTCCATCATGTCATAGCGCTAAGCCCTCAGCATGCCCCACGCTCCCATTGAGAATGTTTTGGACTTTCTGCTGTTATGTCGTTTTCCCAGTGATGTGGGTTTGTGTGTCTTTGTGTCTTATTTGTTCCCTGTTGAGTTGGAGGGATAGAAGCTGAAGGAGGCCGTCCGATTGGACTTTCACTAATCCCTTAACAACACGGCTGGCCGTGATTGGCCATGACCATACGGGAGGGAATTGAGTCAGCAGGTGGCATGAGGGATGATTGAATGGTTGGAGAGATGCAGCAATGGGCAGGTGGAACATGAGAGATGAAGGTAAAGTGTGCTCTGTCTGGTTTAAGAGTTGGGAAGTACATTCTCTGACACCTCATAGTTTAGACTGAGGAATTGCACAATGTATAGTTGATAAACACTTCACAAATTATACATGCAAACTTTTACCTGGATTAAGTGAAAATACTCAGACAAAAGTACTGTTTAGGTAAATCTGTGTGTGTGTATATGTGTTCATGTGTCTGTGTTTGTGTGGTGTTCACCACAGGCACAATCCCGCTCTGTATTGGTGAGGGTGAAACCCTAATTAGAGGAAGCATACTGCAGGCTTTTTCTTTAAAGCTGATTCACTCTCGCTCTCGCCTGCAGACCTTCTTGTCTACTCAGGCAAAGGCGGGTGCTCTCTGCTCTCCTAAAGTTTCCTCTGAAAGCAACACTCTGATATCAGCTACTCAGATTCTGTCCAGCCAGGCCGAACCCAGAACGCACACATGCTGTGACCCCACACCCAGCATCGCCACAGTAAGTGTGTTAATGTGCAGTTTGTATGATGAAAAAATATTATCCAGGATACGTTAGAGTTTAGATTTTTTTTTAGATTTTTCTTTTCTGCCTCTTGCTGCATTTTTTTCACAGAAAGATTTATCCAATCTGACATTGTCTGATTACACAACAGTATTCAAGCTCAGTTATGTTGTCTTTTCTAACTTGTGAATTCCTCCGTGCACCTTCCTGAAATCGTCTAACAAGGTCAGGTAAACGAAGGAAAAACGGTTGTAACTTGTTACAGCAGACGAGGGTCACTGGAAGGTGTGTATGCACTGTAAACACTGTAAACACTCCTGCAGGACGCAGGCTGGGTCTTGACGGTCAAACAACCTCAGACACTGTAGGAAACATAAAAACGCAGACAGTTACTCAGCAGATAATAGAAACTGTAAACTTTTTCAACTGAGGGATTTGGATATCCAGCTTGCTTGAATGAAATATCAATGACTTCATGGCACTTTAAAGAACAAGAACTTTGTCCAATTAAAAAATGAACCTTTTACATTTTGATGTCATTATTTAGACTCCAGAATTTATTTTAGACTCAATCATCCCCATCTATTCATTTCTTTAAAAAAAAAAAAAAGATAGGTATATTGTGCATTCTTCAGAGATAGATTCAGTGACAACATTATTGAAATTCTACAGCGACCATCCCAGCCGCACCAGAGGCATTAGCATGATCCACCAGGAAATGCCCTTTCTATCCATTGAGGCTCTGTGCATGGGTCACATCACAGATAGAGTTGTGGCTCCATCCATCATGTGGGTTATAGTTAGCCGCCTATGCTAATGTCTGACCCAATGAAAAGTTTACTGAGAGATGGACAAGGACATTGGGGTGGACTCTTGTCATTGCATGCCGTAAACACACACACATACACACTCTTTCTCTCTCACATATACACACGTGGGCCTACACACACTCCCTACTTCGGCACTGTGGGGCTGTCATATTTCACAGTACCCAGTAGCGTGGGGTGAGTTATGGCCATGTCACAGCATAGAGGAAGACTGTGTGGTGTGTGTTTATGTGGTTGCACATTTACGTGGGGTTGTGTTTACACTCTGTGCATATGTGTGTGTGTGTATCTCGGGTCCACTCCTTAGATGTATATTTATAAAACACCCCCTTACTCCAAATCAGTGGTGTCCAGAATGCCGCTGCATGTATAAATGACAAAATGATTTATACAAATATTCCCAAAATAAAGTACTGCGCACCAGGTGGGGAATGGAATACCCCCAGCAGCATGGCCCCTCAGTGGGAGACACATATTAAAGGTGTGTGTACTCATATGCAGTGCCCACGTTTATGTAGATAAACTCAGAGGTGCACACACAAGCTGCTGTGGTATGGTGCATGTAGGGACAGAGAGGACAGTGGTCTGAAAAACAGCTCTGCAGATTTATAACCTGTAAACAAGAAGATGGACAGATGGATGGGTAGAAGGAATGGATCAATGGAAGGGCACAATAAAAAAAAATGAAAGGATTAAGACAGAGGGAGAAGGACAGAAGGACAAACAGATGATGGACGCACCGACAGATAGATGGAGGAAGAAGACGGCACGCAGATAAACAGTTTTAGAGATTTATGGGCCGTAGAGTAGCAGACAGACAGAGGGAAGGATGTAAGTAAGGATTTAAGGAAATGAGAACAAATACTGTGTGTTAGAAGAGAAGAGGAAAATAAATGGTTGGACGGACAGATGGATGGAAAGTTGGCTGGTACAAAGGGAGGTCAGGGCAGCAATAGGATGAGAAGAAGTGGAATGAAAAGAGGAGAAGAAAGGAGAAGAAGCGAACAGAAGAGGCCTGAACTCGTTCTCAGACAGTAGTAGGAATATAACAAATCCTGAAGTGGTCTTTGCTTCTTTGTGTGCCATGATTCCTGGAGGAATTGTCAAAGCATGAAATGAGTCTTACGCCGGGAATTGTCTCATTCTGACTGTGTGTGCAGTTATTAATGGTGTTATCGTTCTGTGCTGGTAATTATGCTCTCTGAGGGAGCTGGCATAGACAGAAAGAGACAGAAAGAGCAGAAGAGAAAGACACACTTTGATCTTTTGTGAACATGATGGGTTGAGCTGAAAGAAATAAAACGTCTCTCTGAATGAGTGCATGAGTGGATACTGTACATGCAAGCTGGTCTTGGGCACTAGAGGTTACTGTGATGTTAGCAGTTTTTTTTTTTAAATATAAAATGCAGAGATGATTGATCATTTGCATAGATTAATATTGTGTGACATACGCTTAAGTATATTTGTAAAATGCCACTGGAGTCCCTTTTTCCTAAAGTGTCTGGACAATAATCCATAGAGAGTTATATTTGTTTTTAGTAAAAACACTAAATGAAAAAGTATCTTTAAGTTTCATCTGTCATCATCTGCGTCTTTGTTTGTTTTCAAAAGTAAAGGAGAAACATAAAAACACGATCGCGCACTGAACTATACAGTTTGCATTTATGCATAAATATTTTTCATGTATGATTATTGTATGGTTCCTTGACCTTACTTCAGATCAGCTCAGTTGTCTTTTCTAAATTGTGAATTCATCTGTGCACCTTAAACGAAGGAAAAAAGGTTGTAACTTGTTACAGCAGACGAGGGTCATTGGAAGGTGTGTATGCACTGTAAACACTGTAAACACTCCTGCAGGACGCAGGCTGAGTCTTAACGGTCAACGTCAGTGATCAACCCACGTTGTATGATTATGTTTTACCTCATGTTTTGCCTACACACACACACACACACGCACTAGTGTGTCTAATGTCTCACTACTGAGTCTAGTTTAGTTGGTCACCGTTTCTTCTGTGTTGTCCACACACGCCATCATTTTCATTAAACCTCTTTCCACCTTCATCTTCTGTTTGCTTGTGTGCATTTTTAAAAAGCTTGACACTCATCACTCACTCATTTGTTATTTCCTCTCAGTCATTTACATTCCCTTCACCCTCATCCCTCCCTATCTACCATTTGCTATCACAGTCTCCCCTTTCTGCTTCATTTTGTCATTCAGTGCCACATTGCCATGTGTTGTGTGGTGTAAATGAGTTGTGTTAAATGCTCTTCTGTCCCTGGTGAGTGTTAACAGTATGGAGAGAGAGGCTGATAATCTTTAAACAGGGCATCTGCTTTATCTTTATTGTTCCCCGGACACCCTGCAGAAAAATATAAAGGCATGTGGGAGACACACAAGCACAATAACACATTCCCTACAGTCTATACACGATATGCATTTCTCAACACATACACACAAATACTGGTCACAAAGTTAATCTTTCACACTAGAGGATGAATAATTCACTGGATGTGTACAAACTCATTTTGTGAGTTGGAAACATGCTAACAGACCAGAGTAGTTCACACCTTTATCCACCTGAAGACAAAACAACATGTTAGAGACCGGTTATGCAAATCAGCTGATGTAAGGTGGACATTTACCTGTCATGGTAAATACAGCAGGTGTGTAGCAAGAGTTAGAGAAAGGTAGGGGAAGGGTGGAAAAGAGGTGAAGCAAGAGACGGTGAGATGATGTGACTGGGTTGCAGCAGGGATGGAGATCACATGGGGGGAAGAAAGAGATGAATGGAGGGGTAGATGGAGAGGAAAGGGGAGGAGCAACAAATAGACAAGGAGAAGCTGGGCTTTCAATGGGGGGCCCAAGGGCTGGCAGGCACCTGAGTCACACCTCAACTGTGTGAGTGTGTGTGTGTGTGTGTGTGCGTCCTTCTGTCTGATTCTATGATTAATGAAGACATGTCAGTGTGGTAATCCTCTCTAATAAGCATCAATGGAGGACTCCTCAACAACGTGTGTGTTTCCAATATGTGTGCACACTATCCACTGTCCGTGCACGTTCGTGTCTCAACGTGTCAGAAAATGTGCCAAATGTTTGCTGCATGCATTTATCTGCATGTACATGCGCGGTAGTGCAGGTGTGACAGAGAACTGTTGTAATATCCTTACAAGCAGCTTGCGTGCGTGTGTGTGTGTGTGTGTGTGTCATCTAATGTCATTCTTTATAAGTATGCCCAGATGTTGATACTGGAATGGCTCTTTAATTACCATTTAAACAGCAGGGGCTGTGAGCATCTGTGTGTGTGTGTGTGTGTGTGTCTGTGTGTGTGTGTGATGTTAACAGCGGAAGAACTGTTTAATTACCATTTAAACTGCGAGAGCTGAGTGGATCATTTAAAGACAGAAGAGCTCCAGCCAGCTAAATGAGGAAAACAACACCATTATAGACACGCGCGTGATGAAAGCACACTGACAACAACACTATAACGGTCTAATGAATGACGCTCCTGTGATGTGCAGCTATTTTTTTAAATAATTGTGAGGACTTCTGCTGACGCTGAAAATAGTCTCTTAATATAGACAACACATCTTTAACACACCATCACGTGCCAAACATCCTTTCATTTAGAGCATGTATCAAGTGTGTTTGTGCAAGTATGAGACTGTCTGTTCAAAATAATTTAATCATTCACCTTGTTAATCAGTCAGTCAGCTACTGAGGCACATGGCCAGTCGGTCACCCCAACAACGAGCCATCCAGCCTGCTAGTCTTTTCAATTGCACAATAAGTCAATCTGCCATCTGAACAGTGAATTGTGATCAGTCAGTGCTTTGCTTACTTAGACAGTAGCTAAAGGACAAACATCACCATCATCATTCAGAATATTCAGATTGTTATGTTAAAGCTGCACTAATCAATATTTCTTCTATCAACAACTGGTTAAATAACAACATATAATGTGCAAAAGGTTGGTAGGAGGAGTCGTCCCACAGAAAATTATCACCCAACTCCGCTGTTCTCCTCAGTTCCACTGAACTTTAAAGCGTCTTTCAGCACATTGTTTTGGTTTTACACACATGTAGCATTTGGTTTAGTCCCACAGCACTTATTTTCAGCCACAGACAGCTAATTTCAAGCAAAAAACTCACTGAAGACTGAACTGAAGACACGTATTTCTTTCAGGTGAGAGCACAAAGCAAGATTAAAATCAGTACATATGATCATTTAGACCAAAAACATTCATTTCAAATAAAAAATTCTAATAAATGCCAATGCTGCTTCATGATTATGGGGTGTAAAATCAGATTAAATATATTATGTTAATTGTTGGCTGTCAAAATCAATTAATGCTGCTTTAACTTACTTTTACAGCAGCAGGCTGTGGTGTATGGTGGTCAGGGATGGCTGGGCTTGACTTGACATAAATGAAAAGGCAGGATTTAAAAATCTTAGAACATTACTAAAACTTTCAGTGCTTTTATGTTGAGAACAGTCATATAAGTTTTAAATTTGATTTTCTGCTGGTCCTGATTTTACGATTTATAGGAAAACAGTGCAAACAGTGCAACCTCTCAGTTACCGAGACTTTATATTTCCCCTGCATTATAAAATGAAACACACAGAGAAAAATATAATCTAAACATTGCAAAAAAAAAAAAAAAAAGATTGTTTCTTCACACACACAGTGTGAAAACACTGTTAAACTATTGTTAGAATAAAAATACTCAGGATAAGTGATTAATTATACTACAAGGGCAATTATGAATCATTATACCAAATTATTTTTACAATGTTGTGGCAGGTACAAATGAAGGCACGGGTGATTCCTTATACAAAGGTGGCTGAATAATTACAGTGTAACAGTGAGGATGATAGGAGTGATCATATTTGTGACAGACAGGCTGCGTCGCACTGAGAGTATTATGATAATGATATTAATGATGGATCTTTGCAAATGTGTGTGTGCGTATCGGAGTTCAGTGGGAGATGTCTCACCTCACACTGGGTCTCTCAGCCCGATGCCATCTGTTCTGCCAGCGCGCGCACACACACACACACACACACACACACATACAGAGAAAATACTTACACGCAAAAAATAGACACATGAACATTCACATGCAAAAAGATGTTTGTATGCAAATCCTATTGCTGACAAAAATAAACGTCCTGCACAAGCAGACACACAAAACATGCACATAAAAAAACCCACACACACTCTTGGAGAGTTGGTAATCCTCACTCTACCCAGAATCCTCAGTTCTGAGGGTTCAGCCAAAGGGAAACCAGCGTGTCGTCAGCCTACTGGACATACATGAGTTCAGGGACTAGTGTGTGTATTTAGTGTGAATGTGTGTATGTGCCTGTAAGTGCTGAATGGTTTGCTTTGGCCACGGCGTCTCAAACAGATCAGTGGCTCCAAAACCCATGAAACACGGCAACAACAATATGTACAACTTTTATTTTCAAAGGTGTCTTTTGACCGTAGAGCAAAGAGGAAGAGAAAGTATCACGTTGCACAGATCAGTGAAGAAGAGTGGAAATGAAAATAAACATTAATAAAAAGTATGTATCAAAGGTCTCATCTGTCTCTCTGTTTCATCACTGTGACCCACAACCAGGAGTTTGGGTATAAAGTATGTGCTTGAGTATTCTGGCAACGCCTGGACTGCATATGACCAACATGACACACACAAACACACAATGTGTGCATCCATGTGGCGTTGCCTGGACGGTGTACGAGCAGCATATCTGTCAGTGTGTGACAGGTTGACAGCTCAAGCTCCCAGCACTTTGTCCACTATCATCACATCACGACACACACACACACACACACACGTACAGAGTCACATATGGTAATAACATCAGAAGGGGCCACAGCGGCTTTTTAACACTTCACTTTTACATTTTAAGTTTATTTATATAAGTATTTTCTTGATCAGGGCAGATGCAGAACATCAAGAGTATCAGAGTCTTACAGCTTCCACATGCAAGCCACACCCTCTCCCGTCCCCATTACTTCCTGTCACTCTCCACCCATCACTATCTGGTGCAGCAGAAATGCAGTAAATAGAGTTTAGAAAACAACAATAATTCAAATTATTTAATGATATCAGATTCAATAGGATATCAAACACCAGCAGGCGCTTTCATGAGTTTCCTACAGATTCTGCTCAATGTCAGCCCAAAGTTATCAGCACTTTACTGAGCTTGACTTACAGGCATGGCAATACACAATATGCAGACGCCACATGAGCGCCAATAGTATTATCTCACCATAATAGCTGTATTTAATGATCTACACACCCGCCTCAAGTCTCCCTTTTTATTTCCATAGATGGAGTTCAGGCCTTACAACCAAGCCAGGTCAGACCAGATAATTTGACTCGTTCGCACGGATCATGGATCACAGCTTTAGCACATTTCATACAATTAAGGATTGTGGATTTGAAGCAGACTAAACAATGGGTCCAAATTAAATTTTGAGTTTCTCAGTGCAAGGCACTCTAGCTGCTCTGAAAATACAATCAAACAGAATGAGAATATAGACGCAGTCTCTAACAGGATTGTTGGGCATACCCACTCACAATATGGCATCTTTCTCTCTTTTCTTTTTCCACTGATATTCTATTACTCTCTCTCTCTCTTCAGCTGCAGTTTAATTCTGTGGTTCTTCTATTCTGAAGCCTGCGTTGGTGTCGAGCAGTGTCACAGACCAGGAGTAAAAACACAAAACAGAAAAGAACAAATGCACCTTTAGTAACAAGAGATCGAGACAAACGAAGAAAGAACAAACCAAGAGAGAATGGAAGACGGAGAAGAATGAGGAAATGTCATTACCATGATTATATTCTGAGACTTGTTATGAATTTGGTGTATAAGAAAGGGATACACTGAATCTGAAAACCAAAGTGAATTACAGTTAATGCTTTTGTTCTTGTGTGCATATGAGGAAACAGGCAGATATCTGTACCTGTTACCTGCAGAGGGAGAGACAGACAGAGGCAAGGACGGGGATGTAAACTGGATGATTTATATATGGTTGAGTTCAAAGAAATAAGACACATTTAATAGAAAGTTATGGGTAAAAGTTAAACTGAGAAAAAAAGAGAAGAGACTCAGCTGGGTCAAGAAAGGACAAACACAGGAAACAAAAGAAAGAAACTGACAGGAAGACAAAAGAGAGATTACACGGAGACATGGATTGAAACTGAAGAAGACAGAGAGGGAGGAAAAAGAGACATTCAACAAAGTTACAGGAAGACAGAATAAAGCGTGTGAGAAAGATATTGAATGAAACAAAAAGAGACATTGGACAGCTCTTCCTCCCAGTAAGTGAAAGACTTCAAACCGCAGTGGATGAGAGAGCTGCACTTTATGGGGCTATTCTCCCTGCATTAGCATTAGCTATAGCTCTCAGACTGACAACACAGCGCTCTGTTCTCAAGGTCAGGAGGGGCGTACACCACCACGGGCCACAAATACACACGCACATACACACTCCGAGACTCTGTTCAACACATACTCAGGCATTCTTATGCACAGGCGGATACAAATGCACACTGACACACACAGAGAACACGTTTGTCCACACTGGAAGATGCAGGCTGTTGTGAGGCCAAACTAAAATCAAACGTTAGGTGACACAGATGATGGAAATGGTCACATGATTGGATGATTGCAGACATCTGGACGTGAACGTTCCTGAGCGTGTTACGAAAGGAGTTTTTAAGGGAGAATGGATCAGGAATCACTGCAGAATTATGTTTTTTTTTTCTTTTTGCAGATTTACATACTTTCAGGTCACAGTTCTAACTCTCCAGATCAGCCATAAGGCAGTGCACGGTGACTGTTGCTAAAATCCTCATAGACTGTTCCAGGTGGAGTGAAAAACAACCTAGGATATATATAATTTTAGTCAGTTTGTCCAGGATGGTGACAGGAAAGGATGTCATCATTCAAAGAAGGTTTTAAAAGTTTTTCTTATCAGTCTTTATATTTATCATCTATACTTTTATGTAGTTTTTTAGAATTTGGATGATGTTCTCCTCTGGACGCTGGACGGCGTTGCATGAGTTGACTGATTAGAGTAAAAGAACTATAAGAAACAAAAACAAAC
>JAUBNQ010000017.1:3167413-3193933 GCA_032353495.1 Ctenopoma kingsleyae | reverse complement strand
AGAGGAGAAGAGTAGAATAAAGGGATGGGGAAAGAAGAATGTCAGGGGAGTGGGATGAGAGCAAATCTGGAGAGTGGGAGCGATTACTACGTCAGATGGAAACTACACTCAAAGACAGGACGAATTTTTTAAAGTTTACTCGGATTTCTTATGGATTTTTGCACTTTTTTATTAACTTTTAACAACACAGTCATGTCAGTTAGAATGGCAGAAGCAGTGATGCATTTTCTACCTTTGAGAAAACCTCTTCTCACTCCACTCCTGTTTAGAAATATAACTTTGAGCTATTTAGATGAAAACACTGTATAAACATACTAAATAATAATGGAACCGTCCATGTTTTAAAGTTATTTTACAATGAATCCACTGTGTTGTTTTCGTTTTTATCAGGTGTTGGGTGGAGACCTTTTGGACTGGCTTTTGTGGAACAACCATCACACCTGAAACAACAGCAAAAATCAGAAAAAAGAAAACCGCTACAGCAAAGGAAACGTAAAAGCAGAAAGGAAAAGATAGCGAAAAGAGCAAAGAGTAAAAGAGGAAAGAGAGATGGAGGAGAAAGAGGATCTAAACTCAGAGCTATGTAATGAATTTATGCCTGGCTGGCAGATCTTTATAAGTTATTGGAAAAATAGCCGGGGCGGCGTATTGACACAGCTGGGCCTGAGATCAATACATTGAGAATGGGCAATGCATTTTAATTTAAAACTGTTCAAACTTTAGCAGCAAATCCATGTGCAGCTTCTCGCCCCATCCAAGCACACAGATACTTACACATATTCTCACACATGCATGTACGCGCACACACACACACGCACGCGCAAAGGGTTTGGTTGACAAAACACCAACTCAATCAGCAAAAAACACACAAACACACACATCGACATATTTAAGAGGATGGTGCTAAACATTTAATCTTAAGCTAAAACTTTTGAGCTTTAGTAAAATATTCACTCTTCACGTCCATGTAAAATTATTCATTTATGGGAAATACATAATAAAACACTGACCAGTGTCTATTGTTTGACTCACATCACCCACTACAACACAACTAGGAGTGATCAGGACTCTGAACCATCGAGCCAAGAACATCCTCACCTCCACAGAAGCCAAAAAGAAGGAAGACAGGCATCTGAAGACAGCCCTTAAAACCTGTGGATATCCCAAGTGGGCCTTTAACAAGGCAGGATCCACTTCCAGGAAAAGGACCACAGGACAGTCAGAGTCCCAGGGGCTGTTGCCAAACATGGCTGGTTTGTCCTAGAAGCTGGAAAAGATTTTTGAACATAACTGTTCACTTCAAACCCACTAGAATCAGAATCAGGTTTATCGTCATTGTGGTGCGAGTACAACAAAGTACACAGGAGGATGGCCCAGCACAGAAGGAGCAACACCTCAGGACCAGAATCAGCTGTGTACTTTAATGTAAAGGACAAATGACACTAATTTGAGGACAATAACGTCCACATATTGAGCAGAGAAGACAAGCGGTTCAAGAAAGGGGTGGGGAAAGCTTTGCATGTTCAAACAAACAACCCCTCAGTCATCAGAGGTGGAGGCCTTAGACATAACCTCTCTTCAATTTATCATGCTGCCCTTTCAACCAGTCTCTCAGCTGCCAAAGTGCCAAATGTTCAAAGAATACACACAACATAGCTAATGTATAAGTAGATTAGTCTTTAGGAAACCACGTTTGAAGTGTGCAGCACTGCATTGTGTTTAATAACTAATTTTTCAGTAACAAAATCTCAACAAGTGAAGAGAAGTAAAGCAGTTTCATCACCTAAGATGTTATGCAATGTTTATTTCAAAATAAGAGCATGATGTTACCTGTAGTTATCAAAACAAAACGTGTCATGTGTCCTGCTGTTCCTGCTGCACATGTTCGCATGTTCATGCGTTCTGAGTTATTTCTTAAATAACCTAATAGCCTCTGCAACTACAAGAACCAGTTCTACCTAGGGATGAGTAGGAGGGCACTGTCGACATCTGTTTTCATCCAGCTCAATTAGCATAATTAATTAACGTTAATCAATCCAAACAAATTCTTTTTTAACACCTAGAATAAATCACAGTGCATCTCTCCAACTCCTCAGCACTGACTCATCCAGCACTCATTCATTCATTGATCACCCAGCAAATGAGACAATGCTGGGCGATGAGGCTTATTGTATTGTATTCCTATTGTGTTGTGCTTTCAGAATTTTTACATCGTTCGTCATTACCCTGCCACAAACAGATAGATTGTGATTAGAACTTGGTCAAAGACAAAATTAGCATAGCTAAAAGCAACTATCACGCGAGCTGTGATCAAGATTCAGAAAAATGACACACTAGTGTCACCGTAAGTGAGCTGTTATCGTTTAGTTTGTATCTGCTCTTTTAGTGGATTATTCAGATTAAACAACATGCTTGGTGATGTAGCTGATTCCACTGCACCACTCTGAATCTGTCCCTGTTCTGCTATAGCATGACTCCTGAACCAAATACATATAAATAAAAAAATCACGTAGCCTCCCTTGCCCGGCTCTTCTACTGTCCACCACGCTCTACCACACTCTGCAACCTCCTAGATATTACTCATTATCAAATTACAATGAATAAGAAGCTGCAAATCTTAATTATCATGCAGGTATATTCTCAGAGTCACTAGAAGACTGTGCCTCACTTATACTAGTTTTGCTCGTTTAAAACGTGATTTGAACTCCCAGTCAACACATGTCACATACAGCATGAGCATAAAGGATTATATGGCAGGTTATAGGACGCTCCATGTATGGCACCTTTATACAGAACGGTGAGGTGCAGCATTGGTCTGGTAAACCCGCCTTGAACGAGCAGTGTAAAATGATCCATACTGCATACAGATAAACTGAATCAAAAGCATACCGCAACCACACTCATACCTGTAAATACAGCTGTGTGTGTATCCTGAGGGCTTTATGACAAGACAAAGGCAGTTTCAGATGGACACACACATGCACACACACACACCTACACACGCCTACTGACATCTTCACATACACACGCCTCTAATATTGTTATATTGCTGTCAGGTTTTCAGTGCTGTGGGTTAATCAGCAAGGCTAGGGGAAGGGTGCTATCTACTCACCACACTGCCACATTTATCGATTCCATTTACACACAAATAAACACACACATACACACACACACAAATTGACACCCATTTTCACCACAAGAACAGGCACCCATAACACCCCTTTAACTATTCTATTGGCCCCAAATAGATTTTCCCATTTTACGCTGTAGAGGCAGGAGAAACACTGGAGCAGAACTGAAAGTGATATAAATTTATCAAAAAACAGATGAACAAACATTGGGGGAAGATTTATTACTGGGGATTTTAATAAAAATTGGAGGCGGATGAATTGATTTTGGTTTAAGGGAGGGTGTTATAAGGAACAATTTATCGGGATGGCCCAGGTAAGATGCATTATTTTCCGATTGTTATCCGGCTTCACTGTTTAAGGGGCTGATTTGTGTTGTGTATTGCATTTTATGGGGAAGAAGGAAAAGGGAACTTTCGATGATTTAGGTGGGATGTATTAATCAAAGGCAGCCGGTGTGAACCATAGATCGCCAAGCAAAGGGGGTACAAGTGACAGCTCATTCTGCTAAGGAATGTTTTGGAGCTGCACATCATCGCTTCTCAATTCCCCTTTCTTCTTCGCACTCTTTCTCCACCTCCCTCTTTCTTTCTCTCTACACCTCACTATCTTCCTCGCCTCATCATCTACGTATTTTCCTCTTCCCTTCCTTTCATGCACTCTTTCTATATCCATCCCTCTTCTCCACAGTTCAGTGCACACTTGGTTTTAATTTTATGAGGCTGAGAGTAGCTTTTAACCATCCATGCGGCAAATAAACGGGGGATTAGGACTATTTAGTGTTTTCCTCCTCCCTAAAAGCCTCGTACTTCCTGAGTGCTCAGTGACCTTTTCTGCTGCCTCTGACATGTGAAGAGACAAGGCCATCATCACCAGGTTTACACATTCACTCTGCTCTCAGGTTGTAGTGCTTGTAATTGATGTACTGTTTGCCTTGGTATCAGCTGCTTTGTTTCTGCTCTGCCTAGCTCTCGGTTTAGCTGCCTTTGTCTGGGTCTCTTGAGTTGTTTAACATTTTGCTGTTTTATCTTTAACTAAAGCCTTTTGATCACACACACAAACCTCAGCTACTCAACACACCCCGAGAAAGCAGGAACATAGACATGTCGACCACTGTCACATCACCTTTCCTTGAACTGAGGATACTAATTCTTGGTGTTGTGCAAGTGGAAAATTTGCACACACCATTCTTGCTGGATACAGGACTTCAGCTGCGCAACAGTCTGTGGTCAGTGATTCATCTCTTCATATGCTCCATACATTATACAGATCTGGCCTGCAGGCAGATCAGTCAAGCACACACACTCTGTGTCTATGATCACACGGTTGTGCAGAATGAGGCCTGTCATTGTCCTGCTGAAATTTCCACTGCCTCCCCAGCAATGTCTCTGTGAAATCCCAATATAGACCACTTCATGTTGGCTACTTGTGCAATAATGGGACCTTCAGTGTTGGGCACCTCTGAACTCGATCTAAATCTTCTAGTCAACAGCAAAAGACACCAGCACACACACACATGCACATGCACATAATGAAAGGCTATTTGGCCGGGCTAGTCACCTGTGGCCGGGTCTGATTTCTGTTGATTTGAAAGTTAGATTGGTCCTGTGATGAATGAGGCTTTTTTTTCTGTAAGTAGGGAAGTTAAGCGTGTGAGTGACAACATGAAGTCAGCTGCAGTAATCTGATCACACTGTGCTCACACTTCTTTGATTTAATCAATTAAGATAAAGTGAATTCATTGTTTTTCTTTTAATGTAGAAATAGGTTTATTATTTAATTATCCTCATTATTTATATTATCTGCACTACTACATTAACATATCTTTACATCCATACAACATGCTTTATGGAAATATTGTGAATTAATAGTTCAGTTAAGGAAATCAGTCAGCGATGAGGTGAGAAAACAAATCTGTCTGTGGAAATAATGGCCAAAAGGCCAAACCCACTTAAAGGTCCTAAAACACACACAGTGAACCACAAATGCAAGTGTGTTCATGCGTGTTATAGTCTGGACACTGGGAACCAGTAACTACTTCACACACAGAATGTGTAAAGGTGAACCACACTTACACCAAACGTACTGCTCTCAAAATGAAACTGTCAAACGTGGTTCACAGGAGAGTTCGACAGTAAAGGATTACATATTTTATTTCATATTTACAGAGTTTATTTGTCTGTACACAGCAGGAAATTAAGTGTTTTCAGTGTCTATGTCTGTTCTTATATTATGAAAAGTTACTGTTGACGTTGTGTATGTGACAGTGAGCACGTTTGTTTTGTTAGGTCATGGCCATGTGAAGCATTATGTCCACACACTTTACATCTGAAACTTACAGTATGTGCACATACTGTGTATATACACACACACATAAATACACACTTAACAACAAACACACCACACCCACAAACAGCACAGATAAATGGGATCAGGGCCTCTGTAGCCCATGAATAAGGCACAGGGGCCCATAAGGGCCAAAGGTCAAGGTCTTTATGAGGAGCTGAAAGCCCCCTGCTCTGAAACAGTGGTATGCAATGTACTTTTTGCTCCCTCTGTCTGTTTTTTCTCTCTCATTCAAAAACCAAGCAAGAAGATTCTAGAGCAAAACTTTTTTTTTCCACCTACTGGGATGATGGTTGCAGCAGTAGGGTGTAGTTTTGGTATCACTGTGGGTTGGGAGTCAAAATTAGCTGGCATGGTGGTACAGTCACAACTGCTGTCAGTTTGTAATTTCTGCTCATGTCTATTTATCTGTCTAGCAGAGATACTGATGTCTGTTTTCCTTTGACCAGGCATCAGTACACCTCCTGGACTCCTGGATGTTTGTATTGTGAGGGTGCACAACTCCCTGTTGGTGGTAATGGTTGATCAGCAGCCACAGGACCAGACTCCACTGAAACTGCAAACCTGGACACTGACGGAGATTCTTCTGTCTGTGGTAAAATAACTATACCAGTAGATGTTGTCTGTAACCTACATGGATGATTTCATCATTTTGGATGACAACTGGGAGCAGGATCTGCAGATGGTGGCCGTGGTCCTGGAGTCCCCAAGGCAGGACTCACAGCCAACCCCTAAAAAGTGTGTAATTGGGCGGGGGGAGATTCGGTGTCTGGGGAACTTGCTGGCCCAAAGGCAGGTGTGCCCCCAGCTAGCTAAGTCCATAGCCATTACCACCTGCCTGAGGCCCAGCCTTGAAAATAATGTGAGGAGGCCACATGGCTGGTTGGCTTCTTGCTGTTGGTGCTTTATTCTGAAGTTTTGGTGTTGACCAGTCCACCCTGCCTGCTCTCGATTGAATTCTCTTATTTTGGATAAATGGTGATGAAGAAATGGACCACAGATCGGATTCTTATTTCAGGCTTCACTGACCAGCCCGGGACCAGTGTACACATTCAGAGACTGTGCACAGGTTGGAACAAAGACTGCTTTTCTTAAGTTCTGCTTACAGGAAGATATTCTCAGCTTCACCACGTCAAGACATATGGTTCGTGTCAAAACCGGCCTTCAACTATGGAAAACTAACAATAAACTGGCACCTGTTTCTAAGGCAGACAGCCAGGAGTCAACATATCTGTACCCCATGCTCCATCTCTAACGCATTAGGCAATCTATTGCATTGTGAAGATTACAACAGTAGTAGTAAAAGTACTGTTTACTCTAGACACAGCAGAAGTCGCCTACATTCCCACGTACACAAATCCACAGGAGCTAAAACAACTCTGAGGGGCTGAGTACAAGTTAAGCAAGCATGCAAAAAGGAACTTTGACAATAGCAACATATGTAGGTACAGATGTTCACACAAGAAGAGATTCAATTAATCATTAAGCCAGTCCACATGTCACTGCCTCAGCGAAACAAGGTCCAGCGCATCTGAGCCAGAACCGCTATACGTTCCTGTGTGTGTGTACGTGTATGAGTGTGTGTGTCCCTGTTGTGTGTCAAGGCTGATTGCTCTTGACTTCATTAATCTCTGCAGTGTGGTTATGATTAGCTCTCTGAGGCATGCCAGAGGACATCTCTCTCTCTCACACACACTCACTGTCAGGTCTGGCCACCGCTCCAGCCTGTCTCTCTCACGGTCCAACCAATTAGCCGGGACCAAAGAGGAACAGTGGTGCGGTGACTGGACACATGTATAAAGGTTTGTTGCACTTCACACAGAAAGATCAGTGTGTACTGAGACTGTTGTTTAAAGATCCATGTTTGAGACTCCTGTATGTTTAGTGTCATTTGTACTTCAAGAGCTAAACATGTGAAGCACATACTGTATATGAACAAAAGAATGAGCTGTAGGAGGAGGACGAAACAGAAAGAAGCAAAGGGGTAGAGAAATAGGTTAGTGTAAAAGGAAAAGAGTGAAAGCGAAGTGGACAGAGACGGCCATGTGCAGAAAGTTAAAAAGCCCAGGGAGACAAAGATAAAGCTAGTAAGCAATGTAAACCAGACAGAGCAAGCAAAAGACAGACAGAAATCAGAACAAGAGAGAAAGAGATGAGTGTATTAGTGAATGGGTATCGGTAGATGAAAAGAGCAAGTGAAGTGTAAGTAGTGAAGCGCTACAGAGAGGGATGAGACGGAGAATCCTCAGATGCATGCCTACTCCCTGCCATGATCAGAGTATGCACTAGATGATTTATTTTCCCTTTCCAATATTGAGTCCATAGGAAAAAAAAATCTACATTGCTTTAAACTACTGAGGGTTTTATTTTGAAAGGAGAATGTGATTGTGGATGTGGGTGTATGGGGGTAAAGGAATGGCCATCAGATGTGGCAATCATGCAACTAAAAATGTGTCTCCTTATCTTTACTTTCTTCCTCTTTTCTTTGATTCCTGCTTTCTTCTCTTTCCCCTCCTTTCTATTAAACGTGTCATGAATACACAAGACGTAATTTAAACAAAAAAAAACTGCTTCAAAATAAAAGAGCTGGGAACAAACGTTTCCAGCCACGTTCAGTGTTTCTTTCTTTTGTTTCTTAAGAACTATTAAGAGAGTTACACAAAATGTGCGAGAGTAGGTTTGTTAGCTGTTAGTTCTGCACAAAAGCAAGGTTGAGGTGAGAGAGAATAGTGAACAGTGGATGAAGAAAAGAGACTTTTTTAAAATTAATTTAATTCATTTTGTGTTGCGACAAAATGTATACAGTCAGTTCTTTAATTTAAGAACTTTTATGTTTATAGCGCATATTAATTTGTAATCACTGCTGACACAGTAATATCATGGCTAGCATGGAAACAGGGATCATCTGACGTCAATACGTTTACTACTCCACATTTACGTGCAAGTTAAGCACATCAGAAGTTTCTGATTGTTGTTATTTTGTTTAATAATGATTCATGGTCAATGGTCATCACTGCATTGTTTTTTTTGTTTTTTTACATCCAATTTGATGTTTTTGGTCTACACGGAAAACCAAATGAATCCATGTGTGTGTGTCAACAAAGACAGCAAAATGACAAATTGTTGAAAAGAAGAATGAGAGGAGTAATGATGGAACAATAATGCCACATGTGTACTGTAGCCCCTGTGTGTGTGTGTGTGTACAAGTGTGTGTGTGTGTGTGTGGTGATGAATCTCTCATAGTGACAGTGGGGCCGGCAGCAGCGAATGTCCTTCTGGTTGGGACACACACACACACACACACACACACACTGAGACACGCATACACAGATGGAAACGACCACACTAATGGATCACCCCTGTCTGAACGCAATCCGCCACAAATAATGATGAACCACCCCTGCATTAAACTATTTTACACAATGCTCAATTCATTACTTCTCTCTCGCTCTCTCTCTGCCTCTCTCTGCCTCTCTCTGTGGGTATAGGTGAGCTAATAAAGGTATGATATTTCTCCTCTACCGGCACAATCATAGTTTTTATCCATTAGTAGGATATTACGATGGGGAATGAGGAAAAGGTGGGAGGGAGGGGACGGGATGGAGAGGAAAAAAAAAAAAAAAGAAGAGATGGCTTCAAATTGGTTTAAAAGCATTGCCGCTGTAAAAAGTAACAGCAACCTCAGACAGAGGGAACGATTTGCATAGGTTTGCTAAGAAGATTCGGGCTTCCCTCGGGCCTTTCGGGGTGTAGTTGAGAATTTAGTTTAAGGGCCTTTTCCACATCTTCTTAGTGTCACAAAGATGACTTTGTGCTTTCGTGGTCAGTAATCTGTGTTTTTTTGTGTGGTACTCTTTTCTGTATTAATAACATTTTAACTCTACTGAAAAAAAGATATAACGAAGCAGACACCTAAAAATATGACTATTTAGTTACTGGAATAGAAATTAAGATTGCAATTACTTTGGATATTAATTGATTTGAAACAAAAATATGACTTTAAATGCTAATACAGGGTTTTGAGTTGTAAAAAAAAAAAAAAGAAAGAAAGGTTCTGTGCAGTGGATACAGTGGGGTCATTGCTGATCTGGTTTTCTGAGGTTCTGAGCCAGCATGGACCAAAATAATTTAGAGTCATACGTCTGAGCTGCTTGGCTTCAGTTCATCCTCACTGAAGATTTCATCATTAATCTTCCGTCGGCTATTCTTTGCTCTGTTTTGTTATTTTCAACTTGATTGTCTTTTTTTTTTTATTTAAAACTGTTCTGGGACTAATACAGCAACAGACAAAAAGGCACAATTAAACACATTAACTTGATTAATTAGTGTGAGGAAACACACTCGCTGTGATTCAAAGGTGCATGGTGTTTTGATAATAACTGATAGGAGCCTCCTTTCTGTCTAAACATTACACTTCCCAGCTTCACTTTGCTCAGTGTGGGAGAGAAGAGAAGAAAGAGTCATTATGGATTTCAATTAAGTGATCCCTGGGCAGAGAGGGATGCGTCAGAGTGGGGGAATTAATGTGCTGCGGACAGATGTTTAATAATAATGGCCGGACTGGCCCTGCCGAGAAACACACATTCCACCCGCCGCACCCTACTGTGGCTGCAGAAACACACATGCACACACAGATGCACGGCCGAGCCACATACACAGACACTCATGTAATCACTCATACGCTGACACACACAATAATGATTCATACACATGTGCGGGGCAGCGCAATGTGTCACCGTCTCAAACACACACACACACACACACACTTTCAGAGAGCGGTATCACCACTGTTGTGTGTGTCTTTATGACCAGTGCTGGCCACAGCGCATATGGCCCTCATTTAGGAACAATGGGCACGGAGAACGACTGGCTGGATGAGCTTCCTGACTGTGAGAGGTGACTGGAGGCATGTTAAATGACATGCCCCGTATGGAGAGACAGAGCGAAACACAGACAGAGAGAGGGAGAGAGACAGGGTGTACATGAGGAACCCTGTGTAAGGAATTACTGCTTCACTGAGTTACAAAAATGTTTTGATTGAGAAGGGATGGAGGGTAGGGAAAGAAAACTGGAAGCAGAAAAAGTGGTCAGAGATGAAGAGCGATGAAAGAGGAAATATCAGAAGAGATAAGAGGGGAGGAAGTGGCTTGATGGTGAAGTGTATTACAAGTGTAGAGGGACACGGAGAAGATAATGGTCTGGCTGGGTCCAGAAGTGGGTCATTAGACAGTGTGTAAACAGCATGTCTTCTTATGAAGTGCTCTTATTCTTTTTTTTGTGTCGTTCTCACACAGATACACACACACGGTGACACCTAATCAGCGTTGCACAAGGACAAATGGCTTCCAGTCGTCCTTATGATCATGTCAAAAACTACACTTCCTTAAAAATCTCTCTCTCTCTCTCTCTCACTCACATGCAGTCTTGTCACAACAACATTTCTCCGGTAATTACCAGGGTGGCCGCCCTCCTGCCGGCCCTGGATGGATGGGCTGAGCTACCACGAGTTCACCCCTCCAGCCATAACTCTAGGACGTCTACCTACTGCTCTTCACCGCTGCGGTGGCCCTCAGACAGCAAATTGGCCTCATAGAAAGACAGAGAGGTAGAAAAAAACTCAAATAAGCTCACGGAGGAGCAGGCATGCTAGTACACAGACATGAAAGAGCCTGGAGACATGCGCGCACACACACACACACACACACACACACACTCACTTTTGTTATTTGTCGTTTGCCTGTCTCTAAGGAGTAATCTATAATACAGACAGTCTTCCTATGACCGTTGGCCAGACACATATCTTTCGTTGCACAGATCCAAAAATG
Organism: Ctenopoma kingsleyae; assembly: GCA_032353495.1. Lineage (NCBI taxonomy): Eukaryota > Metazoa > Chordata > Actinopteri > Anabantiformes > Anabantidae > Ctenopoma > Ctenopoma kingsleyae. The sequence goes on along the minus strand of JAUBNQ010000017.1, from coordinate 3,182,634 downwards.
CACACACAAACACACAGACTCCCCCCGCTGAGGTGATCGTTTTGACAGGTGAGTGTGACTGAAGAGGAGTGGAGGAGTGAAGACGAGGGGAAGAGTGGGGACAAATAAACTGATAACTGTATGATGAAAGGTGATAACGTCAGGAGAGGAAGAAAATAAATGGATAGATGCAAGAAGTGAGGCACCTGGCAGATCAATACACAGATCCACAATCTGCATCCAGAGCACAGACATTTTTTTTTTTAAATGTCTTTTTCCTCCTATTTTTATATTATTCACACTTTACAGTATATTTACTTCAGTATAGAAAGTAGTCTACAGCGGTTTGGTAACTGGGGATAAAATGCAGTCGATGAAATAAACAAATTGGCATTTATTGTCATAATAAGTCAGCGTTTAAGGGCATTAAATCAGTTGTTTTTGTTATGTATTCATTTCAGTGTTTATGATTTATTATGGTGACTAGTATATGATAAATAAGGTAGCTTATATTTTTAGCTCAATAAGTTAAAATATATGCTTAAGTATAGTTAGATGTGTAGGTGCATCAAAATAACTTAATATGGGGTACTAAACTATTCATACTTTTATGAGCCCTGAAAATGATTAATAAATAATACACAATGCATCTTTTATTATTACCATATAATATATAAAGTACACAAACTCTATACTCAAGTAAAAGTGTAAGTACATGCCTGGATAAATACTTTAATTTTTCTAAAGTACATGCTCTATATTTTACTTTACTTTTATTTTTACTTTATTTTACTACAAAAGTAAAAGTACTCCATTAAGAAATCAGTGTATTTTAAACAATGTAGGATTTAGTGCTGATGAAAACATAAATGTGGGAGTTTAGCTGAGATTTCTTTGACAAATTATCAAAAGTAAAAATTCAGACTAAAATGTTGTTACCTACAGACTGTGGAACAAAAACAGCAGTGGTAACGGTGGAGCTGATTTTAACTAGTTTTTTTAGTAACAGGAGGTTAATCCATATAATAATGGACGAAATTAAAAACTGTGTTGTAAAGAAATTTCCCATTTCCTGGATCACGTGAAGGCATCTTCAGTAACCTGGGAAACAGCGGTGTTGTCAAGACAACAGGTAAACTGACGACCGAGGAAACATGGCGGAGCTGCTGAAAATAAAAAGTGAACTTGACGAGTTTAAGAAGGAACACTTCAGCAGAAACAGGCATGTATCGTATGTGTGAGGAGGTTAAGTTTTATTTAGAGAAAACCGGTGGTGACAGTCTAAGCGAAATATCTCACACGACTTACCAAACGTTAAGCGAAATGCTAACTAATGCTACCATCAAGCTTTGCTAGTTACTTAGCATTCAGCTAATGTATATGTTAGCAGTCGTTGTAGCGCTGAACCAGGGATATTAATTGTGTATGTTGGTCAACGGATAACATGTGGTTGAGACTTAAAATTCATCATTGTTTTGACGTTATGCCAGTGTTCGGCATTGGTGCCATAACGGAATTACTCAAACTCACCTGCTCTAAAGTCCACTAACACTAGTACAAGTATCATCACCTGCAAGTATATGTACTAGTGCTATTAGCGTGATAGATTATCTAAGTTTAATATACACTTTTTTATTGACGAGAACTCTTGTGTTATACGTGTGTGTGTGTGTTTAGACAAGCTGAGGAGAATAGGCAGAGGGAGTACGACGCCGCCGCCTGCATTCAGAGTTGGTTCAGAGCCTGCAAGGTGCGGGCTTACCTCAGGTATAATGTGTGCATGTGTAGAGAGAGTGTGTTAGCCTAATTTTAATGTGTAAACCAGATCTTTGGTACTGCTTCATATGCCACAGGCAAAAAATAATACAAGCCTTAATATTTTATATACCAATTTGAGGTATGCCCTTTTCCTTCAGGGGTTGAAAAACATTCGGGCACTACTCTTAAGAGTTAATTTCAAGGAAAACCCTGATACTAACTCACTCCCATAATTATCCCACTTCTAGAGCTTTGCAAATGGCCTAGAGGAATAAATGTGGCTTGCACTCTGTGCTCCTTTCACACACAGAGAAATGAATGTCTCTATCTCTGTGCCTGTTCCTATGCTGTGACCCCGGCACCATTCTGCAGGGTCAGCAGACAAACTTCCAGACAGTAGGTTAATTCAGATTACTTTAGTTAATTGATCAATGTGTTAAGTGGATAATTAGCAACAATTTTAGCTGCCTAAGTGCAACTCTGGGGTTGTGCTATCCCCACTATAAGCATTGATTTTCTGGGCATATAAATGGCCTTTTGGAAATTGATGGCCTCATTGGAGGCAGAGAATCGCAGTGGACTTGCATTTAGAGTATGTTTGAAGATGAATACAAATGTGTGCCACTGACTAAACGGGGTGAAAGGCTCATCGGGCATGATCGAAAAGCCTGGAGGAGCACAAATGTTCTGTGTGTGTGTCTTTGTACAAATGTGTGTTTGTAAGCATAATGTTTCCCTGACCTTCTAATTTAAGTTTAGTTTTTTTTTTGTGTGCTGAAAATCACTTGTGTCTTTATTGTTTTACACAAAAAACTGATTTCAGGTTTATTACAGCAGGACTTAATGCATTGTAACTAACATTGCATTAAAAACAGAAAAACAATTCTTTCACTTCTATTATTTTTTATCTGCAGCTTCCCCATAATTCTAGAAGGGTTTAATTCTCTTCCTTTTTATGTATTCAGGGTTTTTTGCACTCAATCACTGCAAAAACTCAGCATAAACAAACTAACAAATGATCAAATAAAGAAATATACAGTTTAACATCCTTGCATGTACATCTTTTATATGTATAACTTTTTAAAAAACTAATAAAGCATATCCATCCAATTCTTTCCCCAATATGACTATATTACAGCTATCTGCACAAGAAGGCAATCATTATACAGAAGATGTGGCGGGGCTTCACAGCAAGGGCACGTTTCAGACAAATGGTGAAGGTAAGCCTGCGCCTGGAACAGTTATAGATATATTGATTATGTTATGATAGCATGCATTAGAATTCAATTGCTATATTCCTAAGTCTCTGTGTCTGACCTTAAGAAATATAATTCACTCATTACACATTGGGAAATTAGCACTTAGGAAATATGATGCAATATGATAAGGAATTCCATCTATATCGCAACTCCTGGGATGCATATAGTAAGAGTGTAGAGAGGAATAGAGTAGAGTAGAGGAGTGTGTATGTGTGCGGGAGTGTGTTTATGTGTATGCTTTAGTAAAACAAGGCCCCATTTTCGGCATATTGCCTCCAACTGCTTCTTAATTGAACAGATTGTTGATACCGAATCCAATACCCAGCGCTCTCACGTATAATTTTCCCCTGGATTGAGTTTTGTAAACGTATCACAACAAGCTATTTATCATGCCTGTAAATTGACTGTTTGCTAAAGCATAACTGCCAGCCGCCGTTTGGGAGGCGTTCAAGAAATGGAAAGGGGGGGTGGGGGGGTTGGGGTGAGGGGGTGTTGAAATAAACGATGAAGGATGTGTCACAACACACATATGGGCTAAAAAGAGGCTGTTTGGTCTCATTTGGAAACAGACGAGCACTAATTCAAATCACTCAAAATTGCCACAGTGCACTATTTTGAATTAGCCCTGAGAGATTCTGGTTTTCCTCTCTTCTCTCTCTCCCTGCCTGTCTGTCTTTTCCTCTCTCACTCTTGCAGACCTTATCATGTGTAATGTGACATGCACAAAGCCCCATCTCAAAACATCAAGCTGAATTTACAGCCTCCTTTCAAGTCTTTGTCTTCCTTCCCCTTTCCTCTCCTCCCTTGCTTCCCTGTCGTTATTAAGAAAGACGTGTTGAGATATGAGTCCCTTTTATGGCCGACTCTCCAGTTTGCTCCTGAAATGTGCCCCCAGTGGTCGACCGGCACGTTTGGTGTGCGACGGCTTGTCAAGTGTGCCGCTGAATATTCTCTGGCCTTTTGTTAGTCTCTTCTGGCAGCGCTGTCATTGATTATGAAATCCAGAGGAGAGCGTTTGGCCGTCATACATCTCCATTAGCTCGCTGCTTGACTACCATAGATTTTCTTGGCCCTTGCCTGTGTTGGTGTATTAAGAGAGTACTGTCCTCCCCTTGGTACACAGTCCTGTTAACCACTGTCTCTCACTCTCTCTCTCCCTTTCCACCCCCCTGACTTTTTCTCTCGTTCCTCTTTTCCCTCTTGTTTTCCCTCCATCCCTTTCTGCCCCGTTCCCACCTCCCTCCCCTCCACAGCAGCCCTATCTGCGCTGCCTCTGTGCAATGTATTATGTATAAAGAGCTCTTTATCTTTGACGCCTGCTGTGGACAGATCAGAGGGCTGGGAGACAAGATGTAACGCCATCTTTTACTTTGTGTTCACAGGCGGCATATTTTATCATGAAGATGAATTTCTACGAGGAGATGGCGGTCAGGGTAAATATCACCACAGTGTCTTGTTTTAGCAAAAAGAGTGTCGTGGTGGGGGGACTCTGTTTCTCTGCGTGTGCTGTGAATGAGAGGCCCCATTATTAGCAGCCTTTAAGAACATCATCGCAGCACTTCTTTTCAAAAATGGTTGATTTTAGAAACTTTTCAAATTTTATAGGCAGTCTTTTCCCCCTAATTCTTAACATGTAGTACCATGTTGACATTCCTGTGCAATTTATTTTCTACATAATTTAGGTAATTTAGAATTAGTTACAGTATATACAAAGAAAAAAATTGTGATTGGTTTAGTGAGATGTTCCCTTTTTTTTGATCAGGTACTAAATTATAAGCTGTGGCTATGACTGATGCATTGGCACTTTTACACAAGGATATTGCACAGAAACCTTATATTTTTACTATTCCTTATAGCCTACTCCTTTGGCTAACAGTTCCATTTTAAACCATTAAATGCTTTTATGTTCCAACAAAAAAATCCATTAGTTTTTATTGGAGATGGTGTGTTGAGTACAATATTTTCATATTGGTGGAAACCCCAAGAAATTGAGGGCATCACGTTTTATATTACTATACAAATTCCAACAAATAAAACACAACCATCCAGTTGCTTCAATAAATGCCACATTATATGAAACACACAGATCCAGGGGTAATGTTTAACCCAGCGTGTTTTAGGTCACAAGATGAAAGGCTGGGGTGATGTCACCATGTAGAGCAAAGCTGGATATCCTGAAGTTAGAGAAAAGAGCTCTTTATTACTCATATAAAATAACCACAGTTTCCTATAGGGTGCAATATATAAATGGCACAACAAAGTGGCTCAGTGGTTGGCAATTTATAAAGATACTGGGTTTGGACACCACAAGGGACAAATTACATTTTTCTGGACAGACTCTATTTTATTCTGTGTTTGTCTGGGTCCTGCAATTTTATCCCACCACATAAGGCATACATTTAGGTATTAATAACACTTCTGCTACTGCTCTTGACCATGGTTGTGATCTAAGAAGTGGAAATGGTGAGTGCTGCACTGTGCGCTGCTTCTAAAGAGATATCATGAGACAGATTTCCCCAGCCCAATCAATCAAGTGCAACTTAAAACGTAAAATGGTTAAAAATAGTTATATATAATGAAAGAGTAATGTAAAATTATATCTAGTTCCTGAACCTGGATTTAGGCATCCATCGAAATGCAACATGCATGGATGGGAAATGGATTCTCTGAGGTGAAAGAGTGTTTTACAATCTTGATATATGTATGTGTATTTGTGTGTTTTACCTCGCAAACACAGTCCCGCTACCCCTCACTGTTTTTATGATGCCACCTGTTGGAAGACTTAACGATACAGTAGGTTTGATTGTGTTTTGTCACGACTGTGAGCACTACACAGCAACATCGTCATCTCTTGATAAACTGGCCCTTTAGACAAACTGAACCAAAAGTGGTTATATATGTGTATGAAACTTAAATAATAAGATAGATCATCTGCAAAAATTAATGAACAAAGGACATCTGTACTCAGAAAATAGTTTTAAAAAAATTTCAGAGTGTAAAAGACAAAAAGAGAGAAACAATCATCTCAGAATCCCCTTGTGACACTTCCTTTGAATCAATTTAATTTTTTTCTCTCTACCCTCCTGTTGTCTTTATTATGGCTTGGTAGCTAACAGAGGATAATGTATTAGGGTCGTAATAGAAACCAGTGTTTACATGCCGCACCTCGGATTTGTATTAGATTCAACAGCATCGATTTCACTAGTCAACAAAGGTCAGCAAGAACTCGTGAGGCGGCAATTACTTTATTTAAAATTATCTATTGACTGGCAGATCAATGCTAATTCTCATTTTGCTCTTTGTTGTTTTTTCCCCATCCTCCACTTCTTCTATTCTCTCCTCCTCCTCCTCCTTCTCATAGTGTGATTATTCTTTTACCTGCCATTGTTTTAATCTCCTAATTAGTCTGAAGGACATCCGCCCCCTTGCTTTAAAATGGTCCACTGGTGTGTGGGGGTGTGTGCGATAGCTAATCTGCAGCCTCGACAATCAATGTGGACTGATACAGTTAAACGTATGGAGCTGTGACAGCTGTCTGTCCCACCTTGGATTGTCCCTCCATCATTACAGGGGAAAACTGCATGGTTTCACTATATGCTCTCTGATATTCACTGTTAAAACTATCATTTTTATTTTGTTATGTAACACTACACCAGGTAAACTAATGAGAAAAGGATGCTAATTAGTATGAGAGACAATACAGTGGAAAGAACTGAACAAATTTCTCTCTTTGACTTAGTAATATGATGGTGGAATAATTATTATTACTTTTGGAAGAGCAAACAAACTAAAATCATCAAAAAAAAAAAAAATCCATTATGATCCATCCCCACGATTTTATTACACTACCACATTCTCTACCTTGTTGGACAGTTTCTGAGAATAACCTCTGTCATGCTTTAATCCCTCACAGATCCAGCGGAGATGGAGGGGATTCTTTGTGAGGAAGTATATTCATAACTTCTACGCACGTAAGCGCCATCTGGAAGGACTTTACAGGAAAAATGAAATTGTCAGGTAAAAAAAACAAAACAAAACAAATCGTGCTGTATATGAGGGAGCAAGGTGTTTGACATTGTTGCAATTGAATTAATGCCTGCTCCTCTTTGCTTTCATATGTTTGAAAAGGTGGGCAGTTTATATTATACAGCATTTTAGCTCCCATCCAGTTTTGTTGTTTTTAACAGATTTCTCATTTTTATATTACAACTGTAAATGACTTTTTTTGCATATTTGCCACACTTAAATTATTCAGATCATCAAATAAATTGTAATATTACACAAAGATAACTCAAGTAAATACTAAATGCAGTTTTTAAATTGTGGTTTTATTTATTAAGGGAAAAAAGTTGTCCAAACCTGCCTGGACCTGTGCGGAAAAGTAATTGAACTTTTTGGAGGGTATGGAACCCTGACATAAAACTAACACAGCATATCAGAAATAGAACATCATACCAACAGTCAAACATGGTGGCGGTAGGGTGATGGTCTGGGGCTGCTTTGCAGCTAGAGGACCTGGACGACTTGTTGTAATTGATGGGACCATGAATTCTGTGTACTACAAGGAAATCCTGAAGGAGAATATCCGGCCATAAGTTTGTCACCTCAAGGTGAAGCGACTTCAGTTATGCAGCAGGACAATGATCCGAAACACATCAGCAATTCCACCTTTAAATGGCTCAAAAATAACAAAATTAGGGGACTTGTAGTGGCCTAGTCAAAGTCAGGACATAAATTTGATTGAGATGCTACGATGTGACTTTAAACAGGTTCACGCTCAAAAATCCTCAAATGTGACTGAATTTAAATAATTCTGCTAAGAAGAGTGGACCAAAATTCCTCCACAATGATGTGACAGTGGACTCATTGACAATCAAGCAAATGCTTCATTGCAGTTGTTGCTGCAACAAAAACAAAGCAAAAGCAAAAACAGTTATCATAGTCACATAGAGCCAGACAGATTTGGACAGCTTTTTTCCCTTAATGAATGAAATCATGATTTAAAAAACTGCATTTTGGATTTACTTGTGTTATCTTCGTAATATTACAATTTGTTTTATGGTTTGAATCATTTAAATGTGGCAAATAAAAAAAATAAAAATCAGGAAGGGGGCAAACACTTTTTAACAGCACTGTACATATATACTTTATATATATATATACTTTACTTGGCAGACGCTTTTATCCAAAGCGACTTACAAGGAGAAGACACAAGCAATTACCATTCAGGTTCTGTAAATTATATATAGATAGACACACAATACAACAGATGCCTCACTGACAAGCAAAGTGTGTTTTGTAAAGGTGTTGTACAAGATTGAGAGGAAAGGAAATTGTTGACTACAATGCTTCATGACTTCTTGTCTTCTCCCATTTCTCTCTTGGGTCTCACTCACTCTGCTGCTGTGATTTTGTACCATTTACCTTTTACCTTTTGTGATAAAACATATTTTTCCCGCACGGTTGTAGGTTCAGAAAGGGAGTCCACTGATACACATCAGTCACAGTGAAAATATTTGATTAACATAAGTTGTTGGTTTAAAGTGGTACTTGTGTACTCATAACCTTAAAATGTGTGTGTATGAGAGAGTGTTGGTAAGATTTGTACTTGCGTAGTTGTTACCCCAGAGGAAGGGAACAGGGAGAGTGGAAAAGGAAAGGACAAGTGGAGGAATGAAAGAGATAGAGAGACAAAGAGATAGACAGGAAAGGAGAGAGAGAGAGAGAAGTCCTCTAAAGCGCTCGAGGCCAAGAGAGAGAAGTGAACGATGTGAAGAAATTAAAAATTAGCCTCTGATTTGAACCGCAGCTCGTGCATTAATAAAACATCCTGTGCTCCAGGGCTTACTACTAGAGATACGCCATCTTTTATTTTTGACAAAAAAAAAAACCCACTACGTTTAGCTAATAGTCACATTTTTTATGTTGCTAATATATTTTACCCCAAAATATCTTTAGGCCTCTGCTAAAATTAAATGTAAATTTGTTAAAGTGCTCCTTGGATCACTGACTTCCCCCCTCACTTCCCCACCAGCATTCCACCTTTCCTCCACACTGCTTGCCCCTTTTAGAGGTAGGGAGGACTAGGCTGTTAAAGTGCATTACAGTGTTTCCACTGACATGTACACAACTACCAAATACAGTAAGGCCGTAACAGGGATTAAAGATATGAAAATGGCAAAATTGTGCTTATAAACACTAAATCAATGTGGCTATAACATATTTAAAATGGTCATTTACAAATGTAATAGTGAAAATATATTGTGTGTAATTATATTAAAGATTATGCAGCTTATGAAAACTTAATATGAAAAAGTACAGATGTTTCCTTTATTTTTACATTTCAGGATAGATTCATTTGTATTACACAAATACCTTGACGAGACAAACGAGACGTTATTAAACATTATTACACTGCCCTAGACTATCTTTCCAATCTCTTTTCATCTTCTTACATTTTATATTTTGAAAATAATTAAATACAAAAGAGCTGGATTAGACTAGATTGGAAGTGTAAATAAGAATTATAAAACTATATGTGATATCATTTTACTGGTTTGGTTGTATTGTTTCAATTTCAACTACTGTATGTGACATCCCCCTCCTCTCCATATACACACACACACACACACACACACCGAGCCCCTCCTCCACCATGGTTTGGGGTGTTCAGGTCACTTTCTCTGCAGTTAATCACATGTTTATTTAGTGCTGCCAGGGTCACGATCAATTAACGCCATGGCTGCATTTATTTAAAATATCCTTTCTGTGTTAGCCACTGAGCCCTCAGATCGCACGCTGCCTGATCACTCACCACACAAAGGTCCGCTTTTTAATCCACCTCCTCCTGTAAGTCTGTCTGTCTGTCCAACCTGCTGCATAAATTATTCAAAGAAGGACTAATGGTCCCCATTTAGTGCAGGCTGATCGGCTGCTCATGGTAATGATACAGGAGTAATACATAGACTGTTGAACCTTTTTCTCTTTCTGAGTCTATGTTTCAGTATCTTTTTCTCTCTTGTGACAGATTTTCTCCCACATGAAAGCATCTGTGTCATTTCATTAAGTACAGTGTCCAACTAATACAGACTACTTATGCTGCTGTCTTCTACCGACTGCCCTCACTCTGCCTCTCTCCCGTGTTCCATGCCTCTGTCCTCTCTCTCTCCTTCTCTTTCTCAATCTGTTTCGCACTATATCTTTCTCTCTGCCACTGGTTCACTGTGCCTCAGTGTCCATCCCCATTCATCCTTTTGCATAGCCTAATGAAGTCAGGACCCCGATGCAATCCCCACTCTGCCACAGTTTTCCATGGTACCCCAACAATTTATCACTTTGTCAGGGAGACACTTAAAGTTCCTGGGCTTTAATAAGGGCATGCAGTGGGACGATGGGGGCAATTAGGAAAGCGGAGCAAACCCGCTTTGCATATTTACTAAATGTGCTGGTGTCATCGCTGCTGCCACCAACACGGCCTGTTGACTGCATGACTTATTCCTCTATCTGCAATAAACAGCTGGGTAATTATTACTGCCATAATCAGATAAATAATTCTCCCATGCTGCAACAACATGGGACAAAATATTTTAACATATCCTAAAGAGAACAGAAAAAAAGCTCAGGGAGAATTTATGAAGTTGGTGTTTCTAGGCTGTGCAGCATTAGAGTTTTTTTTGTTCTTCTCTTCTCGTGCTATGCTGTCTCTCATACTCTCTCTAGTTTTTCCCTGTCTCTCTTTATTCCAGACTTCTTCATTCCTTCGTCTCTTGTGTCCCTCTCAAGGACATTCATGAAAGGACAGCTGTTATGGTGGAGAGTGCGGGCCTGCCTGCACGGCTGCCCTACGATCACTCTCTGCTTCTATGCATCAGTCTTTCTTTTGCTGCTCTTTCTTTCTGATCCAGTTCAGGTGGAGACAAGTTCACGCCTTCAGAGTGATTGGATTTGTATATTGTGTGTATATATACTGTATTTATGTGTATATGTTGTATATATAGTGTGTCTGCTGAAGTCTAATCTGGGTGCTGTGCTCTCCCTGCCTCTTTAGGAAATTACTTTTGAGAGTGATATAAAGAAGAATAGTATAGAAAATGTATGAAATTATTATATTTTTCTCTCTTTTAAAATATTAGGAATATTGTATATGGGAATCATTGTTTGCTTCCACACCTTCCATGTTTTACTACTTTAGCGAATTAGTTAATCAATCAGTCAGTCACTTAGGTGGAAAGGCTTTGTTATGAGGGTGTTAAGGACTCAATACATTGAGCTGGTCACTCTCTAAATTGACTGGCCGACTACCACCTCTTTGCCAGCTATTGAATCATTTAATTGGAGCAATTAAAACAGCCAATCAGGTCAAGGCTCGATTAAATATTTAGACCTGGCCAATTAGCTGCTCTGCTTCTAGCCTAGATGACCGCAGGTATGGCCTGCTGTCCCATAATGCCTCACTCTGTGATATCCCATCAGTCTTTGATGCCCCATTGTGAACCAGCGGGTAAATAATTGAGGAAGAAGTAAGAAATTTAGTCATACTAGATTAGCCACTTAAATAAGTTAACAGTCTAGGGTGAAAATGTCAGTTAGGGTTTCAGTTATTTGAAAATAGTGCATGTATGCTTGATTAGCTTGTCCAACAGTGTAGCAGCCAAGTCATCTGTAGTCAGAGTACTCACAGTGCATTGTATGATATGCTAAGCATGTTATAAGCATCTCTCTTGTGGGCCCACCACCTGCAGGAGGGACCAGATGGGTCGGGTGCGTAGTGTTATGGGTGGTGGCCGAAGGCAGGAGCCCTGGCAGTCCGACCCTCGGGTGCCGAAACTGGCTCTTGGGACATGGAATGTCACCTCTCTGACAGGGAAGGCCTGAACTGGTCCGGGAGGTTGAGAGGTACTGACTAGATATAGTCAGGCTCACCTCTACGCACAGTCTAGGAGTTGGAACCAGCCCTCTCGAGAGAGGCTGGACTTTGTTCCACTCTGGAGCTCCTCTGGGTGAGAGGTGTTGGGCAGGGGTGGGCTTACTTTTGGCCCTCCGGCTCGGGGCCTGTACGTTGGGGTTCTCCCCGTTGGACGAGTGGATTTCTTCCTTGCGCCTTTGGCTTGGAGGGAGGACTCTGACTGTTGGCTGCTGCACCGAACAGAGTGCCCAGCCTTCTTAGGCTCCCTGGAGGATGTGCTGCGAAGCGCTCCTCCTGGGAACTCCATTGCCCTGCTGAAACCTGGAGAGGTGATTTTGAGGAACTGCCTCCCTGATCTGAACTTCAGTGGTGTTCAGTTGTTGGACCATAACAAATACCTCTTTCTTTCGAGCATAAGGGCGGCCATAAGTGCACTTGGCACCAGGACGACCGGGGTTACAGTTTGATGATTGACTTTGTAGTTGTCATTGGATCTGCGATCTTATGTTTTGGACACTCAGGTGAAGAGAGGGACTGAGCTGTCAACTGATCTCCACCTGGTGGTGAGTTGTATCAGACGGCGAGGGAGACCAGGCAGGCCCAAACATATAGTGAGGGAACTGCTGGCAACTGAATGGACAATGTTCCGAGCATCCATTGTTGAAGCAGCAGTGCAGAGCAATCCCCATACCCGGTAGTGGACACCTCAGGTTCAGGAGGCTGTCAAGCTGAAGAAGGAGTCTTATCAGGTCTGGTTGACCAGTAGGACTCCAGAAGCAGCTGAGGGGTATCGGCAGGCCAGGCGTGCGGCGGCCTCAGCTTTTGCAGAGGCAAAAACTCGGGCATGGGAGGAATTTGGGGAAGCCATCGGCTTTACACAGTGTTGCTCCACCAACACTGTGTTCAGCGAAGGTAGGGCACTGCTGACTTCAACTGCAGACGTCATTGAATGGTCGAAGGAATACTTCAATAAAGTAGAATAGAATAGAATAAACCTTTATTATCTCAGTAATGAGAAATGTAAGTGTTACAGAGCTCTTATAACAAAAGGAATATAGGAGAAGAACAAGTAAGTTAGTTATCTATATACACAAAATAACCCTATATACCAAGCATTTTGCAAGATGTACAGAGATATGTACACAAGTGTGAAGAGGTGTGAATGATCCGGATGAGATATACAGTGTACAAGCATGCTGAAAATGAGTAACAGCGATTAAAAACAGCTGATATGTTAATCAAAAGGTGATAAAGAAAATAACCATGTAAGACTGTGTTGTAAAATTCGAGGATGTTCTCAATCCCACCAGCATGTCTTCCGTAGAGGAAACAGAGCCAGGGGACTCTGGGGTGGGCCTGTCCATATCGGAGGCTGAGGTCACAGTGGTAGTTAGGAAGCTCCGAGGTGGTGGGGGCCTCTGGGGTGGATGAGGTCCACCCTGGGTTCCTTAAAGCTCTGGATGTTGTGGGGCTGTCCTGGTTGACACGTCTCTGCCTCTGGATTGGCATACCGGGGTGGTGGTTCGCCTTTTTAAGAAGGGTGACCGGAGGATGTGCTCCAACTATAGGGGGATCACACTCTTCAGCCTCCCCAGTAAGGTCTATGCAGGGGTGCTGGAGAAGAGATTTCGGTCAATAGTCGAATCTCAGATTCAAGATTCAAGATTCTTGTTGTTGCTCGATGTTTCGCCTCGTTACAGCGGCTCTCAGTTCAAAAAGAAAGAAAAGATCAGCATCAACACAAAATACTCAATACGTAATACTAATACACAAATACACAAAGCACAGAATATACAAAAAACATGATAAGAACAAAGAAATCTAAAAATGGATGGAAATAATAATTATGATTGTTGTTCTCCCCCCCTTCCCTAAACAGAGGGGGGAGGAATTGTAGAGTTTTATGGCCACAGGCAGAAATGATCTCCTGTGGCGTTTTGCGGAGCACTTGACATTGATTGACATAGAGGGTCCAGCTCTACTCCCAGAACTGAACCAGCCCTCCTGATTAGTTTGTCCAGTCTGTTGGTGTCTGCTGCCTTCAAGCTGCTGCCCCAGCAAACCACAGCAAAGAAAATGACACTGACACTAAAGGACCTGAGCCTCCTCAAAAAATACAGCCAGCACTGGGCCTTTTTGTACAGAGTGGTTGTGTGTGTAGACCAGTCAAGTTTATTGTCCAAGTGTAGACTCAAATATTTATACTTTATACACAATCTCCACCTCCTCCCCCCTTAAAGGGGGGGGTGAAAGGACTCCCAGATTTCCTGAAGTCCACCACCAGTTCCTTTGTTTTACTGATGTTGAGCTGAACATGGTTGAGCTGAGCAAGAGGAACAATGCGGATTCCATCCCGGTCGTGGAACACTGGATCAGCTCTAGACCCTGGCCAGGATCCTGGAGGGGGCATGAGAGTTTGCCCAACCAATTCACATGTGTTTTGTGGATTTGGAGAAGGCATTCGAGCGTATCCCTCTGGGGATCCTGTTGTGTGTGCTCCAAGAGCACGGGGTACAGGGCTCATTGCTACAAGCCATTACATCCCTGTACAAGAGGAGAAGGAGCTTGGTTCGCATTGCCGGTAACAAGTCGGCCTCCTGACTCCGCCAGGGTTGCCCTTTGTCACAGATTGTGTTCATCAGAAGAATTTCTAGGCGCAGCCAAGGGGAGAGCGGGTCCTGTTTGGTAGTGTCGGAATCTCTCTGTTTTTTGCAGATGATGTGGTTTTGTTGGCCTCATCCAGCAGTGACCTCCAGCTCTCACTAGAGCGGTTCACAGCCTAGTGTAACGCGGCGGGGATGAGAGTCAGCAGAGAGTCGGTGCGGCATCCGCAGTAATGCAGGCTCTGCACCAGTCTGTCATGGTGAAGAGAGAACTGAGCCAAAAGGTGAGGCTGTCGATTTACCAGTTGATCTACGTTCCTACCTTCACCTATGGCCATGAGCTCTGGGTAGTAACCGAAAGAGCAAGATCGGGGATACAAGCGGCCGAAATGAGTTTTCTCCACAGGGTGGCTGGACTATCCCTTAGAGATATGGTGATAAGTTCAGTCATCCGGGAGGGACTCCGTGTGGAGAGGAGTTGGGGTGGTTCGGGCATCTGGTCAGGATGCCACCCGGATGTCTCCCTGGGGAGGTGCTCCGGGCATGTCCCAATGGGAGAAGGCCCCAGGGCAGACACAGGACACGCTGGAGGGATTATATCTAACAATAATAATAATAATAATTATAATTGACACTTTATCAGGGCTCGAAATTAACTTTTTTACTTGGTAGCACTGGTGCTCCCAACTTCAAAAAGTTAGGAGCACCAGCAAAAAT
>JAUBNQ010000017.1:3154881-3167313 GCA_032353495.1 Ctenopoma kingsleyae | reverse complement strand
TGGACAGCTGCTAGACCTGTGTCAGCGCTACTACGGGGTATCAGTGTCTTGTCCAAGGACACCTCGACATGTAGCCTGCCGGGACTGGGAACTGAATCGCTCACCCTTGGGTGTTAACCCACTGAGCTATCATGCCGCCCCCTCCCCGCTTGCCTGGGAATGTCTCGGGGTCCCCCCAGAGCAGCTGGAGGAGGTAGCTGGGAAGAGGGAGGTCTGGGCTTCCCTGCTTAGGCTGCTGCCCACACGACCCAACCCTGGATAAGGGGTTGATGATGGATGGATGGATGGATGGATATTATAAATTACATAAATAACTATTAAAGTAATCTGCATGTCGATTCATATTTTTATCCCATGATGAAACTCATTATCCAGTACCCAGAACACATGAAAGTACCTTTTCAGTTACTATTGTAAAATTGAATATTTTTTGAAAAAAAAAGTTTAATGCTGTTTGTGAGTTGGTGAATCTGATTCTTAATTCTACTGAACACAATCTTTAACACAATGGAAAATTATGATTTTCATATCAAGTCTAACGATATTGCACATCTTTGAGGGCTGCACTTCTGAACAGTTTTAGTTGTCTGGGATGCTGTTCATAGTGCAATATGTGTTTATAAAATGATCTAATGAATATTTACATAGATGTATTAATCATTATAATGTCTGTATTCTCAGTATATTATTGAGGGCAGGTAATAATTAGTAAAAATTATATATTTAAGAATGACACACTTAGAATATGCATTGTGAGTAAATGTTCGAGTCATCTGTGCAATCAAAATACACAAAGTTAGGTTTTTGTTCCAACCAAATCTTTTTAGCTTCTTTCTTTTCTTTCTCCTCACTCAGTCAAACACACGCACGCACACACACACACCCACACAAGAGGGCATGTGCCACGTGCCGAACAGGGCTAATGAGGGTTGTATGTTGTGGTGGCTGGTTGGGTCGACACAGATCGAGGTGCCTTCAGCCGTTACAAATCTGTTTGGCTTTTGTCCACTACATAGCAATTAATAACACTGGGGCTGGGGGCAGGGAAGCAAAGGTCACCCATTCAGCATGACATACACACACAAACCCAGAAGTGTCAACACACATACAAACTAAATAGTGTGAACACGAAACATGGACGTTAATACACACACACACACACACACAGATATAATTGCACTTAAACACTGACAGCAGGTCCTGACCACTGAACAAAACAATGCCAGTCTGTTTTTAATGCAATATTAACGCATGAACTAACACTATGAGACACATATACTATAAACACACACATCTACCAATTGGTTTGTGAACCAGGCTGTCCCACGATAAACTGAAACTTTATATTTTATATTAATAAGTTAGCCTGGTGGACAAATAGAGGCCAAGCAACCTCTATATTTACACACAGAGCCACACATTCATACACACAGTATTAAATTACTGTGTTTAATATTACATAAACACACAGACATATTTAGACTGGCTCTCATTCTTACACCACAGCACACACACACACACACACACACACACACACACAACGCTCTGCATATTTCATTTATTTTGTAATTTAATCTGGTGCTGAGGAAGGAATAAGAAGAAGGCAACGGGAATGATGTTGTGATTTCTTTTTAAATGTCAGCAGCCGCAGAATGCGTTAACCTTACATTGCAAACACACTATGAATATTCCGATTCCTCTGTGGAGGCTTGTAATTTAAAGCAGAAGTTGGGTAGAAGTGAACAGTAGAGAAGAAGAAGACAAAAAGAAGGACTAGGATAAGAAAAAGAGATGAAGGATTGTTGATGAGCTTTGGCTAAACTCTCATTGGTATTGTTCTCGTGGAATTAGATTGGTTTTACTCTTAGCTTTGTGTGTGTGTGTTTTCACATTACCATGGCATGTGTGTTTTAGTAATTGTTTCCAAGTCCCTTTGTAACTTATTACCCCCATGTAACAATAAGGCTGTGTGATTGTGGGATGAAATTGCTGTGTATGGGCTTTTAATGCATTCCATTTAGCCAGCTTCGCTTAACAGATGTCACAGACAGACCTGTCCTGGCTGCAGTGATGAAATATATCCATCATCCTCCCATTTATAGCCCCATGCATTTTTTTCTTCCACACAGTCTCATTCTGTTGTTTTTATTCCACAGCTTTTCTGTCTGCATTGTTTGTCCCAGTCTTTTTCTTTTTATTAGGCGGTTCTTTTATCCATCTAAGGGAAAGCTTCAGGGACTTTGAAGGTTTATGGAAGACAAGTAGTGTTACAAATACACACCAACATATGTACATGCACTTGCATGACATTTTCATTGTGAACTAAATTTGTCTAATTATAAGATATAATAATAATGCATAATAACAAAATGTTTTTGAATCTAGAATTTATTAAAAATATCTCATTTATAACTGTATTAGCACCCTTAATCCATTAATGGATATGGACTTTATCACATTCTTCCTTGCAGTTTTTCCTCAAATTTAGGCTGACTGGATCAGAAGCATCTTTGAACTGCCACCTTCATGTCTCTCCACAGATGATTTTTGGGTTCAAGTCTAGTCTTTGAATGACCCCTCAAGGACAGTCATAAACCTGTCTTGAAGCCACTCCAGCGTTGTTTTGGCTGAACACTTCGGGTCATTGTTGTCTTGAAAGGTGAACTGTCACCCCAGGTTTTCTTCAACAACCTCTCTGTAGTTGGCCGTGAGGATGGTATTAGCCAGGTGATGAGCAGTGCCTGGTGTTGGTGTCCACCAGACATAGTGCTTGGAGTTCTGCCCAAAGGGTTTAGTTTTTGTCTCATCAGACCAGGAAATAAAAAATTATCTGGAGAGTCTTTTATTCTCTCTGCCCTTTGGCAAACTGCAAGCAGGCTGTCATTTGCCTTTTACTCAAGTGGCTTCTGTCTAGCCATTCTACCATGAAGGACTGATTGACAGATTGCTGCTGAGATGTTGATTGTCATCCTTCTAGCATGATCTATCTCTGCAGAGGACTTCTGAAGCTCTGTTAGAACCATTGGGTTCTTGGTCACCTCCCTGACCATTGCCCTTCTTGTCTGGTTTACTTAGTTTGGCTGGATGGCCAACTCTAGAAAGAGTCATGCTGGTTCCACATTTCTTCCTTTTCACAATTATTGAGGCTACTGTGCTCCTGGGAACACTCAAAGCTTCAGCAACGGTTTTATACCCTCCCCCCAATCTACGCCTCAACATAATTTTATTGTAAAGGTCTACAGAGAGTTCCTTGGGCACCACGCCTTGTTCTAACCTACTGTGTGAATGTGTGTGTCAATTCAGTTTGCCACAGGGCTGTTAAGTTCCATATAGTATATATCAAAGATAATTAAAGAAAAGAGGATGCACCTGGCTACAATGTGAAGTGCCACAGTAATGGGTGTACATATTTTTGTAAACACAAGATTTGAGTTTTTGATTTTTAATACATTTACCTTTCACTTTGCCATTGACTCACTTTAGATTAGTGGCTTAAATGTGCAGTTTTATCAATTTACAATTAAATCTACAACACAATAAAATGTGGAGGTATTCTTGCGCAATTGAGTATCATCAAAAAATATTAGTGCCACATGGCTATCTTAAGAAGTAGGGCCACTTCCATTTTCCACCTATGAGCTGGTGCCTAATTTCAGTTGTTTACATTTTTTAATTAACATAATCACTGTCCATAATAATCACGATGAGCAGCACAAATTCATTGTATCAGTTGTAAATGGATGCCAAAGTAGGCTTGCAAAGCCAGGAGCAACACTTGTACAGATGTTTTTGCTTGTCTATGGTAGTCAGCATTACTGGGAGAGTGGAGACATATACAGGTGTATAGACTTTATATCCTCAGTTCTCCAGCCCAGAGAAAGGAAACCGGTTCTTAAAATGTTGCCAAGTTGAACCTGCACCGAAATGGCACTAGCTCCTAATATGAATGAGGCAAAAGAGTCGGTCAGTGCCATAAACTTGATGAAGCATCATATAAATTATGTTGAGGAATAAAGGGAGTCTGAAAACTGAATTGCAAAACTGTTTGTTTCCTGTAGGAGGGATCTGGATGAACTTGAGGAACTCCAGAAGAGAGAGAGAGAATGTCTAAAGATGGTAAAAGAGCAGACAGCCAAGGTCTACCAAGCTCACCGGTTACATCACCTCCTCAGTACAAAGCAGGTTGGTCTTTATAAACTCAACTGAACACATCTCACACATTTGAAAAATAAATGACTAATCAGAATATAACCAGGGAAATTTTAAATGGTGGTTCCTTCTTCACCACAGCTACATAAAAATGGCTCAGTCAGAAATACATACTCTATTCAAAGCAGCTTCATTTCAGGTCTGTTCAGTCAGTCATGTCAGTGCTATATTGAGTACATTCAAACAAACTTCAAGATATAACAAATCAGCACATATAGGACTGAGTGTCAAAATAAATAACAGTTACAGCAAAATGATTATATTTTCAGGTTGTAATGTACAGTAGCAGCAACAACTGGTCGGTGTGAAGCAGTCACCAGCAGGAACAGCAGTCAGATGAATGTAGTCTCTTATGTGAAGGAGTGGATAGCATGTGGCACTTTGGTAATTGAGCTGATGGATCAGTTGAACTCAGTAGTGTGAATTAAACTGTGACTACATACGTTTCCAAAATGTTTGCATTGTTTACTTTGTTATAATACTGCTTTACTGCCTTCGCCATGAGTAATATTGTAATTTCATATTTACTCCATTAATCTGGCAGGGAAAGGTTTAATTCAGGTTAATTTTCATCATGGACCATTTCTATTGAATAAAGATGTAGGGCTTCAAGTGTAGCCCTGCACCTTTATTTTTTATTCATTGCATATGAAAGTCATGCAGATTTATAACTTTGAAAAATGTAAGGTGGAAGGGCTCAGATTTGCCCCTGATATCTTGATTTAATCCTATACCTACTACTCATTATTAAGTAAAAATCCTACCTGTAATCATACAGTAACTCTTGTTAACATATAGTAGTTATTAGTGCACTATAGTTGGAAATCTATGTTGACTCCATAAGTGCTCCAAAGTGCAATACAATCCTTAATTAAGTTCGTTAACCCACCTAACGGTTATCTGGTGTTTCTTTATTAGACGTTACTAATGTAACAGAAACTGTCTAGAAAGAGATCTTTTGTTAACACAGGTGGGCTGTGGGAAGTTGAGTTGCGTGTGCACACCTGGGTAAGTATGTCCTCATGGCTCTTCTGATGTGCTGAGTGGAGTATTTTAGTGCTTCCCCTGGCACAGGTGTGGGTGTATGTGTGAGAGAGTGTGATTGTTTGTGTGTGGCATCCATGCATCTCTGTGACTCCCCACTGGGATCATAATGAAGACAAAGCACACTGGTCACTGTTGATTCAGCACCTCCACTCCTCTCCCTCTTTTTATCCCTCTCTCTCCTTCATTCCTGTGCGACTAGCACTGTCATCGTCTGGCTCGCTACCTACCTCCTGCAGTTATCCCATGTTCAACTAAAAATCTTAGGTAATATTAGGAAAATGCTCACATATACACAACAATTTATTATAAACAACAATTTATTATAAAGGTGATGTAAGCTGAAGTGCAGTCGAGTTTCCATTTTATCCCATCACCTTTGATTCTCCAGAGTCTTTGGATTATCTGTGTATGACAATGTTTGTAGTTTTTGCATCATTTTATATTAACTATATTGGGTCTATGAATAATTAAGAAGGAAAGAATACAAAAAGAAAAGTTTTTGCACCCTCTGTCCATCTCTTTCATTCTCTCTCACTTTCCTTCCCTGCATATGGCAGGGGACTCTTTTGCTTCGTAGCTCTGACCTTGTCAGCAGTGAATAGATGGCTCTCCCACACAGTTCATCCTTCCTCACTTCTCGGACCCCAGCCCACACACACACACAGCTTACCAAAAGGCCCCAAGTCCCCCTGACAGAGACAGAGCTGGTATGTTCCTGGGGTCAACATCATTGCTCTTTCCCGTAGCTAGGTTGGTAGTTTTGGGCTTGCATGTGTGTGTCTTTAGGATTGGTGAAATTTAAGTTGTCCCAGCCTTCTATTCGTTCATATTTGAGTACGATTAATGTACTCATCCCTATAGCATTTTCTAAACTGATAATGAGCACCGAATAAAAGACACACAGTTCTTAAGGTTTGGTTAGTTTATATAAACTACTGTGATGGCTGTTCGGTCAGCAGTCCAATACAAATGGTTCAGTATAAATGGCTTGTTTGCCATTTTGTTGTTGTAATATTTCTAAAGGTTTTTTCTTATTTTAGTGTAAGCCTCTGTAATTGTTCTCTGGGGGCACAGAGTGGCAAGCCACAAATATATATCACCCAAAATATTCTTTCAAGGGCATACAATGTCCCATTTTTAAGGTTGAAATTATGCTCGAGTAAACACTGAAATTTCTGTCTGTCATTAATGAACTTACTGTAGAAGACAAGCAGGAAAATAAAATTATTCATTTCAAATGTGTTATTGTTGGTTGTATTTCATATCAACTGTATTAACAATTGTTCATAATTATTGTTTGTTCATATATATTGTTTCTTGTAATTATTTTAAAAGTTGCATTGCAGTCATATTGGACTATACAAGAACAATAATGCTGTTGTAGCAGATATTGAGAAAAATGGTCTGTCTGTTGGTGAGTGGCAAAACTGTGGTATTTGATTTATGACTAAAAAGGGAAGGACCTTCTAGAAAGAAAGAAACACTAATTAATCTAAACAGTCGTGGCTCATTGCTGAATCTTTGTAATGCGTAAATGTTTGAATGTGAGTCGTCTATGTATTCTTTCTTTGTGTACAACAAACAAATCAGGCTCAGTGGTGTTGAATTAATTACTCTCTACTCGTTTTGAAATACTTGACATTTACATCAGAAGTACTCATAGTCTAATAATGAAGAATTTTCTAATTAACCTGTCTGATAATATGTTGTTTTAAAAGAGTGGGGTTTGGGTCGATATACTTGGAGCAATTGCCCACTTATGCCCTTTCTCTCTCCTTTCTCTCCGTTGTCCCAGTCTTTTAGAGTGGCCTAAATAGCAAGCAGTGTTATTAGCATATAGAGTAGATACAGAGTCCTCCAACTCAAAGCTTTGGTCTGGTAATTAACACACAGGCAAAATGATCACTGTGATTTGAATAATTATTCCTGCAAATGTCTGTGACAAATCTCTACCCTACTTGAGAACAGCGGAGGCAAAGTTTTGTATGTGTGTACAAGTGTATTTGTGTATTTGTACAACTATGTAGATTTAAGTCTTGTGTGATGCATTCATTTTTGGACTGACAGTATGAAGTTAACACAAACTCAACTGATTCACCCAAGTATTTAACCTGGCTAACTATATTAAATTTTTAACCTCAGAATATTGTCTTTAATAGTTGATTAGCAGTTGTTAATTTATTTTTAAGCTGCCCCAGGTTTTATAATTTGATGGTTCCTCTGATAAACAAAATGGAGTTTAATACTAATCTCTGATGCATGCTATCATTTGTGCTGTCTCTTCCTCTTCCCTGATATTTTCAGTTGCAGTACACTGAAAAAACTAGGAGCACCTAGTAACACCGTCCTATCCAGTGAATATACTTACACATCTGAATATGACTTGTTCTCTGTGTCCCTCTGTATAATATTAAACTTTCTCCCTCTCTCTGCTTTTTCTTCAGTGCCCAGGGGTCTTCAACTCTCCATTCAGGACAGTCCCCCATGAGATGGAGCTACTGCTGAGGCAGGTCAAGTACCAGGCCCCCACCAGACTGGCCCCAAGGGATAAGGCTTGTCTTTTGGGCATACCTGGCCCAACAGCCCCCAGTTTCCCTGGGAGTTCAGGATCCCAATGGATCAAAAGTACTAGATCCTCCTGTTCCTCCAGGCCCATACTACCCCCCATTGTCAGCAAGAAACAGCAGGTGAGGTGGTCAGCGGGTGGAGACCAGTGCCAACAGTTTAAATAAGAAATTACACAAACCGACTGTGAGGGGAAGAATAAGAAAAACAGACTATGTGCTCATACTAATTATTAGAGCCAGAGCATCCCCTTCTCGTCTTAAAGGGGATAGGAGAAGAGGAGAGACCCTTTAAAACTCCTTTTAAAGAGGTGTGACATCATTAAAACATGGCAGACAGCTCTCCTGGGGGCTACTGCACAGAACCTTTAGTGTCTGTATCAGGGAGTAGTATAAATGTGACTATGTGAGACTGTTCATCATCAGTTCAGTGTTCAGGCTTCTCCAACCACTCTAACCTGTGCTCTGAGAGGCATACAAGGATTTATTGTAATGTGGAACTGATATAGTATTTTTGCCTTCTACGTGACCAAAGTTAGGACACAAGTTACAATACATTAACTAAGATTTTAAATTTTCCACAATAAATAACTCAGTAAATAGAATGTGTTTTGTCTTGTTTAGGGTCCCCTTTATGTAGTTTTAGAATTTGCATGAAATGTGGTAGTAGTAAATCAGATTATCAGACTATTACAATTACATACACTACCAGTCAAAAGTTTGGACACATACAGGAATGACTGTTTTTTTAAATTTAAGCAGATTTTTTAACATCAAATTCTAATCTGAAATACACTGACAAGACATTGTTAATATTAAAAATGATTATTGTTCCAATAGCACATTATGTTTGCTAATGGAAGTTTATTAAATTAAGAGGATAACGGATCATTAAAACCATTTTGCAATGATGGTGACACAGCTGAAGAAATGAATCTTTTCATGGAAAAGATGTTAAAGCCTATGTGTGTCCAAACTTTTGACTGATTTAGCCTTTCAGCAGACAGAACAATACAGGCATCATATTGAAGTTTCTTTTTTTTTTGCTAAATTACTGCAGTTTTCACTTGTGCTGTCACAAGTGCTGTTGAGATTTAACAATGTGAAGGGAAAAACCAAAACAGTGAGCTGAAAGAAACAAGAAGCTGAAGAGTAAACAGGTGTTTTACGTAGAATACATGTTTCAGCAGAAAGGTTCTGGGGTTTAACCCACCAACCAGCTGATCCTTTCCGTGTGGAGTTTGTATGTTTTCCCTGTGCCTGTGTGAGTTTCCTCCCACAATCCACTGGGGGCTGTAAGTGGGAATATGATCGGTCAATGAATTCCAGCCTGTGATAAACAGGCAATCTGTGCAGAATAAGGTCAAAACCGTCTGTCTGTAACTTATTGATCTCAAAGAGAAACTCCAGTGTTGCAGTAGCTATTATACTAAACATGCAAGCACACAGAAGACAATGAGGCAGATAAGGAAGCTCAGAGACCAAAGACTAAATAATAGTAGTAGAAGAATAATATATCATGATAGGATAAGTGAAATAACTAATGGACAGTGGGAAAAACCTGTAAATAATGAAGTTACTGTTAACTGACTTGAATTCGTTAATTTTTTCTACATTGTAGATTAATACTATTAAAATAACATGGCATTGTACAGTATTCAAGTGTTAAATGCAGCAACATTAGAGGGCTTGAACAGAACAAGCTACAGTAAATAAATCTAGATAGTGAACTTGGCACAGCTATAATAGCATCATACACATTTCAATCAACTATCAGTTTGAATAAAAATAAATGAACGGCCTTATACAGAACAAAACATACTATAATGAATAAAATGAGGTCGGCACAGTTATAAGAGCAGCACACACAATTTCTTTTTAATAAAATAAACCCAATACATCATAATCAGATTGCAAGCTCACTAAGCCTTATACAACTCTACACTATTCATGTTCTGTGCAAGGAAGATTATTTTGTCCACATTCTCTGGTCAGAGCGAACCTCTCATCTTGTTCATGTTTGCAGGCTGAACAAAACACACTTTGACAGGGTTTACATTTTAAAAAAAGAAAAAGAGCATCTGAATATCAAAATTGTAAACTGAATACCTATCCTCCAAATGGATGTCCAGATATCTGCATATCTGAGTCCAGCCCTACGTTATAATAATGATGGGTCTCATACATATGCTTTCCTAGTAGCTGTAAACAAAGTGGCACTGCAGGCATAGATGAGACCTGGATCTGTATCTTTTGCCCTCCAGCTGGGCGGTCCCATAAGGACGTGATGCGATATTAAAACTATGAACCAGTAACATCTTAATCATCAGACTGTGTGTTACACCATGGTTCTGATGTCTTCTGATCTACAGTGTAGAAAATAAAAGAAACAAAGAAAAAAACATTTATAGTGAAGGTAAATCCAAACTTTTGACCCTTAGTACAGTCAATTAGGAGTCCACCTGTGCTTTGTGACTATGCATGCGTATGTGTATGTATGTTGATTTGATGAGGAGCCATTTCACCATTTGTGTTATTTACGCTCTGTAGCTCTTTATGGCAAAGTGCTTTTCCTATTATTACTTTCTCGTAATGTAAAACATAAGTGAGCAGAAATGAGGCGTGCATTTGTCTCATTTTATTAGGTGCACACACACACACACACAGCTGGCTGTATTTATGGTGAGTTCATTATTGGTGTCAGGAAAGTCTCTCAGTGCTGACATGGAGATAAATACATTATTTAGCCATTTTTATACACCTCTGTTTCTGCCTCCCTGTTTTGTGTGTGCGATTAGTGCAGGAAGTCCCTCTTTATTTCTTTCATACTCAGCCCTACACCCTCCTTCCCTGTGTGATAACTATCTAGTGGTGATGGATATGGTTGAGGTGCTGGCTGTGGAAGTGGTCATGCCAGGCCACTGATCCCGTGGCGATAGGAACAAGGACGGGGTCCCTGTCCCTCTCTCTATCTCTCCCCCTCATCCTCCCTCCTTTTTTAACACCAAACAACAACTGAAGGTCACCTCAGACAGAGGTGACAAACATTTAAGTTAATCTGTACTGCACAAAGTTTACACATCAGTCTCAGAGCAGTTACACAGTTTTGCATTTTTAGAGGATGTATTTTGTTATTTTCCTTTCGCCGAACATACAAGTATTTGTAACTGAAATATCCTGCATGTACCATATTTTCACATTTTGAAGTGAAACTACAACTGGACAATGAAAGCATCACTGCTATTTGTCCCAAGAATTTCTTTTTGCAAATCAACTTTTTTGGAAATTGCCTGTCCTTTTGGAAATTCCGAAAGCTGGAGTCAGCTGAATTAGGGAGGTAAGAGGGTAAGTGAGGTTAGACAGGGGACAGCACAGAAGGTTCTTGCTAAAAACAACTTTTCTTTGTATTTGTAACTTGGATGTTTAAGTAGACATCAGGAACCCATCACTCCAGGGTAGAAATCGCAATGTAAGACAATGTACAAGACAGACAGACAGCTGCTGACTTAACTTAACTGACTTGTTTTTGATATTTGCACAGAACATGTGCAGAGTTGTATGAATAAAGTTGGAGAGAAAACAAAGTTTGCACAACTGCATTTCAAGCACTGTAAAAATGAAATTAAAGATAATGATGTTTTTGTAATTTGTTACACAAATCAAACCAATTAATTTAATATTTCATGTCTCTGTAGCTATGGACTGAAATATTTTCCCTTCATTCTGTTGAACTTAATTGTCATCAAAAACATGTAGAAAATACCGTTAGTGGGTTTCATACAGTAGTTCATTTTAGTCATGTGTGGTATTATATATTATACTAATGCTAAAAAAAATTCATTTATTTTTATACTGCATTTACCTTTGTTCAGTGCTCTTTGTTCCGAAAACACAATTAGATGTCACTCACATTGAATTTTTTATGAATGTGTCTCTAATATTTCAGTTAATGATGAGATTTATTTCATGGACACATAAAATAAATTCCAAATAAATGATGAACACTTCTTCATCCTCTCCCCTTTTCTACATCCATCACATTTATTAAAACATCCTTGATTTTACTTTCTCTCTCTCTCTCTCTCCTGAAATAATTTTCTTCACTCTCACTCCCTCAGGGGAGAGATGGTGTGGATTGGCCTCTGGTTTTAGCAGTAAGCCATCGCTACCTGAGGGAGAGGGGATCAGAGGAAGAAAGAGGTGGGACCTGAAACAGAAGGATACCGTGATCATTATCTGATTCTTGTGTCTGTTGGTTGTTGTGGTTATTCCAGGATCTGTTCAGAGAGCCAGGGGAAGTGTGGGAGCAGCGTGTGCATTGTCCTGACCTGACACTGCGTCTGCAGACCTCTTACACGCAGCTGGAGGAAGCCCAGAGTCAGCTACGACACCACGAGTTTGTAAGACTCCACAGTGGCACAGTGAGGGAACAATACATAGCTATAGATGCATCTGAAATAAATTAATCACGAAATAGTTTTTTTTCCATAATTCAAAAATTGTAACTCTCATATAGTCAAACATATACACAAAAAAGTATTTCAAGCCTTTTTTGTTTTAATTTAGATGATTAAAGCTTACAGCTCATGAAAATCAAAAATCCATTATCTCA
>JAUBNQ010000017.1:3137545-3154781 GCA_032353495.1 Ctenopoma kingsleyae | reverse complement strand
GAGGAAGCCCAGAGTCAGCTACGACACCACGAGTTTGTAAGACTCCACAGTGGCACAGTGAGGGAACAATACATAGCAACAATACAGTATTTCAAGCCTTTTTTGTTTTAATTTAGATGATTAAAGCTTACAGCTCATGAAAATCAAAAATCCATTATCTCAAAATATAAGATCAATCTACATTGCAGAAATTTCTAACTTCTGAAAAGTTTGTTTATCTCTGCCATCAGTCCTCTGTTGAGGCTCCTTTAGAATAATTACTGCATCAATGCGGTGTGACAGAGGTGATCAGTTTGTGGCACTGTTGAGGCATTATTGAACACCAGGTTGCTTTGATAGCAGCCTTTAGCTCGTCTGTATTGTGGGGTCAAGTGTTTCTCACCTTACTCTCGACAATACCCCATAGATCAGGGCTATTCAATTAGCGGCTCGCGGGCCACATGCGGCCCAGAAACAACCTCCGAGTGGCACAGCCCGTGGTCCTACCAGAAATGCAAAAAAAAAAAAAAAACGGCGGAAACCCCATTTCTAGTTGGCAAATTATCACAGAAATTCCCAAATTCCTACCTTAGCACTGACAGTGAATGCAGCACTCTCCTAGCAACAGTCAACTTATAACGCAGCGTGTTGTTGTGTAGCAGACAGTAGTGTTAGGACAGAGTTTAACACATCTTTAACATCTCACAAGTGTAAATAGAGGACAAAAACCATCGGTTTAACCTGGACAGACAAATGTTTCTTTATTTTACCACCTCTTTGAGTTTCTGCACAAACTTTTCTCATGTTAGTGCTGATTATGATTACGCTTATGTTTTCTGTTAACATAATGATCATATGTTCACAGGTAACATAAATGACAAGTAGCAAATACTGAACAAATTAATGAAATGTTCACAGACAACATATTTTTCCTACAACATTCAGTTTTCTGTCGGTGAAAATATCCGAGGTTACAGTTCAACATCAGATATGAGTGTAGCGATATTAAAGTGTTTTATGGTTGTGATCAGACTCCACAGCAGTGTGTTAGGATCAGGAAGAGACTGTGGGCTTAATAGATAAAAATGTCACTTCACAAACACAATGTCTGCATTAAAAATGACACCAAAACACAATATTTTTTCTAATCATAACCTCAGTACTTTAGGCACAGTTCTTGCCTAAACCCACACTCAACAGGATTTTGGTCATCTATGAAATTAAAAGAAAAAGGGCTTGAAATTATTCACTTTACTTTTAATGTAAATGTGTAAGGAGTTCCACCTTTTGAATTAAATAATGAAAAAAAAAACATGTTTTTTAATATATTAATTAATATATATATATATAAATATATATAAACATTTTTTAGATACACCTGTACACAGGTACACACGCTTTACATCGCACTCAACACAGTCAAGCAAATTCATGCAACATTAAGTAGCAAATGGACACATATCTAATTATAAAAAAATCAATGGGTGTACGTCAGGAGATCATTTTAAGACTACTTCAGACTGGGTCCTTTATAAACACAGCCACAGTCTGCCCCTGCTTTATTTCAATGACTGTATTAGTTTTATGTAGGAATTGTGCATGTGTATCTTTACTAAAACACTCTGAGGCTAATCTACTCAGCTGTGTGCATGTGTGTGAAGCACTGTTATTAACCCCCTGATCTGTCTTGCACAATAATCTCTGTGACTACAGCATAAAAGACAAATCAGGTTTCTTGCAACTCCACCCTGCTTTTGTCCCACAACAATCAAATGACTAAACAGACATATTTAAAGGAAGCAGAGTATGTGTTTTTCAGTACTGCCAGTGTCTTTTGTTTTGGTTTTGTGTTGTCACATTTTGGATCTATGCTGAACCTAATTACGGTTTTATATTTTAGTAAAGCTGAACTTTCTGTTGTTTCTTGTCATTCATCCACCAGAGGAACAGTATGCTGTACCCTCTGAGCCACAGCAGCAATACTGTTACTCACCCGGCCTACGCAACGAGCTTCAGGTAGCAGACTACACACTGACTCCAAGAGGAGGTAGGTTGAGAAGTACAACAACATTATCATCATTGGGTAAATCTACTATGTATAACATAAATTAGGTCATTGTTAGGAACCACTCACCCACCTAGTCATCATGCTGTGCAGAGATGCATAACTGCTGAATGAATGCCTCCATACACAAAACTCATGAATGAGGAATACCCACGTTTCAGCCCCTTTCACACATAAGCCCTGTGCTACAGAGAAGAATGAAGACATGGTGGCTGTGTGGGCAGTTATTTAACATACTAACAACATACTAAAGTAAGAGACTAAAGAACAAAACCTATTGTTGAAAGGGAAAGAATCCTGTACCTAGTATCTGCTGTAGAGTTATAATATTCCTAAAATGATTCATAGTGATTACAGATACCTCTTTTTACTTCACACATTAAACAACATCAGACCTCTGTCAAACCCAGGTCTTGAGCTTGGTCTCCACCTTTCAGCCCATGTAGATGGATGACGTGATGTGATAGTCATGGGTTTATCCTGGGGATGTCTGAGCTGAGGTCGGAGAGATTCTCCTCCAGAAAAGAGGAAACGCAGAGAAGCTGGCCCGAACCTTTCAACTAGAGTTGCACAAATTTGTCAAAAGTGACAGCAATTTAATAAATCACCGCTTTCCGCATATGCACAACCACCCACACACACACACAATTCCCAGTCATGCCCTCCACTGCCCCTTCTCCATGTATACGTAAATGAGGTGTATGCTTGGGTGTGTGTGTGTGAGTATGTTAGAAAGAGAATGTGTGTGCATGGGCCCTGCGGTCTGGTCCAGGCATTAGGTAATTGACTGTGTCTTTGCTCAAGGCCTTTCATGGATCACCGTCCTTTATTAGCTCTCTTCCCAGCACACACACGCACGCTCACACACACACACAAAGTTCCCAGCAGCTCCACCCCAACCTCTTACCACCCCACCACCAGCACCCAGACCCAATTGCCCGGAAACGTGGAGTGAAACAAGAGGGAGAGAGAGAGAGGAGCAAGAGAAGAAGGAGAGAGCAGCGACAAGGGAATGAACTAACACGGCCCCAGGAAGTGGAGATAAATAAGTACGGGGAGTGAGTGGGCGGGTGAATGGGGTCTCCTGTCACTGATGGTGGGTTGGGGGAATAGGATGATTTTGCTCTGTGGGTTTGTAAAATACAGTATTGATAGGAACATTGAAAGGTTTTTCTGATAGAACATATGTGGTAAATTAAACCACTTACAGTCACCAGGTACAGTTTAACTCAATTAAAATTAGAAATCACTATGCATCCTCATACACATGCAGACATGGGCATATCATCGTAGGCTGTAGAGCAAAGTATCTGCCATGACTGAAACCTGTTAGCAACAAAACACACAAAACATGGTTTGTAGGATGGTGCAGATAACTTGGTTTGATGATATGTTTTGTGACATGATAGGAATGTATGTAACGATATATTTTGATTGTTGAAATTGTTCCATGTCGTCACATCATTCCTCTTTGCTCGTGATGTGAAATGCGCGTTGGAGGATGATATAAAAACAATAATGGGATCTGTTTAGTAAAACCAACATTATGTGCGTGTACACCGGTTTGCACATGTACTATTTGTAAACAGCAAGGTGTCTCCTTGATGGATGCTGCAGACTGACAGCTTTCTACAACATGCTGGCTAAACTTGACCTCCTTTTACTCTGTGATAACATTGCTCCTGCTGCTGCTTCTGTGTAGGATGTTGTTGAAAAAGACGGTGAAAATAGTGGTGCCTGCTCTCAGCCCAGTCATGTCACATTGCTGTCACTCAGAGCCAATCAGACCTCAAAATTCCCCCTTCTTGTCTGTCACTCCATCGTCCTGTATCTCCCTCTACCTCTGTTTACTCTCTCTCTTCTCTTGCTCGGTGGTAATTAGTGCATTAGTCCTATCGTTGGCATCACCTCTAGCTACGGCAGCAGCCAGCCGAGCTTCTTGTCACAGCTCAGAGGGCCAATGGAGTGGACAGCTCAACCATGGTACTCATCATCTTCATACCATGCCCAGCCAGCCTCCCCCCAGCCACACTATCTAGCTATGTTATCCAGCCATGTTCCTAATTATTTTCAAACCATAGCCAGAGCCCTCTCACCCAGGCTCTGCCACATTACCTATCCCTGCTTGTAATCATCACCCTAAGCCTTGCTTCAGCCCACTGCACAGCCTAAAGCCTCATCATTAACATATCCCAGTTATTTCCTTGCTCCAGACCACAGCTCTCTGGCTTGACCACCACAGCTCTTGGCAGTATGTACACAGCGTCCCCAGTCCAAACCAAGTCCCAGAAATAGCCTATGACTCCTGGACCTTTGTTTACCTTGGCTATCTGTGTCACAGTAAGAAAATCTATCAATGCAAATGTGGCTGAGCCTGTCAGGACACACATACATTACAGATGTAAGTTCTCACCACTTCTGGAACATAATGGCCACGGGGGACTGTGTAAGGCCATATTTACACAGTGATTGTATTAATGCAGCCCCCCTGTGTTGTTTTAGCATTGGTGGGGGGGTGCTATTACACCTGCTGGTGGGAATTAAATACGGTCTGAGAAGTTGGAGGGATGGACTGTTTAAAAAAACTCATTAGAAACACAGTGGTTCAGAATTCTTACAGACAGGACTGTGCAGCTCTTTAGACCAGTGGAAGTGTTTTATCTGGACGATGATCTTAAGGTAAACAATAGATATATTATACAATTTAAAAAGTAATACACCAGGAAAGAATAGTTGCATGTACATCATTGGTCAATACAGTGACTTTGTCACACTGCATTGTATAAAAAGATGAGCCAACCTTTTCTTGACTTCACCATTGTGTTAATGCAAAGGGCTGCATTCTCTCACGCAGAGGGAGTCCGTGTCTGAATGCAGCCTGATACTCTATGGCCACTTCCACTGACTTCACAGGCTCGCCTCTAATTTTTAGCTTCACAGATCCTCATGTCTCATCTAAGGCTTTTGAAGTGTGACCAAATTTTAACATTAGCCTGAAATTCAGAGCTTTGCTTGAGAATTACAGCTCAAACATAACAGTTTTTGTCTTTTGACACTGTAACCACCAATTTTGTCAGTACAAATACTATGAAAGTGTAATGCAGCAAGCATTGTAAAGTTCATTGTGAAATAAATCAGTCAACGGTTTGTATTTTCTGCTCAAGCTAAATGCACCAACAATGCCTAATTTCAAATATGGGAAAGCCCCTTCTGTTCATGCTAATTTTGTGGTTGTGTTGTTAGCCATGTCACCAGCGGTACTGCCTGTAACCATAGAGGATAGCTAATTAGAAGGCTACATGCTAATCAAGTGCACTACAATGAGTGGTCACGTCTGTGTCTGTCTGTGCTCCAAGCCTTTCCTTCTTTACACATTAGACTGACACCTGTCACAACTTTCAAAAGCTAGCGTCCAATCAGAACCAATACACACTGATGCACACAAGAGCCCACATATCCACACACATCATTCCTTTCCTAAACACATGAAAACACACATATGCAATTCCATGAATATACATCCCCACAGAGACACACGGTGTCTCCTCCAGGCTATGGTGTAGCTTTATTGCCATCGTATAGTGGATGCAAAGCTTCAGGCAGTGGGGACAGGAAAACACCCACTCTGGCTCACTGTTAATGGTCTCAGCTATAAGGTGTGACCATAATGCATACACCTGATGTATGAGGGATCTTTTTAGGGATGGTATTCATTAGCAACTAATACCAATCCTGAAATAGGCCACAAGCAGAGACAATGGAATTAAGTGAAGCAGGGCCAGCAAATGTGTGAATCCACACATGTTCACCTTTTATGCGAGCCTGTCAATGTGTGCATTTCCTGTGTTAGCATGTCGATCCATCTGTCCAGCTCTGTTACATTAGTGTCCAGGTTACTGCAGTGAAAAAGAAAGAACGCTAATTCTCCATAACCATTTTATGGCGTGTGTAAAACTCTGCAGCCCCTTCATTTGCACAGCCGTAAAACATTGCCCCTGCCACACTCCTTCCTACCCAGGACCTCAGATTTATCAATTAACCCAACACTTCACTTCCATTACTGTGGCATTTTGTACTGTGAGGCCTGCATACAGAGTAACGATGAAGGCTGAGTGCACACAGCATGATATTAAACGAATGGAAAGTCTCAATTAAATGATTAGCAATAATATTTCAGTGTGACTTAGGAGAATGAATGACATTGGAATTTATTATTTATGTTCAAAGCTGGGAGACCTGGTTTGACCAGATTAACGCAGGTCGCTTCAGGCCTTTTTTTTTTATTATTAATTAATGTGAATCTGGGTCAACCTCCTGTTTAAAACTAATAAATAACAGAAATGACAACTGATCACTGAATATACTGACATCTTCAGCTATGAGTAGATTTCAGTAGTAGGTATTTGTCATTGGATTTGCGTTTTTTAGGCCTCAAAGCAGCCTTTGGGCCTAAGTTAAGGCCTTTTTACACCAACTCTGAAAACATAATAGTCTGTGAACCAAAAAAACAAACAAGTGAACAAAGAAAATCATAATTCAGCCAGATGCCTGAATTCTCATTAACTGCATAAATAGTAAATATGTTAAAAACAAGTAATCCAGACAAAAAAAAAAGAAAAGAAAACATTCCTACAGTAAAAAATGCTTTGTCATCACAGTTATTCAGAGGTGAAGTCCAGGATTTAGATATTTAGAAACTGTAGTTTCTCTCCATGCATACATGGATGCAAGAGAAAACAGGTAGACAAGCAGGATAAGGATGTCTGTGCTTTAATGGACTGCCTGTCCCTGTGCGGATATGCTCCACTGAACCATACTGTATGTACTGTGGTGTAATCACTGCCTATCCCTATCTCCTGCCATCACTCTCCTCTTGCCGTCTTGTTTGTTTGCACACTTGTTCTCCTTTTCTCTGTCTTCTTTATCTACACTACCTAACCGCAACTTCCCCCCATCCCTTTTTCTTGAAAACTATGTCACTCACATACTGAGTGCACAATACTCACTCACACACACACAGGCATCCTCGAAGAACATGACAACCCTCTCATACTGCAGTGCATTGGTGATAGAAGTCAACACAGGCTGTGAAATGCAAATGGATGTGATGAAGCTTCTATTTAGGCAGGGATACAGCAGAGAGGATACAAACAGACTAAAAAAAATAATAATAATAAAAATAAAAGCTAAAAAAATACATTTCACGTTTCCAGTGGTTTCGATTTTTATTATTATTAACAGAGATTTACTTTAGTCTACCTTATCTGTCTATCCATTCGTCTGCTGGTCTGACTGATGTCTCGCAGACAAAACACAACAGTACACGACAGATTACAGACGTCAGTGTCTGTTGGAGGTACAAGGTGTATGCATTGAAGTGTGTCCCTGAGTGTGGGAATCTGTCCTGTCTAGTGTGTGGTTTTTTTGTATACTCACTGCTGCACAGTGATATTTATGTGTAAGGCACATCTCTACCTATGATATCAGATGGTTCATCTGTGCATACTTGTGTGTGTTTGTGTGTCTTATTGGAGACTCATATGCCCCTAGCCAGCGCAGGAAGCTTGTGTCGGTGGGGGGTTGGAGCGGCAGTGGAATCTGAAAAGGGAAGCAATCACAAACACTTAAACCTGCAAATGGCCTTGATGTCCTGTGCTAAGCAGCCTGTGTTGACTGATGAGCCTGTTAACCCTGGCTGAAACAACTCCAGCAGAGGGGATTAGACAGCAACGCTGGTCCTGGCTGCTCCCGGCCCGTTTTGCATGGGAATTGTGCATATTTAATCTAAAGTGTGCTGAGGTGCAAAGACAAACCCCCCCAGCCGACCCCACCCTTCCCCCATTTCTCAGTTTCTCATTATAGATGTGTAATAGCACCCCGAGGCTGGGGGGGCCTTAATTCACCAGCCCCATTCGTAATCTTAGCCTCAGTCTCAGCCCCCACCTTCCCTCGGTGCCTACCATCAGCCCAAATCAAAGTCCTAGTCCCAGCCCTCTTCCTAAGCTTTTTCTCTCCTAGTCCCTTCCCACAGTCTGACTTATCAGAGGCAGCATGGTCCAACTAAAGTGTTTGTTGGATGATCAAATGACATCTGCATCCCCCACTTTTTATGGGATGGTAAATTTCAGAAACTAATAACGAACGTGCCTGACCACTTCACAGAATCACTAGGAATGCCTTCACAGAGACTGTCAAAAGTCTTATCGTGTCATCTTCAAGTGTGGCCATTTAGAGCAGCTAGAAAGCCTTTTTACTTTAGCTGTAGCTAGATGACACGTCAAGCAAGTTCAAAAATACCCCCGTCTTTAGCCTAATCCTCAACTTCATCTGAGTCCTGGGCCTTCTTATGCTTCTAAGGAACAACCTGAGGAAGCTCTGCTTTAGTCCACAGCACAGTGGACTGGGTTAGTGGGACCATGCTATTAAAAATACTGACAAGACAAAATATCACCTAGAAAGTCTAGTTTGCTCAAATGCCACAACACTGCAAAGGTTTGCGAAACTCAGAAATAGGCTTTATCGGCCAAGAACGTGGGTCGAACGAATATACTGTATAAACATGACTATATTACAGGGTACATGTAAGCAGGGGTTGTTTCTGATACTTCGTTCCTGATTACCTGTTCAGAGTGTCTGATAGTTGAACCAGGCTGTGTCCTAGGTTTGAGGGCTCTGCAGTGATTTCACATGCCCATTTCTTGACTCTGTCCTGGCTGGTGGGCAGGTTAGTACAATTTATCTTTTCTGCACTCTTGACTGTGTATTGTTGTCTGTTCTTGTCTTGTTTAGTGTCCGAATCAAGCCACAAGGCACAGTGGACATGTAGAGACTTGTTTACAGAAGAGAACCTGATCAGCCGCTCCTGAGCCAGGCTGACTGAAAAGTGGTGATGACTTTTTTCCTGATTATTAATAACCTTTTTGTGACAGCAACCACATACTTGAACTGTAGCCACTCATTCCGTTGGTATTTGTGTCCTTGTGTAGAGCTGCTGCTGCTGCTTTGTTTTAATGGTTTCTATATTTGTTTCCTTATGTTGCATTAGTTGTGAATTCTGCATCCACTCCCTGCTTAATGTGATTGAGTGTCAATGACAAGAGCTCTCTGAAGCATCTATCTAATTCCATCTATCACTCCATCTCCCTCTCTCTCCATCTCTTTTCATCCCCTTCTAATCCATCCAACAGTTTTCTCTGCAGGACAGAACAATTAATGTGTGTTCTCATTTACTCACTCTCTCATTCTTATCTTTTCTTTCTTCTATTTCCTTTTTAATGCATTTCTTAAGCATCATACTCCTACCTTACGAGAAGAAAAGCATGTGTAGAGTGAGTGTCTGTGTGTGTATGTAAGACAGACCCCATGCTGAGTGTGTAATATCTTGTTTGTACATGGTTCCAAACATCTTTGGCCACTGCCGAGCTGGGGAGAGATGTGTAGAAAGACAGAGAGGTTGAACAAGACAAGAAAAGATTGAGAGAAAAGAAAAAAAGAGAATGAGTAGAGGGGAAAAACAGGATGATAACAAAAGCAGCTTGGATTTCACAGATGCATATTTCATCAATCATGTGAATAAGTCGTGGTGATTATGCATGGCGGTGGCAGGCCGAGGGGGTGCTGATTACCATACACCATAAAGGCTGCTTTCTTATCTCACACACACTGATTAGTTTCTGTCTGCAGATAGCCTCTCACACTTTGCTCTTTGTCACACACACACACACACACACACGCAGGTTGTGTCTGTCTGTAGCACACAAATACATGCATGCAAATGCAAGCAAAGCATCAAGCAACAAGCAAACACATATGCGCAAAATTCCAGGTAAATAGCTTTTACCTGGTGGCAGTAGGCTCCAAGAGCCTCTCAATGCTAAGTGGTTTAAATTGAGATAACCGGATAGATGGGTGGATCGTTAAAAGATTAGATGAATCTAATATTTAACAGATGTGATGCATAGCGTTAAAACCAGTAAAGTCTGTCCTGAAAGTATTCAGAGGAGATCCCTCTATTAAGTATACGAGAGAGTTTGTGTACAGTGTGATGAAAGTTGGTAGGGATTACTTCCTGTATCGTTCTTTGTTACAGCACAGCTGAAGCACCCTCTTATTTCAAGTCTTCCATTATTTGACTGGCAGGTCATGGAGGGTATGTTCTCTGAGATGTCCAACCATTCGTGCAGCATCCACCTCTGCAGAACCAACTCTAAGGGCTCAGGTGAAGTGCCCAGCTAGGAGGGAGCCTTCCTGATTGGTATGTTCGGACGGTTGGTGTCACTGACAGTCAGGCTGCAGCACCAGCAGACAGCAGTGAAGGTGACTCCACTTGCCTCAACAGATGGTTGAAAGATCTGCTCTGTGCCCCGTCCCTTACCTTATAGAGAGTCCGAATAATGTTCTAGAGAATTGGACGTGGCTTTAGGTTCTGAATAAAGCAAACGACAACCAAGTCTATTTTGTGATGAAAACATGCAAACAGTGTGACAATGCATGAAGCAGAACAAGACAGAAAGAAAGGCAGAAGGAGGATGACTAGGTGAGGCTTGGACAAAATTAGCTACGTATGAAAGGACTCACTTTGTGTCTCAACCAGGGAATTAGAAATTACTCTTTTCTCTTGCACTGGTCCCTCTCTCCCTTGCTCTGATATATAATGTAAACTCATTTGGTAACCAGGCTGGAGCTGCGCTGTGCTGTCTGACTGCCTGCATGTGAGAAGTGCGCCTGGGACGCATTAGGGCCTCCTGACAGGGGCCTGGGTGAAATAAGTGAAATTAATGGAGCTCCTTTCATGTCGGACAAGGCCGCGGCACCCCTTTCACGCCACGTACAGTCACAGAAAAGTCAATACTTTTTTATTACTCCTCGCTTGCCCTACATTCCCCGCTACAAGTGCTGTGCTCGCTAATTGGTTTCAGTTTGCAGAGAAAGAAAGGCAGCGAATCGGGAGAGAAAGAGAGGGAGAGGACTTCATCCAAAAGAACACCGAAGCAAATAAATCAATCTCATATTTTTTCTCACTGCTGTCTTTTTTCATTGAGTAACATCATAGCAGAGAGAGCGGGAGAGATAAGAGAGAAATAGGAGAGAGGGTAAATGGCTGGTTAGAGCACACCTGGTCCCCAGAGAGCATAATGATATCTGGGAGCCTGTTAATGGACACAAGTGGTTAAAGTGGGCTGGGGGCCAGGCCAGGTCACCCTTGGGGTTTTCTAACCAGCAACTCCACCTCAGTTGTCTGCTTGTGCTCTTACCTAAGAAAATGAAATTTAACATAACTAGGAGCGTGCAGATGTTGGGATAGATTTTGACGTACATAAGGCCTCTTCAATGATCTGACTGTTTGCACATTTATGAAGCCTCGCTGCAGCATCCACTGTGTAAAATGTCCACACATACAGTATTATCAGGATATACTGTATGCTGATATATTGTATAACAGCATATGGTGCTGAATGATTCACAGTTTTCAGATTAATTAACAATGTTTATAAGCAGCAAATAAAAATGACACATACAGTGAAACATTTTCAAATTTCACTACTGTAGAAATGTCGGTGCTGTGCAGTTATGTGTAGGTCTGCAAGTGTGCACTGTATCTATGTGTCCTGTCTGCCAGTATGCTGTTCACTGATGTTCTAAGCTTAAGTGGCAGTGGGGTTAGCCTCTTTCAGAAACAGCACAGCCACAAATTGATGTGACACTTTGAACCCCCACCCCACCACCTTCCACACACACACACACACACACTAATCAGCCTCCAGTTAAAGAGAGGTTCTACCAGTCTCGTTTTCTTTCTGCATTCCAGCTTTCACAGCTCTAGAGTGCTGGCTGGGGTAGGTTTGGGGCGGCTACAGCATGTGTGTGTGTGTGTGTGTGTGTGTGAGTGTTTGCGTATGTGTGTGAAGGAGCTGTCACACACGGCTGGCATCACCATCCAGTTTGCCATCTCTTCCTCAGCTTGACAAGTCCCTGCTCTCTACCCTGTGGCTAACACACACACACACACACACACACACACACACACACACACACACACATATGATAAGTGAACGCTCCAATCACTACTAACATGTATTGTTTGAATGCATAAAATGAATACATGTGATCCAGATGCACAGAAAATGACATGATGCACCTTATACAATGAGTGTGTTTGACAAAACATGTAGTGGGCTCGGGACACGGTGACAGCAACACTTCACATCACATTATTGTTACTGAAAAATGAAGCTTTCATCTTAAATTTAAACTGAGATTTGCTTCATTGTTTTTGTGCGAGAGTTTCTATTTGTGTGGCATCTCATGTGATGTCGCGCGCGTGTCATCTTCTCGGCAGTTGTTGGCGTCAGATCGTGAAGGGGTTCTGTTTGTTACAAGGACAGGCTTGTCCCCGCCCCCAGGCATCGGCATTATGATGATTGTCATGGCGATGGAGTGTGAGTGACAGGCGGGATCACATGTGGTAGCCGGGGAGCAGGAAGCCCGAACCGCCCCAGTCCCTGACATTAGTTTGTCCTTCATCAAAACTTTACACTCGTTTACAACTACTCACTCTCTGTTGCAAAATTTATCTCGTTTACTTTTTTTTTTGACCATCTGTCTGTCTCATGTTCTGATGCGTCTTTCTCTCTTTAATTTCTATTTTTCCTTTCTCTCTCATTTACATTTAATTTAATAGTTACATCTCCAGTCATCTTTCTCTCCTCATCTCACTCCCTTTCCATCTTTCTTTCACTGCCTTCCTCTAGTGACAAGTTTAAGATCTTTGGAGAACAGGTTGTATGATTTTACACACGCGCACGCGCACGCGCACACGCACACACTGTAACATGTACAGTGTATTCCCTGAGCAACCAGGCTGGTTATAAAAGTGGGTTCTAAATCCTTTATTCAAGAGCAAAGTGTGTTTACACATGGATGTGTGTGTACATGCATTTTTATTTTTATCCATGTTCGTTGTACCTCTGCAGTGTTTTGTTTTTTTCTTTTTGCCAAGATGTATGTGTTGATGCAAGCGTACGCATGTGGATGTGTGTGTTTTGGAGACCTAGAGCTTTTTGTGCATCACAGCAGAAAAGGAGGTCAGGGTTTGCACCGAGACTCAGGCATTCATCATTAGCCTGCTGCCGCTGCCGGTAATGTTGCCCGTTACAGCCGTGATTAAGAGCCCCGCTTAGTTCCAGCAGCCGGTGCAAACGCACAAATGTACACACACACGGTAACCAACTACTGATGCAGTACTGTGTAGTTGCACAGAAAACTCTTGTCTTTTACACCATCACCCAGGTCAGCATGTGTTCCTGTGAGTGTGTGCGGAGTTTTGTGTAGGAGCTGTGCTGTATGTGCAGTCTCTAGCGGTCTCAACTCCAAGGTGGCTTCAGGGCCTGATGAGAAACCTGTCATAGTCACTTATGAAAAGAGCAATTCACTGCTACACACACACAGACACACACACACGGTCTTGGTGAATGTATTTGTGAATCATAATTGTTGATTCAGCCACAAAGATGAAAGCTAAGAAACATCATAGAGTCTTAGAGTGCAGCCATCTTCATGGACCATGTTATTTTTGTTGGAGTGTATATGAACCGAGTCCACTTCAAATCACTTTGGCCTTGCTGTCATTAATTAAATGCCAAATCTTGTCATGCCACACCACACTGCATTCTGGTTGCTCTACTGAAAATTAACCTGTTAGATTTCATCCAGATGCAGATATACCAGGTGAAAGGCGCAGCCACAGAAAAACTAAATGTACTTTTCAATGCTAAAATAGATTTAATGATGCTCTTCTTCTCCGTTTATCCCACTTTTCCCACCTCCTCTCGTCTTCTCTGCCTCGCTTGTCCTCCCCTCCAGCCGTTCAAGACAGTGTTCGCCACCTACAACAGCTTTGACAAGTGTCCTGTCGTCTGTATTCCAGACGGCAGCTTGTGTGACAGACGACCTCCTGGCCTGAGATTACAAAGAGAAGTATAAATAAAGATTGTTTGTTGTATTTTGTATATTGTAC
Organism: Ctenopoma kingsleyae; assembly: GCA_032353495.1. NCBI lineage: Eukaryota > Metazoa > Chordata > Actinopteri > Anabantiformes > Anabantidae > Ctenopoma > Ctenopoma kingsleyae. The sequence goes on along the minus strand of JAUBNQ010000017.1, from coordinate 3,140,721 downwards.
TGTATATATATATATTTGGTGTTTTTGTTTGAATCATCGAAGTCAGCATTGTCAGCCAATTTAGGGTTAATCACATACAGCACAACAGTGGAATTGTCCTGTGAATTAGACTCATTCATTGGGAATGTGCAACACAAGCAGGTTTAATCTGGTGACCCACTCTGGCTCGTGTGCCTGCAGGCCGTGGTAGTGTCAGCTATGGAGAAGTTCTCCCATAGTACTGACAAAGGCTCTGCACGGTGAAAAATTACTGAGTACTGGAGTCGCTGCATGCTGCATATTAACATGTACAAATCACATGTCTGCTTGTTGTGTCACTGTTTAACTGTTGTGTCCAACAATTTAACAGTAAGAACTTTGATAAAGCTTTATTTTGTACTCGATTTCACAACCACTGATTGTCACCACTGTCAACAAATTAATGAAAACATTTATTATTTTTATGATGATTTGGCTTCTGAGCTAGTCTTAATGAGGGAGTCTGATATTTTTATGACATGAAACAGGATGCCAGATGTTTCAGACATGGATTCAAGATCACAGCATATCTAGAAATGATGACACTGTGACTATTATGAACAGGAGCAATCTGCTGGACTGTAGGAGTCACAGGGTGAGGAAGAGTCCAGCTAAACAGCTCATGGTTATGTTGTGTAACTCAATACTGTGTATTAATTCTATAGAAATATAGTGTTGATGATAAACTGAATCACATCCTTGCTGTTTTATTTATAAAGACAATATGAACTGTACTGTGAAATGTTGCCATTTAGTGTCATGTCCTATAAAACGTATGCTACAGCTAATGAGATATTATATCATCATTTACTTACAATTACGTTTTTGTTTGGTCTTTTACTTTGTTTGATCCATGAAATGCTGGCAAATGATGAGAAGAGAAGAAACCATAAATATTCACATTTGATGCAGTAAACTGGAACCAAAGTTGCAAATTTGGTTAAAAACTATTTGATTGTCAAAGTTACTTTTAATCCGCTAATTGGTCTTTAAATACTCTACAATAAACTCCACAAACCTGGAATCTTTTATAGCTTATTTTCAATTAGAAACTACATTATTTAAACAACTTCAGAGACTTTGGTCTGGAAGTGAAGACTTCACAGGACATGTCGTCCTCTCCAGGGCCCTGGGGCAGAACTTTCATATATGGTTGTCTGTTTTGATGGTGAACTATAAAGTGAAGTCAAAATCTGTATTTTTGTCACTTCCTGTCTCTGGCACAGACATGACACTCACACATTTTATGATTAAATGTCACTGTTAATTCTCCATAACAAACTTTCCCCATTCTCGGTCACTCAGACATTTTTTTTTTACTTTTTCCTCTTTCTGTTGTCTGTGTGTTCCTCTCCCTCTCCTCCGTGTTGCTGGTATTCCCTCAGGCCTGTTATATAAAGCGTGGAAGAAGAGCAGAGACGGAGCATTTAGTAATGCCTTCTTAATGGGCTTGTCGACAGCCACATTAGAACGCACAGGCGGCGGGCGAGGCCGGGCAACGATATGCCAAGCCAGATGCCACGCCAGCTGTGGCACTCCGCTCTCTCGCTCAGGCTCTCATTTGTAATCACATTTCTCATACGGATGGACGCGGTGTGTGTAAAGGAGAGAAAGCATACAGACAGGCGTGTCTCCTCCCAGTTCCTGTCAACATCTTTTTGTCTGCATGTTCAGTGTTGTGTTTGTTAGAAACACACCCTACAAGGATCACACACGTTTTAAACCGTTTAATTTTGACCTATCATACTTGCTGTAGCCCAAATGATGTACACGTCTATGTTTGTGTAAAGAAGAGTACAAAGGCACAAAGTTAACAACACAATGAATAAGAAAAACTTTTCTTTGAAGGAAAAGAAGGAAGAGTATGATAGAGTGAGGCAGAAAGACACAGAGGAGTGGTTCAATGAATAGATGGATGATTGAATCAATTAATGAATGCTAATGTGCTATAGTGTAACTGGGGACTGGGATGTCATTGCCAAAGGTCTTGCAGGTCTCCAGCAGGGGGAGCCACATGTCAGTGACTACTTTTTATCAAAGACCTTCATCAGTACAATAGTGTGTGTGTGTACTACCACAGAAGGTGGTTCTTTGTTTCCGCATTTGATCTGATCTCATTTATACCAAACCAAATTTTCCTGTGTCAGCGATGATCAAGTGCGATGCGGATGCAAAAAGAATAAGGTGTGCGTGTGTGTCTGTTGCACATGCTTGTGTTTGTGTGTGTGTTTATGTATTGGCAGGTGATAGCATTTTAGGAGCTGAAGCCTATATGCAGACTGTGGCCCCTCTGCATTGTATCGACAGCTGCCAATTGTCACTCCAATGACTGACAGTTCTGTATTGATGGACAGGACCTGCTGACAGAGAGATGGAGGACAAAACAAAAGGAAACAGCACCGCTAGTGGAGAGGAGCAGAGGAGATAGTGAAGGAAAGAAAGAAAAGGCCAGTGGAGTATGCTGACTGGGACCTATAAAACTTTCTGAAGGTCATGGTAAGAAGAGAACCTGGGTCTGGAATTGGTGGATTATGTTTTATGCCTTTTAGGTTCAAATGTCTTAGAAACAGTTAACATTATTATTTATATCTACATTATGTCCTGAAGAGCATCCCTTTCAATCACAACTACAAGTACAGCGGATATAAAAAGTGTACACACCTCTGTTAAAATGCCAGGTTTTTGTGCTGTAAATAAAAATGAGACCACAAGAAATCGTTTCAAAACTTTTACCACTTTTAATGTGGCCTGTAACCTGTACAATTCAACTGAGGAAAAAAATCTGTTAGGGAAAAATAAAAACATACAACGCACACCCTTAAACTAATTCTCTGTTAAAGCACCTTCTGGTTGAATTACAGCATTCAGTCTTTTTGGATAGGAGTCTATCAGCATGGCACATCCTGACTTGGCAATATTTGCCCATTCTTCCTTGCAAAAATGCTCCAAATCTGTCAGATTGCGAGGGCATCTCTTGTGCACAGCCCTCTTCAGGTCACCCCACAGATTTTCTTTTGGATTTGGATCTGGACTCTGGCTGGGCCATACCAAAACTTAATTTTTCTCCTGATGAAGCCATTTTTTTGTTGATTTGAATGTATGTTTGCGATCATTGTCGTGTTGAAAGGTGAAACTCCTCTTCATCTTCAGCTTTCTAG
>JAUBNQ010000017.1:3108134-3121930 GCA_032353495.1 Ctenopoma kingsleyae | reverse complement strand
AGAGAAATTGAAGTAAATGAATTAAAAAGGAGATAAATTGATACCAAAATCTACTGAAGATTGAGAAAAACACATTTTGATATAGTTATGTTACAGTTGTGTTTATTATTACACGTCATCCTAAATAAAAGTAAAACTAGAGCATATGGTGTTCCACTGTTTTCTACACAGGCTACAGTGCAGCAATGTAAAATAATCTGTTTATTAGAATAATCCTGGAATTAAAAATTACGAAGAAAACAATATAACATTTTAGTAATATAATGTCATGTTATTACCAGCATCACTTCTGTAAAACACAGCTAATCAACATGACAATTCAAAATCTTTATACTACATGTACACAGTGCTAGTGCAAGGTGGACAATGACATTCTTTTTTTACAGTCATGCTTTTTTGCAGCACTTAAGGTTTCATTCACAGCTGACAAAACTATTTTTTTCCCCAGACACACACCAGCACGAATGAGTACTACTAGGTTTTGCTCTCTTCGTAATTGAATCAAATTTCTCCACCATTCTGAAAAAAAGACAGCGTCAGCATCTTCTGTGCTTTTTGCATGGCCACTGATTCTCCTTCCTCCTCCACTCCGTAAACTAAACAATACAAATTACTCTGGAGGCCTGAGTGAACTGACCAAGCCTTCAGTAATCACAGAAATAACACGACATTATTTCTGTGATTCTTTTCACCCTTCTCACCCTCTGATCACGGCTTTCTTACATGTTAACTCAAGAGTTTCGACATGGCATAACCATATCAAATGGACTCCACAGTCGCTCCGCCACACACGCTCACTGTGTCCTATTGTCATGATAATGGATTCTGTGTTGTTGGCTCCAGGGTCAGGAGGTCAGCATAAGCTTCTTAATGGACTGTGAAATAACCCTAACTGCATTACCCTCCCAGATCTCACATCTCTCTCTCTCTCTTTCACACACACACACTCACACGTGCATGCATTCTCGTACATATAAGTGTATGCAGGGAGATACATGCTGCTCCCCCACATAAGAAAAACACACTGAAGCTCAGATGCGATTGGATTGGTCTTTAATTGGTGGGGCGATCACACCTTGAGGATGGAGAGAAGAACCTTCAATCTGATGAAGTGATGGGATGGAGAGGAGGGAGCGAGGGAGTAATGGATGGATGGAAAACAAATGAGCGAGTCTAAAAAGAAGACACTGCTATGTCACGCAGGGCCGCGGAGCTCATCCTATGACCTGGCTCTGGTAAAGCACACGCACACCTACATATTGCCAGACTTACATTAAGATAATGTGCTGTGCAAATACAGCTTTGCCTTTTAGAGTGTATTAGAAAGTGGATGATGTTCAAGTGCAAGCTCAGTTGGTGTATGGGGAGTCAGCGAGAGGCTGCCGCTGGCTAAGTTTGACCTCAGTCCAGTGTCATTCTCCATATGCTCTCCTCTAATACAATTATTGCACTGTGTCTTTGCAGATATCAAGTGGAGACTGGTGTCTATACATCTGCAGTATCTAATATCTAATATATTTGTTTTAAGTTATTTTGTGTGTCTGTTAATTTTCCTGCAGATTTGCATTTAATCAGGTTTACGACTAATAATGTCAAGAGCATTTTACTCTTACATTAGATAAAAAATCCAAAGAATTTGACAATATTCACAACTAGCTTCCTAGACAAAATCAATTTAAAATTTCTCCTCTCCTGCCAAATGGGTGTCTCCCTGAGTGGGGATCACAGAGGATTTTGGGGGGGATTTAGCTCAGTGTCTTAAATCAGTCTTAATTTTTGCTCTCTGCCATTAAAGAGCCGCCATTAAGCTCTTCTCTTCTCGCCTCATTTCCCTCTTCCTCTTGTTTCACTTTTTCAATTTGTGTGAGAGGGGGAGTTCACTCCTCATAAAATTTCACTTTGGGCAGCCTATCATTTGCATCTGAGCCAATAAATAGCAATTAGCATTAACAATTAAACCAGTCAGTGGAACCGCGGGCAGCTCCCTGAGATGGCCTGATGGATGGGAAGGTGGCTCGGAAGGAAGGGAGGGAAGAATGGTTTAGTGTGTTCATGCGAGTGTGTGCGTGAGAATGAGTGTGTGGGTGTTTGTGGCTACTTACTACATGAACTCTCACTGGGCCATCCAGTATATCCTGCACTTTGATTTTCTTCCCAAAGCTAATTTATCTACCGTCTCAATGGCCTAATCACAACACACACACATACGCAGTGTGGGCAGAAATGCCAAGCTGGCATGCAATTTGTCACTCAGATAGCACAAATTTTACTTGTTAATTACATTCATTAAATAACAACTGTTTTTGGGGCTCCATCTTATTTTAAAGTCTGTTTTTCATCACTGCAGCATTTTTTCAGATTCATTCATACAGAGCTGATGTAATGAGGCCACTCCTGGCCTGATAATGTCTGTTAATATACCCTTGTGTTAAATTGTGTTGCTATTAACACATCTTTAGTTGAGACTGATATTATTTTTAACACAAGTGCACAAGAGGTGTGATGTTCTCCCCGCTGATCCCCAAAGGAGAGATTTGTCATGTGTTAGAAATGCACCACTTTCTAAGTTGGTGCCTCGATTCAGCTTGAAAAGGGCTATTATAAACAAAAATACACTGGACTTGCAAGAAAGTATAGCAGGGTCAAGCACACTGCACAACCATAACATGTCTTTTGTATCTCGTGACTGTGTCATAAAGTGTCATAGTTATCATATCAGTAAACTATAATAATGGAGGGAAAAAACTTTACATTATATTGAGTTGTGCACACATGCTTTTAAACACTGAAGTCATTGTTTAAGGGTTTTAAATCTAAATCTAATAAATTACACTTACGGGACCAACTAATCAATCACAATTTCCAAGAAACCAAAGGTAACATGCACAAACTGGTTGTTTTGCTTTGTTCATCACAGTCAAATGTACTATTAGAAGATCTTTCTCATAACTAGTTTGTACAAAAGTTGAGAAAATGTCTGTATGTTTGAAAATGGCTCCAAATGCAACAAGCATTTAAGAGTCAGCTACGTGCATTCAGCCTCCACGTCCCCCCACCCCGTGTACACCTCCACTGTGCCGGCGGTGAGAATATTGTTGGTGGATGGTGACGATCAGTCCATCTCCATACATTAATCACCACCAATAGAAAGCCCTGACACAGCAACTACAGCAGTGCCACTGCCCTGCCTAACAAAGCATAGAGCAAGGACACACAGCGCCAACAGCGGGCAGACAGAAAAGAGGAAGAGAGAGAAAGTGTGTGTGTTGGGTGGAGGGTCGAAAAAGAAAGAGAGCGGGGAACTAGATGAGGAAATATGGAAATGTAGAAAGAAAACAATCATGCTTTATGTTTCCCTCTCTGTCCTAACCTCTTTTTTCTCTTCTTCTCTTGGTTTTTATTGTTATTACCACGGCAGCACCATTAGAGAGCTCTACGTTCTTCTCCACTGGAGCAATAAATGAAGAGGGCCTCACTCCTTTTTCCTCCTACCTCTCCTTTCTCATCCCTTCTTCAGGTCCCCACTTGTCTCCTTTCTCACCTCCCATACCTTTCTTCTTAACTATTTTCCCAACTCCTCTCCTCTATCCTTCTTCGTTGAATTCACTTCACTTTTTTTTTGTCTTATTTCTGTTCTCTCTTATTTTTCTATACTTCTCATAAGTTTCTTTAGTAATATAGTGTCTTCTTTTCTCCTTTAATGCCGCCTCATCTCGATGCACATCATGATGTTCTCATAACAGAAACCTTATGACCCTTTCCCACTTTGTAAATGACACACGCATACAAAGGATGTAGAGTGCATTAATACTTGTAAGGGACAGATGTTGCAGCCATGACAAATCATCCTATGTGATTAAATGCTGGTTTGCCCTGAGAACAGTGGATGCATTTTGGACCATTAATTAATGGCCCAAATGCACAAATGCCACAGTGAAACACAAGCTGAAGACTCGTGACATTACCCCTCCTTAGTATTATCACAGACATCACTGTAACCAGTTCTCTGACAGGCTGTGTCAAAAAGAAAAAACGGCATTACCTGATATTTTTCACATTACCATACAACTCCGTGTAAGGTGAAGGTGTTGCCTTTAGTGCCAGGAACACTGAGAATTAACACCAAACTTTGAACTATTATAGGTCTCCCAGCACAAAATAACTAACAAACTAAGGTTAAAAAAAATAAACACATTAATAAACATCAGATAGATATGTCTTTATTGTCATTCTACAAGTGCCATGAAAATATCACCGTAAATGTCCCAGAGTGAACTAAGAGGCTGATTTTCAACTACTGTCCCTGGACAGATCTACATACAGTACCATATTATCAAAAATCATTCCAAAACATAAACAAGAAAATATACAAGAATAGGTCTAGATAGTATTAGCAAATATTATTCTACAAAATGCCCATGTCGATAATATGAATATTTTAGGGTCTTATTATCCAAGTACTGTACATAGATCAATGAGGATGCGTCAATGATGACGTACAATCCGTGCCAAAATAAATGACAAACAACAAACGTGACAAAAGAGCTTAGGAAAAGCACAGGACAACCAAAAAGTTGTGCTGGCACTTTTGTTTTTCCAACAATTAGATCACAGCACGAAATGGGGATTATATATATATACACGTAATTCCTAATCATGCTACTGTTGATGCTTTGATCACCAGTAAACAAAACACTGATTTCAGAAGTGTCAGTTTTATTCCATGTCCTGCCTCCTGCATGCTGTACCGGGAGTCCGTCCCTCACTGAAACCAAACAGATCATTCCCCCTAGTAAGAACACGTTTACCATGGACTATGTTTTGTTGTGTGCTACATGTACTGTATGACAGAACTACTCCGGAAAATGTCTAGTCCTTAAAAAAAAAAAAAAAAACAGACCTGATTCAACAGACATCTTCTGGCCAGAGGTCAAATGTGAAAATGATCACAAGGTTTCTCATAACAAACGATCTGACATTCTCCAAGTTTACACGTTATAATTTCATCTTGCTGAAAGTCGATTTGTGTATTTTCAGACTGAGGGGTGTTGAGAGGGTGATGGTATTATAAACATGACATTTCCTTCTAACGGGAATTATGAAAAGAACATAATTTAGCTATGCTTTTTACTGAAATATGTATTTTCAATTAATTTGTATTTTTATGACTTTTATATATTATCTATATCTCTCCCTATAAAATAAACCTACTGTATATAAACAAATGAAATTTCTTTTTATCTTCCCATCTCTTAATCTTTAATCAGAGGGAGATATTGATAAAGAGAGAATGGAAAAATGATTAAGAAAATTCACATTATTATGTTTTATTGTGAGTGAAAAGCACAAAACCAAATTCAATGAATTGGCTTTGATATATTATAGTTTGTAAAGACAGATTCTGCAGAAACCCTAAATCTGTAGTGTACACAGTGGCAGGACTCAACAAAGTTAAAAGAGTTACCGACAGAGAACGATTCTGTGCTATGACAAGAAAGAGCAAGAAACAAGCACGAGTGGTCCAAGCTCTGAAAGTTGTACTATCAAACCCGACAAAACAACACACACAGAGAATCATATGAGGACTTTGGAGTGAGGTGCCCCATCAAGTACGCCACATGGTATGAGACGAGACACGGACACAGCATGCAAACAGAGATTCAAAAAAGGAGAAGGACAGAGATGTAAAGTGAGCAAAAGAATATATGGAGATGTAATGGATCAGACAAGGTAGGGAGACAGTGGGAGGTGGTTCAGGGAGTAGATGCCAAGAATGTATGACTGAGAGTCAAACAAGGAGAGAGTGAGGGTGGAGGGAGCAGTGGGTGGCTGCAAGGAGAGGTGAAAGAGTGTATTAAAATCAGATGGAAGGACACTGTATTATGGTGACAGGCACATCCTCTGTTACCACAATTTTTGGTTTGAATCAGCCTTAAGGATCGTTTTAATGAAATCTGCAAGTTTACCTTGTGTTTTGGTACACTAATATGTGCATAGATACCATCTCACTATCATCAGCTTTCTATGATATTATGACGCAGAGTACACCCTTCCTGGGCTTATGTAAATCACCGGCCCCTAAATGTCATGGAAGTGCAACAGTAAATCAGAAAAAATCTCTTAATAAATAATCAATCATCTAAGTTGCTAAATAAAACTATCCAGCTTTAAATCTCAAAGACCTTAAATGGTGTGAGATGGAAGGGAGGAAGTGATGGCAGGCTGGAGAGGTGAGAAAGAGAGGAGGTAATGGGGGGGGGGGGCCAAAAAAAGTTTTAAAAGTCCCTCCAGCAAAAGTAACAGTTTGTGGAGACTGTGTAAGAATGTTCTGCATGTGTTGGCAACTGCCTTATGAAAGCACATTGGCCTTCCAGACAAATCTAAATAGTAGATAGCAGTGGATGGTAAATGGGGGCAGGATTAACAAGCCCATACCTGCTCCTGAAGAAAACGACAACGTGCTAACATTTTACTGACACATCAGGCAGACAGACAGGCACACAGACTGAGGATGCCAAGGTCAAGGTCAATGGCTCCATGAGAAAAGCCAGGAGACCCTCTGAAACTGTAACATGCACAGACAAATAATCTTACTCACTACATGCCTCTGCCATTGCAGTTTTTGTGGCTCGTCATTCTCTCACGGATGAAAATACGCTTCCCTATCCGTCTGTCTACAGGTACACAGTATCTCTGTCTCTCTGTTCTCTCTTCCAAACGCTCAACCACTTGGTTATTTTGGGTGCTCAATAGGAAGTGCTGCTTCTCACCTGACGTCCCTGAGACATGGATTCATTACTGAGCCCGACGCCACCAGGATGCTGTGTGTATGTGCGTCATGTAACTCATCTCGGGGTAATCAGTTGTTTGGGAAATTGCTGACAGAGGTGTAATATACTCCCTTTGTACTGTAATTTTCCCTTTTCCACTTTCAAACCTACTCTCCCTCTCTTGTATGCCTTGTTTGGGTTCATTGTTTTAGTCTTTCTGTCATAAAAAACATGAATGAGTATTACACAGTTTGATTCATGCAGCAGTGTGTTGTGGCTACAGAATTGGCTATGCACTGTGAGTTTACTGTGAAGATGCTGCGGGGATTGAGGAGAGCAACTACGGTTTGCCTATGTAGCTAATAAAGTGTGTTGCTCCCACTGAAACACAGAGGAGACTGTGGCCGCAGCAAGTTTTCTTAAGAAAATTCTTTTGCTTTTTCACTTAAACATACATGCCTTTCGCCCTTAATCGCTTCTGTCTAATCTTCGTATCTGTCTACTGCTGATCTGCTCCCCTCTCTGTCTCCATTTCCTCTCCCTCCCTCCCCACTCAGTCTCCAGCGTCTCCCTCAGTGCCCCCAGTGAGAGCAGCTAAAATTAAGTGGTGCCACTTCTCAATGACACTTTAATGATAGCACCGCTGCTCCGCACACAGAGAGACGGGAGAGGTATGAGCATCTGCTAAAGATAGGCCCCTCAGACCGAAACACACAACACACACACACACACATATGTACACACATGCAGACACACTCACACGTCCAAACGAGTGAGCCTCCCTTTGTCTCGCCTGCCACAGGGACCGTGGGGGACGGGTGGAGTCTAATTAAGATCATCCGTAGGGAGACGTTTGTGTATGCTTGTGTGTGTGTGCGTGTGTGCATGTCATTCCAGCTTGGCATCACCATCACCTGCCTGGCACTGCCATTATGGTTGGCATCCGAGAAAGAGAGAGCAGAGAGCGGGGTTGCTTTTAGTTGCATTAACATCTTAGAGAGGTGCAACGTTAAAGTTTGCCTCTGCTTTCATCAACAATGTTTGGGACGTCTGTATCAAACCTCAATATCTTATGAGTACAATCATAAGTCTTCAACAATACAACAACAGTTTGTACTCAATGCTTGCTGAGATTCTAAGGTATTTTCAAGCTATTCTGCGATAAACTATCTGATAAAAATCCCCTAAATCCACTTTTCTAATCTCACATATTTATTTTAGGCAGTATTGTCAATAAACACTGATTTATTTTGTTTTAATTGGTTTTAGTGTTGTGCACACCTGAATCACAAGTATTTGCATGTGGTTACTTTGCTTGTCACTATCTAATCTGTACAGCCTACCCGATTTGTTCTACATCACATTAGCGCCTTCCACCAACAGTATCTGTGAGTCCGGTTCAATGACTCTACATAGACACAACAAACTTACAACATCTGACCAATCTGAGTCTGATGTCGGGACAGATTTTGTTCTACAACACTTATATTTGTTCATTTACAAACAGTTCAGATCTCTCTCTCTCTCTCTCTCTCTCTCTCTCTCTCGCCATGCATAATTCAGAAGTTAATATAAAATTTGGCTTGAAATTACTTCTGTTGTGATTTGGCACTATACAAAAACTGAATTGAGGTGTGGCCTCCATGTTCAACTGAAGCCAGTAGGAACACGTCTTAGTTAGGTATCCATATTCTCTTGTGTTGCAGCTGCAGGTACATAAAGGCTCCCCTGGAGATGTAAATATAATAACTAGTAGTTACAATGGGAGCTTCAAACCGATTTTGATCCTGAATGTGAAGAAGAAAGCTGCTGAAGCACAGCTAAGACTTCAACAGGATGTTTCTGAACAGTAGGATCATTTCTAAGTTTCCTACCAAAATATATATTTTTTTTATTTTCTTATTTTGTTTTCCCATCATACCAGGTCTTTAAGATAAGAACATGAATACACAGTGTTTCAATAGCAGTGTGCAATTCGCAATCCCTTCACACCTATAATTTTCAAATGAGGTCACAAAATTGTGTCTTTGATATTTGTCATCACTATTACTTTTTCCCAACATAGTCAACATTTACCCATGTGGATCAACAGTTTGTATATCTTAATGTATATTAGCTCTGTAAATGGTGCATGTAAGCATCGCTAACGTATTATAAATGCTGCAAAGAAACTGCAATAAATTGCTTCGTTGCAAATGCGTAGAGGAAATCGTGTAGGTTGTAGAGACGGGACCGTGACAAGGCCAATCAGAGCCTCCTTGTAATGGAGTTCAAACATGTTCTTAATGTTGTCAGCATTAAGGAAGTGGGTGATCAATTAGCCCACTACTACCCTTACAACATCAATACTCTGACTTTAAAACCTGTGTCGATAATGTAACATTAACTGCCAAAACACTGATAATCACATAACACTGACTGTAAATACAACACCAGACTCCTTGATGTGAGATTACAGAGCTGACCGAGACTTCTCCACTGTCAGTGATATTATATAATTATGACAATTTATTTAAAGTCACTATGTACTACTTTCAGCTGTTGTTTATGCACTGTTTGACAGCATTTATTCCTAAAAAGGAAGCCCAAAAAGCCTCTAGTATACATGTGTGTGTTTTGGAGGGTGTGTTGAGGTCAAAGATCCAGCTGCAGGGAAGAGCGCCAATTGACATTTTAAGACCCACTACTGTCCACAAAGCACACTCACGGATCTGACTGGACTAGACAGGTCATCAGCAGTGTGATGCAGGACCTTACCCCGACTGGAACCACACACACACACACACACACACACACACACACACACACACACACACACACACACACACACACACAAACCAACACGTCACTTTGTGGCAGATGATATCAGAGACGTTCATATGTACATTTGTCACGTACTAACCTGTCTGTGCTTCCCCAACACACAGACACGCACACACATACATAAGGATAATGCGTTTCCCAGACCAAGTTATTCTTGTTCCTTCCATCACATCCATCCCTATTCTGCTCTCACACAATCAGTATGTTTTATTAGTGGGGAAAAAAATTTGCATTTTGGCTGCTGCTTTAGCTTAAACTTGTCAACCCCATTTCCTAAAAACTACATTCCTGAGTTCAACTCTGTGTTAAGTTTAGGTAACAAAAGCTTTTTGGTTAAAGTTTGAGAAAGATTGTGGTTTTGTTTAATCACAGTACATACAAGCTCAGTCACTCAAGTAGAGACCACCCCTGGTCCACCCACACTGAACAAAGTCTACAGAAATGTGTGTTCCATTAATTCATTTCAGAGGAATTAACTAACTTTACCACATGTTACCTGTGGGCACAAATAACTGTTAAAGTAGGAAACTAATAATGTCACTAATTAGTGGTGGTCTGTTCTATCCATGTGGCTCATTAAGCCATGACAGTGAACCAGGAAGCACAATGTCAGGACCCTCAAACTGAAGCAGTTATATAGGATTCATGTCCAAATGTATTTTATTATTTATACTTCCCATCCATTCATTATCCAAACAGCGTATTATTTAAGGGCCACAGGGGTGCTGAAGTCAATCCTAGCTGTCACCTACAGACATTGTAGAGTCACCAATTAACCTTACATTAACAGCATGTCTTTGGATTGTGGGAGGAAACTGGGATACCGGAAACGCACGCCAGAGCATGCAAACTCCACGCAGAAAAACTGGAGACCTTCTACCTGCAGCAAGACTAGCCACGCGCCGCCCTTATTCAGTCCTGCTGTGTCAAAATGTCTTCAGTGTAAAAGGCCTAATTGTGAGTAATATTTGTGAAACCATTATGTTTAAACCAATAGAAACTCATCACGATCAATCTGCCACCTTTAAAGACTAAACGACTAAAACGTGAGCCACATATAGTAAAATTTACTACAGGTGGCACTACTGGAAACTGTAGCTCAGCCCAGCAGTGTTAGTGTCATGTTGTTCTTGTTGTGCCATACACCGCCAAAGGAAAAAGCATCTGCTGTCATGATTCACAATGAAGGTAGACATGATGTAAGCCAACAGCCACCTGCAGCCAGGTGTATGTGTGTTTTGTGTGTGTGTGTGGTGACCTCAGGACACATAGTGAGTGATCTCTTCTCAGCACTGCTTCCTAGAATGAGTTCTATTATACTTTGCTTTGATCCAGTCAGTTATTCTGCAGGCAGGTGTGTGTGTGTGTGTGTGTGTGTGTGTGTGGTATAGGAAAAGAAGGCCTCAAGGTTGAAGCACATCAATACCTAAATGAGATGAGTGCTTCCTCACACGCACGCATGCACACTCCCATGCCCACAGTATATTAAATAAATAATTAATTACATAGCAGACTGGAATATTGGCAGCCTGCTGCAGACAGACAGTTGATCTTCAACAGGAGAAATTTCCCTTAGGGATGAAGTGCACAAACACACACACACACAAACACTTAACCACACATGCTAGCACTGGCTCACGGGGGGTTGATACACTCTCATACAAACAGTAATTACCCCCAACAGCTTAAAAAGACATTTGCAGTGCATTTACAATGGCTGCCAAATTACCAGAAGAATCCATTTACACACACAAATGCACATTTGTGTGTGTGTGTCAGTGCTGCGACATATGTGCACACATACGCATACACACACTATTGTCTGGCCAGTAGAGTGCTATTTATGTCCGGTATGAATAATTGCTAAAGTTACTGATTTATCCACTTTTACCGTCTTTTACATATTTAGTTCTATTTTCTCTAGTCCCCATTATGTTCATATCTTTCTTTCGCCTGTGCCCTTTTCTCCTTCTCTCTCCTGCCCATTTCCTTACTTTTATTTTACATTTTCACCTCTCTTCCCTTACCCTGTCCCTCTTCCATTGATTAATCTCAATCTCTCTATCTGCTCCTTGAACGGAGATGTCAACAGGCACAGTTATGGGTAATTTCATCAGCTCCTCTTGCAGCCATCGTTGGCGTCGCAGGCAGGATTGTAAAGAGAATCAAATCACATTTGTCTGTCCTTTCGTATTCTCATCAAAGAGACTGGCACGACTGTGTGTGTGTGTACACAAGCTTATATTTACAATATGCGTTGTTTGCAAGCATGTGCCCATGCAACAATTATATTAACATGTAGTCAAGCAGAGAGCAACAGTGAATGAGACAGGGACATGTTGCACTGCAGGCTCTTATTAACTCTAAATTAACGAGGGGACGTAGAGGGGAAATGTGAAAGCTGTTTTATGAATGTACTATTAACTATTTTATGAATCCTCTCATCTTCCGATATAAAGAACTTCAGAACTGACTGTTAATTCCATTTTCCTAGGTTTAATCAGGTAGAAAAGCAGACTTTGCTGTCTTAGTTGTACCTATGCAACTGAAGGCAACTCTTAACATTATCTGATGAAACATTCATCCAGACATTTCTTTTTCTAAAGCTGAGAAAGATTTCTTGAGGACTCTTACTGAAAGTTTTCTAACTGAAAGCTATGTAGTCTGTAATTTGAACAGAATCAACAACATAACAAAAATCAACTTGTGGTTTCATGACACTCCTGAGAAACTTGAATTAATTAGATTATTTGCTAAAGAGTGTTGTCACAAAGTCTTAGGAAACACATTGTTCATACTTTCTAATTCACTATTTAATGTTGTTTGTTTATAGATCACACACAATCTGAGCTAAATGTGCTGCTCTTATCAGTGTAAAAGACCCCGATTTTATCTTGTTCAGCGTCGATTGTGAGGCCAGTACCACAAACATTTGCAATGTATTTTGTCTAAATATTTGTGTTGTATTGTGGCACATACTGTGAACAAATCTGTCTCTTTCATACAAATTGCTTTGGAGATCCTTTTTAAAATGTTAAAAAAAAATCTAAGATGTAATCTCAGACATTTTAAACAGCAGGAGAAAATGATAAAGATGAATAATGAAAATTGAAAAAGGTGCTAGTTACGAGTCTTTCCTTTGTGACATTTCTCTCTCTCCCTCTTTCTGTTGGTTTCTCTCTTTCCCAGCAGTTTCTGTGGAAGCCACGTCTTCTCAAGGACAGGTCAAAGTCGCGCACATACGCACACGCATGCCTGCACATGCACATGCACAGGCACACATGTATAGAGGAGGTCCTGCATGTACTGTGGGAGCTCTGTGGGAAAAGCCTGTGGGTCTGGCCAGAGAAAAAAGGCAAAAATAGTATAGAACTGTCGAGGTGCGGCGACTCCACTGGGGCAATTCAAATGTCTCGCTTTCTCGCATGAGACCACACACACACTACTCACACTGCGTGCACATTTTGTTTTTCTCATTCTCCCTGTTTATATCATTATTTAGATTTTTTTTACTGCAACCTTTCTCTGAACCAAGGAACGAGTGGAAGAAAATGCAGGATGTCAATGAACCACTTGTGGGGGAAGATGGATGAGCACATGACTATGTCAGAAATTACTAGGAGAAGAAATGTCGTTATTTAACACTCAGTGTCCAATTTACTGCACTTTGCTTTGATTACGTCTGCTCTTGTGTCACACATTGACAGAGATTACCTGTGTGTGCGCGCATGTTGAGTGTATTTAATAGGGAATGAAAATTAAACTTCTGCAGGCAACTTCAGGTGTGCCAATCCTCAAACACAGTCAGGTGATCTGAACCAAAGCTTTGTGTCTGGAAAGTTGTGACATTGGGAGGTCTGGAACATTTTACGCCTCCAGTGATTCCACTTTTTTTCCTTCAATTACATTTTAATGGTTAAGAACTTTAGTAAGAACCCAGATTTTGCTTTTGTCTCCTAGAAACTGCAGCTTGTGAGTAAGCTGTCAGCAGGAATTGGAAATGGCCTCACTGTTTTTAGCGGTTTAACCGATTTCTTAATAAACTGGGTAGTTATTTGAAATGCTTTAATAAACTTAATAAAATACATTTAAAAAATAATAATATTAGTAATGTTGTGTGATGTCTGTTAAGGATTTTTGTGATCAAAACTGTAGCAGCACCTTTGCTGTTGATGCAGTTTATGGTAATTATATATACTTCAA
>JAUBNQ010000017.1:3094421-3104467 GCA_032353495.1 Ctenopoma kingsleyae | reverse complement strand
TAATGTATAACTACATAATAATGCAATTTAAACATGATCATGTTGCGGACCCGGACATGAGGAAATTTTCTCTATCCCGACCCTAAATAATACTTGAAAACCCCTGCTGTGGAGCATCTCTATTATTGCTATAGTAACTTGCTTGTAATGTTTTATTCATATCAGTCAGAAAAGGCCTTCAACCATGTAAAATCTGCACTCCTTAGCGTTTACAATTAGCTAGCGTGGAAATAAAACTGACACTGTTCTATAAATCACATTTTTTGTGTCTCCAACTTGCTGATTGCCTATTTAGGGGCCACTGATCAGTTAAAGTCCTTTTGTAACCTCCCCTGCACCAAGACACGCACACACACACAAACACACTCCTGCCATTAATGAGCGGACGGCTAATTAAGAATCAAAAAAGCGGGGGAGTCGCTTCTTTTTGATTGATAGCACCCACCATCTTCTCTTCCTGCTATTTTGCATTTTAATGTTCATTAATAAACTTTTATTGTTTTGTTAATTATAATACCACCCTCCCCCGTTGAGATAATAACCGAACAGAACAATTTGTTCAGAAAGATTTTCTGCTACATGAAGGAAGACGGCAGATGAAATGGCAGGACAAAGTGAGAAAAAGAGAAGCAATGACGGGAAACAAAAAAGACAAAGAAATAAATGAACTGAGACAAAATAGCAGGAAGTGAGGGGTGATATATGGCAGTGAAAGCATAAGATGGCCTTTTTTTAATACTCAAACAAGCCAAACAATATAACAGAGTTAATGATTAGTGTTTAATTAAGTTTTAAGTAGCAGTGCCTTTGAAGCAGCAAGTGTCTGGGATCACTGATTGAAATCTATACAACCTCTACAAATGTTTGCCTTCCACTGATGGAAACGCAGTGTTTGTAACAGCTTTGTGTGCAGCCATAAAAAGCATAAAACCGCAGAACTTCTCAAAAACAAGTGTGAAACTTTCTCCAAACTTTCTTTGATAATTAATGGCAGGCTGAAAGGGTAGTTTTAATGTGCGAGGGATCTATACAGCTGTATGTATGTGTATGTTTGCAGTGGAGAAAGCGCTCCTACACCGTATTGGCTTGTTCAGTGTTTTCATGCTTAAGTATATCTGCTTGTGTAGGCGTGCAATTTTTTTGTGAATACATAAGTGTATGTGTATGTGCACTCATTTAAATGTGCACGTGTTCTGCAGCCCTAGAGGTGCTAGGCCAGGGACGTGCATGATGGATCGTGGAGGCCAGTTGATAGCACCATTACTCACTGACACACACACACACAGAGTCCACACCTGCCTGACACCTGTCCCCCATGGGGATCTGCTTGCCCCCGAGGCCATTGCCCCGGAGACGAGCAAAGCCCAAAATTATTCTGCACACCAGCAAATACACGTAAAGTTTAAAAAAGGAAAGAACTTCCAAACTTTGTAGGACATTCACAATTTGTCGTTCTCTCTTTCTCATGCTGTCTACCTTTCCTCTTTTTCCCTCTTTCAATCTCAAACTGTTCTTTGTCCCAATCCATCCACTGGCTGTATGCTATATCTGCCATTTAAGAAAAAATTTCCGATATTTTACAACATTGTGTGGGAATCTACGCTGCTGAGGCAGAGTTGAGTATCTGAGATAACTGTATCCACATTCTCTAAATGTCTAATAGCATATTTTCACCACTTGTTACCAGCTTGGCTCAACACTGCTCTGTTCTACTCACTTTTTTACATCCAATGAGATTCCAAGTGAACGGAGGTGATAAAAAGTGATGTGAGAACACGTCTGCTGATTACTCATTGGTCAGAGCAATTTGCCACTTTAGAGAAACTGTTGTCATCTGAACTCAGACGAGGTATTTCCCAAATGCTCTTTCACCTTACTACCTTCAGTCCCTTCTGAAAAAAGAGAGTCCTTCCTGTGACAGTCATTTATCAATAATAAAGAACATGATTTGTGTTGTGTTATTTTGACATTACAACGGTTTCATGCAGAATCCTTATGACAACCAGTCGCGTGGAGGAGGTTACTATATCTATATCTACAGTGGAATTACCTTGTCTCAAAAGCAAGTCGAGTCAAGTCTAGGCTGTACACAAGATCTGGTTGACTCTAAGCTTTACAAGGTTCTCTGGGTTCATCATTCACTATATTCGGTAAGTAGATTTGCAGTAGCAACTATACAGAGAGTAATTAGACCTATTTCCAACAAGGAATCCACACATACACAGCTTATAGAAAAAACAGGAGAAAAACATATTCATGATTGCATTTTGTTCAGTTTGATGTCTTTGTTATCCCCATCTTTGGTTTTAAAGTGTCTGTCTTTCCTTTAACTACAACTCAAATTTCAAAGTGTAAATATAATAATGACGAAATGAAAATAAACTTCAAGGCAGTTGATAACAGAAATAATTATCTTATCACCAGTTACAGTATCAAAAAAGAAACTAATGTTCTCACAATTAAAATATCCAGTTACTAGTTCTTATTGTCCTTTGGTTGTCATTTTAAACCTTTGATTGTTATTTTAATGTCCCTTAAAAAGTTTAGTTTCAACTAATAGTGATTAATTTATCCAGTATTGGGCCAAAAGGAAATATCTGAGAACTCAAAAGTGCAAATAAAACATCAGGTTCTCCAATATTACACTATAATTAGGTTCTTACCGTGCCCCTGGAACCGCTCAACAACCAGAAGTCAGCGTCCAGGTGAGGCTTCATCAAAGAGCAGCTATGAACATCCACCAACCACATAACAGATGAAATGTCTCTAAAAACACACAAACACAGACCACAGACAAATGTTTACTCCCTTTTCCTCACACAAAATTCACAGTAGTAACTATTTTTGGTTACTACTACTATTTTTACAGTGGTTTCACACCAGTTAAGCACGACTTTATGCATCTTACCAGGGTTACAGCAGCAGCTACACACGCTAAGCTAGCTTAGCTTCTAGGCCGCAGTTAGCCGAGTGAGGCTAATTAGCTCGTTACAACACAACAGTTAGCCACACTTCATTTAACACAAAACACCATCGTAACTGGTTTTAACTTATGTCCGACGTGACAAAACACACAGTTAAAGTCGTCTGATTAAAACTCCTGGTGCTAAACAGCTAACTTTAACAAGCTAAGTTACCTCGACAATCCAGGTGACGTTAATTGAGACAAACTGACGTTTCTCAGGACTCTTCCTCATTCACCTCAATTTAACTGCGTCTATCAGCAGCTCAGATCTCTTCAGGTGTAATGCTGCAAATATCCAGTCAGAAATGCCTTGCTGGACTTTTCCTTACATATCACAGACTTCTCTGGCCGCACACCTGTAGAACACCTGTAGAACACCTGTAGGCTCCATCGCAGCAGCTCAAACGTGCCCATGAGGCGTTTAGGCACTCTCTGTAATTTAGAGTTACAGAAAACAACCTGGGTTACTTCAGGAAATGGCATTCATGTAAAATCTATGTAGTTGTGCTTATTGAGACTATCAAAAGAAAACATTTACTATGAGTGCAGTTAGAATAAAAATAACTTGGTGACTGTTAAAGAGAATAATGCTATAAAATGTTCTTTATTTTTTCCAGTGGCATGAACAATAATGGAGAAATGTTCACTTAAAAATTGCCCAGTGACAGTCAGCTGAATGCCTTATATTTCATCTGGAAATAAAAAAATAACTTTTAACTCAGTGAATGTACTTTTCTTATTATTTTAATATTTACTTGGTGAAATTATTTTCTGCTGCGTCTGTCACTTTTCAGTCCCTTGATATAAAAGTGGCTGTACTTAAACTCAGTGGACATTTTGAGCTTGAATTTAAGTGGTGGACAGTTTTCACAGCATTACAAAAAGTAGTAAACATCCATGTTGCATAATCCTCTTTTCCATTATCAAAACATTGAGCTTTAGGTTTGATTCCTGACAGAGATGATTCCTGGCTACTTGTCGAAGTGTCTTTGGTCTGAGATTTATTGCTTTAAATGTTGAAGCTGTCCAACAACAATTTTCCCAAGGGCATAAATAAAATTTAACAATTGAAAAAGAAATGATAAGGTCTGTATATGGTGTGTTTCACCGCAATCCCACTGTGTTTAGATTTACCAGAACATACTCTTTATGTCCCTGTTAAAACATCTTTAAAAGTGTTAAATACAGGAAAGACAGTTCATCTTCTGTTGACTGAAAATATGGGAAGAAAGAAATATTCAAAAGAATGAATAACATGACACAAATTGAGGTTCAGTGGCTAATTGGCATTAAATGGGGCACTTAATTGGCATCGAGTGCAGTGAGAAAAGAGTCATATCTCACTTCATCTTCATTAGCAGGAAAAACTGATTTGCCTGTGTGTTTGTGTGCGTCAAAATCAACAGTAGCTTGTAGGCAATGATGAGAACAATATTACTGGATCAAACATGTATGACCCAGTAATTTTCAGGTTTTAGATGTATCATCATTCAAGTTAAAAATCATTTTGGTTCGACTGTGATTCATTTTTATCTCTTGAAATGCCCAAAATGACATAGCTTCCCTAAAAGAGACATAAGCCTTATGAAAACAACAATTCTGTCCCTAAAATCTAAAGTTCAGGGTTTTGTGTGGGTCGATTAGTATGACATTAAAATCCAGTGTCTACTTGATTTGGTAGATATCATATTCTCAAACATATGGACAATTACAGAAAACAGACAGACAGACAGAAAGGAAGCTAACCTGGTAGATAGACAGGTAGGTAATGTTATATATAAGGACTCCCAGGGACTTGCTACAGCACACAGCAGAGCACCTGGGGACACAGCAGCCATATGTTTAAGCTTTGTCTCGTCCTACAAAACTCAGTCTGCCCTTCATGTGATTTGTCAAAGGGCTGCGCACAGTGACAGGTACAGGGTACAGGAGGACCCGAGATACTGAGACACACAGCAAGTAAAGGAGAGAGGTGGATGGAGGGAGAGCGGCAGGGGAAGGGAAGGGGAGGGGGCCTGAAACAGAGAGAGGAAGAATAGAGACTCGTAGCTGTGGTGTGTGAGCCACCAAAACTAGTTAAAAAAGTGTGTCTGGGGGTGCATTAACTAATTTCAGGAGAGAGGAAGCACAGAAGGGGAGAACGAAGGAAAGGAAGGAATGAAAAAAGCATATAGAACACAGAAGGACCAGAGAGAGTTTAAAGATGAGGAGGAGGAGTAAGAAGGTATAGGTTAAGAAGGAGATTGCCTCCAGGCTTCTTCTCCTCTCTTCCTCGCAACTCTGCTCCCTCTTTTCCTCCACCCACTCTTCTCTTGTCCCCTTACCTCCCACCCCTCTATCCTCCACCTCCACTCTCCCCCTCTCTCTGTCCTTTTGTGCAGGGGGTTGAGGCACTGAACAGATTATGGCGTAATTAAGGCGCTAAAGAAGCACATTATCCACCTGGTGGCTTATCCGGGGTGGATAGCACCGTGGCTAGGCTAATCAGCCTGTGTGTGTGTGTGTGTTTGTAGGTGTGTGTGCTCTTGTGTATGTGCTGTATGTGTGTGCAGTCACTTTGCCCACTTTGCATGTCTGTGGGCGTGTGTCTGCACTGATGTGTGCATGTGTATGTCTGTGAGAATGTGTGTGTGTGTGCAGGCGGCAGCACTGGGGCCCATCTCACCTGATTAAGGCCTCTTATAGGGATGTGTTAAAAGCATTAGGTAAGGACAGGGATGTAATTCGTCATGTTTAAAGGCTAGAAATTAAATCAGGGATTAGAAGGCAGCCAAATGAGCACACATACACACACTGGGCCAAATGTAGGGAAGTCGTATTGCCTCGTCTCCGTCTCTCTTGTTCCGTCTTCATCAGTCTTTCTCCATCCGCTCTTACTGTCCACTTCCTTTTTATTTTGTTTCTCATATTCACGCTCTCACTCTGCTTCCATCTCTGTCCATTTCCTGTTTAACTCCACATGAAGACAACACATCTACTCATACACTCGCTCTTCTACCTCCTGTCTCTCTGCCTCCACCGCTCTGTAAGTGGTTAAACTGAAAATAATTGTGCAGACAGACCCCAGAATGCAATCAAAGAGCATGACAATGTACTTGGAAGAGAAGCTGGTATTATTAGGTTGGGGAGATTACTAAGTGTGTAGTGAGAAGCCGCAGAGAGTCATTTTATACCTTCAGACTTTATTAAAGCTAATAGGTTTATATATACCTCCCCAAGGCTGGTCAATTCATTAGTTGTAACCGTTAGGAAGTATTATGCACACAACAAAGTCAGAACAGAGACAGAGAGGAAGAGAGAAAGTGTGCGTGTGTCACTGCATAACTGGATTAATAAATTCTTGAGATGTGTCATAAACAACAAAGACAAAACTATATAATGACACAGTTTGTTAGAGACTTTTAAATAACACTGTAGTAACATCGAAATCACAATATTACTAAAAAATGAGTTCTAAATACTTAAATAATGAAATGATGAGTGAAAATCTTCTCAGAACAGCCCCATTACAACTAAAGCGTAATAGTTTAATTGCTATAGTTTTCCTGTAGCTTCCTTTGTGCATTATTCTTTAAATCCTGTATGTATTTACAGAATCAACAAACAAATTAATTTTTGCATATGAAACACACCTACATTAAAGGGTTTTCATTTATATTGAAACAAATAAAGCAAGATTAAATTCTGTTTTAATAACAGAAGAGCAACGAGCAAAGGTGTGGATGTTGTTTTCATGACATTTGACTAAGTCCACATGTACTAATGACAGCTGCCTACGAACGGCCTCACAGTTTCCCAAACGCAGCACTCAACCAAGAATCTAATCAGAAAACTTGAAACAAAAGAGAGAAAGCCGACTTGCAACACTGGAGTGTCTTTGTGAAGGGCGCTGTCTTTATTTTCCTGCACTGCTGTGTGGGACATGCAGAACAGTAAAAACGGTGCGTGCTAAAGAGCCAGTAGTGTGTGTCTGTGTGTGTGTGTGTGTACGAACGCATGTGAGAGACACCTTGAGGGGGTATGAAGGTGATGATGGTCAAGTCAAAGCTTGTGTGAACTATAAACACGATGAAGGAAATTATATAATATTTCTGTTACAACGTGCAAGAAGCCACAAAAAAGTAATAACTTTTTAAAGGTTACTGGCATCAGCTCCACAGCCTGGTGCTGAAAAATGAACAGTGTCCAGTATTTTCTGGAATTATTTAAACAAGAATTTAATGCAGTATTTTAAATACTTTCAAAGACATTACTTATGAGAAGATGGAAGAGAAAACAGGTTCCGCATGTTCGAAACCTCACCAGCTTCTAAACTGGTCCAGGACAAAGAAAGAAATCTCTGAAAAGTTAATTTAAATAGGTAAAGAAAGCATCAATAAAGAAAGGCTGAGTCACTGTCAAGGGCACCTTTTTTATATTCAGTGCAGCATAGGACATATGTGATCATGCATCTGCACCTCCTATTAAATTGTCACTGTACTCTCAGCAATAAGACAGCATATGGTCCAAAAGTGTTCTGCAATTTGGAATCACTGATTAAGTACTTAAAAGGCAAAAATATCTGACATCTATAATTTCTGCACATGTACATTTTATTCAGACCAAATGTAGGGGAGTTTTTTTTTTAAGTCTGTTTGATTGAGATTCAAACTAAAATTTGTTTTTTATCACAATCTGTGCATGAATTATCAGCCAGACGTTTAATCATGTGATTTGAATGAGATTCGGAACAGACAATGTCAGCAAAAAATACATATAAACACATTTGAATATTATTCCCAGTTATTAACATTATGTATTTAATTAAATATGCATATTCAAGTTATAAGTAAAAAAAAATGCAGCAGTGACAGAAAAAAATCTGAATACACCTGTGTCTTTCTGTGTCTTTTATTTTTAATGTTTATAATTTTTTAATTTGCATGGCATGTTGGCTGTAAATGCCCCTTCAAAGTCTGGGCCATTGTTGGGACCACACTGCTGTGCACGTTATTTGGTCTCATCTGTAATTCTAATTTTAGAGTTCCAGTCAGATAAATGTCATTGCCACTAACACAATAATAAAAAGAGTTTACCCTGAAGCGGCTTGTAAAATTAGATATGACGGTGGCAGTCATGAAAATATTTAGTCAAAATGTATATGTTATTACACAGAGGATATGTCATTTATTACGCGAGTGCTCTTGAAAACTTAAATACTGATTGCCATGAAATTAGATCCATATTTATGTGACTCAACTAGATAAGAATGAAATAATTTTAGTATATCATTTTTATTTTTTGGAACACACGCAGCAATTATTTTGCTGCTTTCTTTTTGCCGTTACTGCATTGCAATTACAGTATAATTACATTGTAATTACGGTTTAATTACAATGTAATTACTTATGACAAAATGTGACACAGCTGCTTGTCACTAAGAGGCCAATTATTCACCTGACCTTGACTGAATTCAGTACTGTTAAATGTGGTGACACTGACGCCGTTAGACAAATGCACCACCTGTCCCATATTTTTCCCATATTAGCAGCTTATTTACATTAACTTATAATTTGCCATTTCTTATATTTTATTACTGTCTAATTACTCTATAAGTACTGAAAGAAAAAACACTGATTCACATAATGGGAGTGGCATAATACTGTGGTTTCAATACGGAAAGTCATTCTGAATGTGAGAAAACTGACAAACACTACCACAAACGTTATTAAATCTCGTCTTGTCTTACGTGTTTTAATTGAACAGTTGACTTCTCTGCGTGTGCACGCATGTGTGATTTATTTTTACAGTCGCCTGCGCGTGTAGGCCTTTTTCGTGGCCTGTTTTCAGGATTACAAATTCAGATGGTTTAATTTACCTGCACATACTTAAAAGTTTTCAGAGCAAAACTGCATCTTTCAAAAACTGAGGGAACCTACAGAAGCTTCCAGTCGAATCATTTGGATGAATTTATGAATTATGCGAGAGGTTGCAGTTTCAGAAGGAAAATGTCATCCTGGCCCTTCCTGCCTCGATGATCTAGTGTGCTCTTTTTTTGTTTATAACTTCACTTTATGCGCGGTTGTTCTGTAGCTATTCTGGTGCTGAATGTGCTGGATGACTCTGTCTGCCAGCTCAAAGACAAAGAAGGACGGTCATTAGACTATTCTGTAGCATCAGGTGCTGAGCACCTCCCTCCCTCTCTCTCTCTCTCTAAATTTCTAAATCTCCCTCTTTCTCTCTCTACCACACACGCACGCTTTCCATCTTTCTTGCTCTATTTTTCTATTTCTCCCTCTCACTCCCAAACACACTCACACACACTTATTGTGCGCTGCAGTCCGCATTCCATCAAAGTCCAGTGTCATCTCCTGGTATAGAGCCCCATCTGCAGGACCCACACGGAACACCTCAGCTGCAAACTCACACAAACATGTTTAGATTCAGCAATACACTCAAGTGAAGGTGCACGTTAAAAAGTGATATTTGATACATGTAAACACAGAGTCGAAAGACCTTTTACATCTAATTAATCATATTTTTCTGAAGAGCTGTAGTGAAGTTGGGTTGCTGCAGATTAAAACGCGTCTGTTTCACATGTCTCAAAGAGTGAACTTGATTTACGTGGTTTAAACAGGCTCTTTTGATATTATACTACAACAGTGAATGCAGCCGTTGGCAAATTCTGTATATTTTAAAATGGCGCAACTGAACGTTAATGTGTTTTTATTACAAACTACTTTCAGTTAAAAGATTCAGTAACATATGTCATTTTAAATTTGTGGAGTGTGGAATGGATTTTGTGTGTGTATGTGTGTGTGTGTGTCTGTATGTCATTGTGTATTGCACGCAGAGGGTGCGTACTATATGTGGCTGAGCGAATGCAGTCATTGGCCTAAGTGCAACTGCTTTAGCTTTTGTCTTCTATTTTGCGAGCTCCTACAATAGCCTGTTATATTTGTTAAAGTGATGAATGAGTTTGCCCATTCCATTCTTCATTTCATGTGCATGCGTCTGTGTGTGTTTGTGTGTGTGTGTTCCAGCGTTCTCAAAGTCATTGTTTCCCTAGAGAGAGGTCAATGTGCTGGTCAAAGCTTTCTGC
>JAUBNQ010000017.1:3037620-3048231 GCA_032353495.1 Ctenopoma kingsleyae | reverse complement strand
TGTGCTGCAGCGTTACGTTTATAACGGTTTGTTAAACACGTTAGAAATTACGGATATTTGGTTGGCATTACTCAATATCATATCCCATGAGCCTTTACCATCGATGACTCATGGGAACTGTAGTTGTTTTTTTTTAAATTATAATTGAATAATGAATAATAACTTGAATAACATAATTAAAAACTTCTTGTTATCCACACTGAGATTAGGATCCAGTGTTGTGTTTTTTTTACTCGTTTTATTTTAGTTTAAAATGTTAAGTTCATATTATCAGCAAAATATACTCTACAAAAATAAGTGTACTGGACTCGCCAAATACTCTTAATAGGACTTGACAGAGTCCAACATTGTTTTTTTCTCTGAGATGAACATTTTAAAAGCAAATCTTGAAGGAACTTATCAGATAATTGGTTGAATAAAAATCCATCAAGCTCAGGCACTGACACTGGTAAACAGACAGTTAACAGACATGTGACTGCATGCACAGCCAAATACAGCAGTACGAGAGTTAAAATGCATGTGTAGTCATTTAATTTCCTTTATTTTATTTGCTCCTGATTTCATTCAGACTTGCACTTGTTGAACTTTGTTTGACTCAGACTTGACTTGGACGTTTCTTGCTGTCCTGTCTGAACCCCTTTGTTAAAAATATATGAACCTGTAGTACTTTTGAGGTGTAATATTTCTCTCTGAAGGGTTTGTGAAGTAAAAGTGTATAATATTGTAAAGTTGTAAAACAGCTTATTTGTAACGCCGGGTTTCCCACTGTCACCAAATACTACCTCATTTTATATCCCATAACTTTTGGCGTTTTTAAATCCTAAAACTTTTAGATTGTTTCCACATTTACATGGAAACGTGACAGATTTCCAGTGTGGTCTCAGACCTTTGGACCCAAATTCTAACAATGATCAAACCAGTTTAGATAATAAACAGAATCAAGTGGCTGTAAATCAGAGTCACAGTGAAATCAAAATGATACTTACTCCTCATATTACTGTTTTCGGTCTGTGTCTGTGCCGTGTGCTTGTTCGTTCAGAAGATGTCTACTGTGCTCTACTCAGCGAGTGGAT
Organism: Ctenopoma kingsleyae; assembly: GCA_032353495.1. Lineage (NCBI taxonomy): Eukaryota > Metazoa > Chordata > Actinopteri > Anabantiformes > Anabantidae > Ctenopoma > Ctenopoma kingsleyae. The sequence continues at coordinate 3,047,158 of JAUBNQ010000017.1, read as the reverse complement.
CAGGTGGGAGCGAGGCAGCTGTTCAAAGCACCACAGTGGGGGGCAGCAAACCTTTGCACCGCTTCATTAAGGGGCAACCCAAGATTGTTGGCGTGAGACATACAGCACACACACATACACTCAAAGGACCATTTATCAAATGCTTACTCATTATGATACACAGAGGTCTTTCCCAGCGCATGAGTTTGACTGTAATGATTTTATTGCTAAACTAAGAAACCGATTTGAAAGGTGATCGTAGATGATGTGTTTTATTTTCTCTTAGATCATTCTGCTGGTCTTGGGCGTGTCATACTTCATCATTTCCACTGCCATAAGTGGCACCTTTGCAGGTCGCCACCCTTGGACAGCTATTCCACCAGGATTTGTGCTGGGCTCACTGGTTGGTAGCACAACAACAGGATCATCATTTATCAGTTGTCTATAGTGACTTATGGAGTCAGACTTTTGTCAACTGTTTCTATTATTAACTAACAAATCATCCAAACTAAATTTGATTGAAGGTTGATTAAAGCAAAAATACTCATGTTTGCAGAAGGTAGTTTAACACAGAACCAAAACCAAAAAAGATGTAAGTTTTTTTTACTTTCCTGCTCTTATAGTTCATCATATGTGGGATCCTGTTTATTCTGGCTGAGCACAAACCAACGAAAAAAACTGTAAGTTCTCCTGTGTCCACATTGAGTGCCAATACGTGTTGTTTTCTCTATGCATAATCTGTTTTGCCTACGTCTCTCTTTGATGGTGTTGATGCGCAGGTCACCGCATCGTTGGCTCTCAGCATTGTGACCATACTCGGGGCAGCTTGGAGTCTCTTGCATATGATACCCAACTTGGTACATGGTTACTATTTCAGGCACTATTCTGGAGAGGTAATAACTCTAATATTATTGTTTTGGTTGTGGTGTATATTTTTGATCACAAATCCAAAGCAAGTTTTAGTTCTTTCTTATGATGGTTTAATTATATGATATTGAAAGAAATGTTGGTACTATTGGATCATTTCACTTATCCAGCATATGACACACAGCTACAGCACTGACCGGTTCAACTTGCTACTCCAATAAACTTGGATCTTTAAAGATTGTTTTTATTATTAAAAACTGTGAATAATAATGTTATTTACCTGTCATGTGAAGACCATGCAACAAAGGTGTTAAAAACCTAATTTAATAGAAGTCAGTTGCATATTTTAACGTGTTTATAATATGTTTGAGATTTGTACGTGTATTTGTTTGTCCAGATCATGGGATTCACTGTGGCAACGATCTTCACATTCTACAATTCAGTCTGTATCATTATTTTCATCGTAATGTCTTCTTTCGCCGGGGCTGCCCTACGTTCCACAAAGAGCCAGGTAAAACCACAGAAACAAACCCACTTCCACACACGTTACAGACAGACCTGAGCATGTTCCACTCAGTCAGAGAAATTCTGCAATATTTGTTTAGCTTAAGCAAAATTGCAACATGATTTGTGGCCCAATCGGTCAAGCCCTGGATTTCTCCTCTTTCTCTTCTCTTTAGGCTGTTGTAGTGATGACTGCTGCACCAACTGAAACACCAGCTGAGGGACGAGCACGACAGGAGGATCTGAAATGTGAAATATGAAACATGCAAAGTGTTTGTGGGAACAACAGGGTACCCGACTCCTTAATATGAGCCACTTCGTGCTGTATAATGTTTGTTTTTTTTTACTCCAACGCTATTTGACTATATTTTAATTAATGCTTATTAACAAACATGACCACTAATTAGAAAGCATTTATTAACGTTTTACCAACATTTTCTACATTATTACTAAACTCAAGAGTCATGCTAATTCTGAAACGTTTTATGAGTAGAGTGAGTATAAATGTGAAAATATGTCGACAAGTCCAACCATAGACATGTTACCTCTAGTAAACTGCTCTCTATGTTTTTACTCTGTACTGAGGTCTTGAACTCAGATCAATGTGTTGCTCCTTCATCGCACATTTTATTTCTTTAGTTATACACTGGAGGATACGTGGGTACTATTTTACTATTTCAGTTCAACTCGAACATGTACTAACACATAAAGAACACTTTTAATGTCAGATTGCATTTCTAACCAATCTGTAGCTTCCTTTTATTGCAATAATAAACACAATTTCAAAGCAAACAATGGCAAAACATGGCACAAATTCTTATTTCAGGGTTTCTGATCAAATCTTAAAACTGAATAAAATGATCACATCTGGAGTCCATCGCATGTTGTCATAGTCACGTAATGCCTAAACATTACAAACCTTAAATCTACTCAAAGACAAGTTTCTGCTGGTGTAAGAAAATGAGCAGGTGGCAGTTTATGCTACAATGCCATGCGTAGATAAAGGAATGGCAAAGCTGTGTTGTATTAATTAACAATTACATTTACAACACCAATTTTGCAAATCTTCGCTTTAGTTCTTTAACGTGGAAAGTTACGGTTATGGATTCCCATGTCAGCTAGACTGCTAAAGAAATGTGATTAATTACAACATGCTAAATGGAATGAAGTCAAATAAATCTGACAAAGAATAAATAAACTAAATTAGCTACCAGACTGAAATTACTCGTGATGTCTCAGATTAAGCAGGTATGGAGCAACTTAAATCTGCAATAGCTGACCTTTTTGGGGAGCAACAGAAACAAGCTTTAAACACAATATTGACATCATAAGTTGACTGGCAGACACACAAGAAGAAACACAAAAGCATTATCAATAGTTTTAAATGATGCCTTTGGCAACCTAGCAGTTGATATATTCAATACTCACTCAGTCTCTCTGAGGCTTGGTACCAGTCTCTGCATTGACTAACTGCTCCAAAACCAGCTCAGCAGGTAATTGAGGTTGGGTTTGTTGCGTTTTTTCACTGTAAACAGCTTCTTCTGGAGACTGAATATTATGCTATGAGAGCAGTGGGGGTGAATCGAAACAGGAAGTTGAGTTGAGTTTAAACTCCCAGTGCCAAGATTCAGATTCAGGTGATGATTTTGTGTAGCAAACCCTTGAAAAGTATCTTGTGATACACGGTTCTTTGCAGAAAACAGGTGAGAGTGAACTGAAACCTTAGAACAGCGGACTGAAAACAAAGGACAATTAGAGCTCCATAGATCTGAGTGAAGAGTCGTTGAATGGTTTTGGAATGACCAGTTTTCATTACACTGAAATTATTCAGAAATGCCCTTATGGCTCTTGCCATTTACAAAATATGAAAAGAACTGAGATAATGACAACAAACCAAAACATTTTTAATAACACTCCTTCAGCGATGGGACAGTAGCAAAGTTATATTTACTAATTTGATTCAAGATTCCAAAAACTTTATTAATCCCAAAGCCCAAAAATTCCCCTCTGGGATTAATAAAGTTTTTTGCATGTTGAATCTTGAATCAAATTAGTAAATATAACTTTAACTCCTCTTTGCGTCAAATTGAAGAGGCAGGTGGCTGCAGAAAGTCATTGCCCAGGGTACAGCGCTGGTGAACACGCATGTGCTCGGTGACACGGTACTGGCGTGAAAAGGTCATGGGGCAGCGGGGACAAGGAAAGGGCCGCACGCCAAGGTGGCTCCGCACATGTCTATTCAGAGAGCCACGTTGGCTGAAGGAACGGTCACACAGAGAACACTGGAAAGCATGGTGGAGGGGAGTTGACAGATGAGCTGATATATTTGTTGACATACTAGCTGGAAGGGTAGAAGGTATGCAGACAGAGAAGGTAGATGACACAGAGGACTGTGCACAGTCTGGCACACTAGGAGCTGAACAAACTCTCAATGTACTGGTCTTGTTCTCACCCTCTTCATGCTTGGAAACCTCCTCCATAACCCCAGCTTTATTTTGAACCTCAGCTCTTGACCTGCTTTGCTCTCTCCCAACAGATTTCCTTCCTTCAACATCTACCTCTCTAAACCTAGATGTATTCCTAGCTTCATCGAAACATTCAGCCCCAAATTTTGTCCGGACTCTAATTTTTCTCTTGTTGACCTCTGCTACTGGTGTAGCTTCATGCCTTTGATCTCTGTCATTATCCCCGATTTCAGTCCCACATGTGTTGTTTTTGTTCAAGTCAATTCCTTTCTTTTCCTGGCCAGCTCTGTCTTTGTAGGACACAAGCAACTCTGCGTGCTTGGTGCTAATGTCCAGCAGTAGAAACTGGTCTGTAGTCTCTGCGGCAAAGTGCTGCCTCAGTGGACTGCGACTTGCAAAGATCTCCTCCTCTTCACTGGACTGACCTGAATGATCAGGATAGCTAGGGTAGGATTGTTTGTGGTCAGAGTCTCCATATGACAACAGCGTGTCATCCTGTGGGAGGCAGTGATAATGCACATGTCCATGGTATGAATGCCCCACATTATACACGGGGTCAGACATGTTGCTTTCTGCAGGAATTGGAAAAGTCAAGTGTCGTTCTGAGGTTTCAGTGTCTGAGATCTTTTCAAGATCCAGAGATGTGTTGCATTGGAATGCAGAAAGTCCACCGGTGATATTATCCAAACTTGATTCTGGTGTGTTGGAGAGAGGCAGGCAAACACCAGAACTGTGTCTTTTGTCTTCTGTAGCTCTGTCTCTGTTGTTTGAGTCATGGCCATGGTGGTTAGAGACGACATTGTGTGTGCTTGTATCAGCAATGTGCAGCCTTGGGTACCAATCTGCCTTAGGTCCATTGAAGTTACAGTGGGAGTGGTCTCTATCCATTTCAGCTAAACACTTGCTAGTGTAAACGTGTTCCTCTTTCACTTCTCTTTTGGAACAGATATCTTCACAGTAAGAGTCACTTCTGTTGTCTGAGCCCTTCACAGGAAGTGGAACATCATCTGAATGCTCCTCCGCTGCAGCAGACATTGAGACGTCGTGAGAAACGGACCAATCCGGTCGTTGATGTTTGGTGGGCAAATCCTCAAACCTAAGATCAGTTTTATTATTTAATCCTCCAATGGAACTGCTGCAATCCTTATTCTTTGAGAATAAATCATCTCTAAGATGATTTTTGTGATTATTATGCCGAAACAAATTATGATCATTATGGTCTGTAATCTCCATGTGTTCATCATCCAGTTTTACAAAATGATCTCTATCACTACAGGTGGATTTGTGATCATCAGACTGATCCTTGTTGGATTTGTAGCATACGTCCTGTGATGCACATTGATCTGAACTATCCTGGGAATCCAAACTCTCTGTTCCATTGTGGTCTTTATTCTTTATATAATCAAGATTCCTTAACACAAAGTGGTTTTTGTGTTCAGTGGTAATACCTTCAACAATGGTCTCATTTTCTGTGCTTGCCGATTGTGAGGGACAGGCCCTGCTGGAGTTGACTGAGGCCTGGGAAACGGCATGGTAAGCAGGTTTTGTAGACACTTGTGCTGGCTGGAGCATTGCTGCTCTACCACTGTGACAAATGACAGGCACTGCCCCACAGCACGGGTGTGGTAATGAGGAAGAGGGTGAGGAGGAACTCCAAGTGTCCTCATCTGTCCTCACTATTTCCTCATCTGTGGTGTTCTGCCAAGTCTCTGGTTTTATGGTGCCAGCTGAATGAAACTGATCCTTCTGCGCGTCTTTGTCGACTCTAGACACACCGTACCCTTCAGTAGTGCTAGAAGTATTTTGAATCAAATTCTGAAGTGTCAGCTTGGTTACTTGTCTGCAGCTATCCACATTTCCACTACTTTTAGACATACAAGTGCTTGCATCTTTTCCACTACTGCAATTTGCAGCAGTTGTACTCGTAGCTCCACATGTATTTGTTTCTGCTTCTTTAATAGATTGATCTGTGCTGGCCGAATGCACCTGTGTTTCAGCATATGTGTCCTCTTTGAATCTTTCCAGTGAAGGTGCAGTCACCCGCCCACCGCAAGTGTCTGTTTCTTCGGGATTTCTCCAGGCATCAATATTACATGTTAAAGGCTGATATTTATTAAATATATCTGCAGTTTTTCTGCGGGAACTGATGATGTTTTCATATGCCTGATTCTCTTTTCCAGGTGAAGTATTTGTTTTGTCTGTATTATTCACTTTAGTCTCTTGCCAAGCACACAGAGCCTCCTGCAGTTTATCCATCTGCAGGTGGCGGGCAGCAGTGAGCAGACTGTAATATTGTTGCTGGGTACAAGTGCATGGCAAAGCCCCCGTGTAAATGTAGTCTAAAAGAAGTGCCAGCACAGAGCCAGACAAACATGAAGCCTGCAGTTCTACCAGGGCACCAGTAGAGGACAAGACAGATGCCAGCACTGGACTGGAAGCTGCCAGAATGCACCTGGGAGAGCAAAGTACAACTAGAGATGTGATGCTGCATAAAAACATGAACACTGAGTAACCACCAATTCATACTGACATCTACAATGCCGATATGTGCAACCAGTTTACGTTGCTCACCTGTGTGCAGGGTAAAGTTGACCTGGACTCTGTTCCTGTCTGACCACACAGTCACAGAACTGAGCTTGTTCTCTTTGGCGGTTCAGACTTGCCAGCAGTGATGTTAAGTGGCTACTAACATCCTGGACATACGGTGCCACCTAAAGAGAACAAAGGACAGTCAGCAGTGGATATTGCATATCTTATTAAGCAAGGTTAAACAAAAATGGCATTTTTTGCTGAAATACTAAAGGAGAAAACAATATAACAAATTTGTCTTTTCAGAGTTCACGTGCACCTTTGGTTGCCACTGAAAGCTCAGACAGGTGAATGCTAACACGGACTAAAACCTTATTTATTTCTGCTAGATGAGAATAAATGGTCCACACTATCTTTCTGTTACTACCCAAGAGTGTGCATGCACAAGACATCTTCCCTCCTACGTTCAAATCACGCAGAGCCATTCATTTACAAGGTTTAACAGTTCTCTATAAACACTGTCGCTTAAACTCAAACACAAGATAATAACTATATACTCACTGGAAGTACTGACTATCCGTAATTGCCAATAAACGTTTCAACAACAGAATTATGAACTGCTGAGCAAAAAATTAAAGTCACTGTAGTCATTACTATAGCACACACTATATGTAGATATATATAAGAAATAAATACTGTCTTACCTCCATTTCCTTGGGAGAGGTGCAACAAATCTCTACTATCCTGTCTTGAGGCTTGTGAAACTGTCTGTCTGCAGTCTTGGTTGTAGTTCAGTGAAGAAGAGAAACTTCTTGGGAGCTAAATAGTCTCAGCCTACTATCTACACACTCTGTCTCATTCGGAAAACAATCACACGCTTTTCATATTGGGAGCATGGAGTGACGTACGGGGGACATGTGCTAAGAAGGAGCGCTGGCGTCCAACGTCACAATCTCCATGGCCTGTTATGGAGTAGCACTGAGGCCAGCCCACAGAGAACCAAAAGGAGACCGCAGACCTGCAGCAAATAGATCCAACGTTTCTGTTCAGGGAACAAGAAGACGATGTCACAGAAGAGATTTTTTCCAGTGTAGACTTTCACTGCAGTCACACATTATACAAAACCATGTGTCAGTGGTGGAGAAGTATTCAGATCCTCTACTTAAGCAAAACTAGTTCTAAGTATTAACACTACACTGTATAATCACAAAAATATACTAATCTATTAGACTAACCTTTTCTGTGTAATGGTTCATAAACTTTTTTTAAGAAAGCTCTTTAATCGGTTAAGTAATTACAGCTCAGTTACTGTATATGTGATGCAGAAAAAAAATGGATCCGAACATTTCTATCTGCTTTATTTCTACTTAGGGAAGCTCTCCAGTGTCAGGACTATGAGACGCCCTGCTCCAACTGACGCTTTGTTGACAACTCCATACTAAGTAAATTCTCCACCCATCCACACCATGTGCTTGTCACGCCTTTTAATCTCCACAGCGCTCTAGTGTTACGACCAACCATGTAGCGGAGCACATGGTGATGGTACATTTACCCCAGAAACTGTGTAATGGAAACTATTCACTCCATCACACACTGAACGGTTACATTAAGTCTTATGACACTAACTACTATAGGTTAAGTTAATAATAACTTTCTACACCAATTTTTGCACCAAATAAATATGTAATTGATGCTTTATGTACATGCAAAATGTGTTCAAAAAACACAGCATAGCAAGTTGATAAAAAGTGTAACTTTTAAGGTGTGCCATCTTTTCAAATACACCGACTTAGTGTAAAACTCGTTTGGGATTCAATTGTATTCAGCTTTTATAACAGAACAGCATGAATGCAGAGAAATCATAACATACTGTAATTATTTCAGAAAAGTGCTTTCAATATATGAGGATAAATGCAATATCAGTCAAATAATTCAACAAATCAACACTGAGTGACTGAGTGTCCCAGTAAGCAGATGGTTAAAGTGCACGTCATGAAACTGTATGAAATCCACTGAATAAAAAGTAAACGGGAATATAACAAATCAAACACACAGCGCTACATCACTGTGATAACAACAAATAATACTAATACTAATAGAACACACAAAGCAGCACATGTATTCTCAACACATAATGGCTAATGGAGTGTTTCCAATCACCAGGTGCTTGGTGACATAGCTCACGTACTGTACTAGTTGCAGGCAGTGGAGAGAGGGTCTCCCTTGGCACACGCACACACAAACACAGAGCTGCAAGTTTTGGCAACACATCACGTCCTGGGACTGGCATCTGAAGGGCCAAAACTAGTGGTGTCAATCCCCTATTTAAAACACCAGCAGTATATTTTTAAATCACAGGATTTTTTAACTCGATGGTTTCCGAATCAGTTGCAAGTAAAAAAAAATTAAAATAAATGAGACGGCTGTAAACACAAATTACCAAGACCAAATCAGAAAAGGCACATTTGTATTTTGATGAAGTAAAAGAAAAATATATTTCTTCAGATGTGTGGTTATTTTCTGTAAAAGGAATTTTACAGAAAATTTTATATTCAAATCTGAGCCGACTTCCCACTGGGACCTTAATAAATCTGCACTTTGTTTGCATGACACCGAGTTATACTTACTATTTTTATTACCAAAGATACTGAAGCCAAATATCTCTGACACATACACACAGAGCATCAAAACAACTGCTCAGCTCTAGACAGCTGCATGCCACTGTGACAACACTACAACTGCCACCACAGGGACACTTGACAGGAGTGATTGAGTTGTTAAGTACAAACATAACTATGTCCTGTACCGTCTGCCAGCACAGGGTACAGGCTCTTCTTTTTTACACATTCAAGGTGCATTTGACATATCTGCCAGCTGAGGTACTGCAAGAACTCACCACATGGGCATGTAACCCATCTTGCACATATGCATCTTGTTCTTTTCTTTACAGTTTTCCGAGAATCACTTCAGAAATTTAAGTGGACTTGTCACAGGCTGGAACACGCCGTTACTTCAGGAATTACTCAGACCCCTCCACCTCTTGCAAACTTATACATCATACAGTGACAGAGCACACATGTTTTTATAAATGCTTATACATTTATTAAAATTAAAACATTTCATAATGAACGTGAAATTGATATTCGCAAGCCGTAAAGGTGTCTGACAACTTTCTGAACGGACTGCAGCTGTTT